>JADMNL010000022.1:617545000-617992500 GCA_016271365.2 Neoceratodus forsteri | reverse complement strand
TGATTTTCAACAAGAATTGGGCTGACTTCTTTCAGCTTTTTAGCCACCCCGTTTTGCCTGCCCAGCATAACAGCTGCTCCATCACTGCCTAACCCTGCAAGGTGATCAACTGAGATTTGATTGTTATCAGAGAACTCCAGCATTTTTTTAACAATTGTGTCTGCCTTTCCATCAATTAGTTCCTGAAGTCCCAGGAAAGAAACTCTGGGTTTCCCTTCTTTGCAGTACATACCATACAAAATGAGCTGCTTCATAACAGCAATATCAGTTGTTTCGTCCACCAAATATGAAAAAAATTTGGCAGCCTTCAAATCTGTAAGAACTGATCTCTTGACCACCTCACCCAGACAGAGAACCATTTCTCTGACAGTTCGATCAGAACGATATTTAACAGCATCAGCAATATGTATATTGTCTAGGTATTTGCATCCCAATGATTTGGCAGATCCAGCAGTGAGCTATATTTCAAGTGTGAGACAGCTCATTTTTATTAGCCAGTACATGCAATGAAGGGATGCCACAAAAGCTTCTTGTTCCAGGGTCAGAGCCTGCTGCATTGCCTGCTCTATTCCACCTTTTAGCTGAAATTCAGTAGTTAGCTTCCAGTTCAGAAGCAACAACGTGAACTGGACCTGTTCTGATGCCTTTTTATAGCATCTTCTGAATGTCTTACACCCACTGAGTACCCAAACTGTTCCTGATTTGGGCATCTGTTTATGTTTTATGCAAAATGCACAAAACATGCCATCATTTTTTGTACTCTAACCAACAGTATTTGTTAAGCCAGCCGGTATAAAAGCCTGTTGCTCTATGCTTAGAGGTTTTTTTTTTTCTGTATTGGTGCAGGGAGTCTCTTGGACATCCTGATCAACTGGACCAACTGGCATTGTCCCAATCATTTGACTCATGACTGTCATCTTGATCAGGATGTTTCCGTTTCTGAGTTAATTTGAAACCAAAGTTAGTTAGTTTCTGCATTGTAAAATAAAGCTTTTTTTTCTCCCTAAGTGTTGTCGTGTGTTTTGTCAATACAGAATGAGAGTTTGGTAATGCTGGTTGAGCCCCAAATGTTAATCTCACACTGCTCCCTGAATCAGGGTTTAGAACAAGTGACCACTGACGAAGCAAGACTGCACAACTTGACTGGTGGGACAGAGACTGTAGACCCCCTGGTGGCACAGTTAAGGAGTCCCAGTTTTTTTTTTCCTCTAAAAAATATTTTTTTGCTCCCTGAATCAGGGTTTAGAACAAGTGACCAATGACGAAGCAAGGCTGCACAACCTGACCAGTGGGACAGAGAGTGTAGACCCCTTGCTTCCCTGAATTAGGGTTTAGGACAGACACTAGACCTCTGGTGGCACAGTTAAGGCAGGACTTGGGAGCCCTGAATTTTTTTTCTCACAAATATTTTTTTTGTTCCCTCAGGGTTTAGAAACAAGTGACCACACACTGACAAAGCAACTGACTGCACAAGACTGGCAGCACAGGACTGGCTGACACCCTTGGAGGCATCATTTGGAGCACCGATTTTTTTGGGGCGGGGGCAAGTAGTCAGGCTAATGTCTGTCCCCAATGTCTCCTCACAAATACAACCTGCTGTGTCATACAGATAGTAATGATCTGACTTGAATTATTTTGTTTCTTTACTGCCAGTAATATCTATTTTTTTCCTTTTTATGCACTGCAGCCCTTCAAACACTGTGGGAGACCACACAATGAGCTCTCTCTCCCCTGCCCAATGACCCACTTCAATTTAATAAGATTTTTTTTCCCCCTCCAAGGACAGATAGACAGTCTAGACCCCTTGCACTGCTTAATGTGCTTACTGATCTGATGTTGTAGTGTACAGTCCAGAACACCCAAGTCACACCACCTACAAGCAGTTACCCAAGCTATCAAAATGCAGATCTGACCATTAATCCTAAAGTGTGCATCAGGCGTGCAAGAAACCAGATACCTGGGTTATTTTGCAACATCAGCTGTACTATCTGACTCTCCACAGAAAATAAATCAGCACTGATTCCAGTCACAGTGCATATATTATGGTGTTTTTTCCTTTACTGCCAGTATTTTTTTTGGTAGCTGCAGCTGCCCTTTGAGTGAAGGCAGAACGTTTTGCTGGTCTGAAATGCTGGAGACCACTCTACGACCTCTCCCCTTCCCTGCCACTCAGTAAAACTTCAAAGTTGCACTCAAGACTTTCTGAAATAAAATAATACACTGCCTAAGGTTTCCAAACAATATTTAGCCAAAGGAAGCTGACTGCACTATTATGGTGTTTTTCTTTTACTGCCAGTATTTTTTTTGGTAGCTGCAGCTGCCCTTTGAGTGAAGGCAGAACGTTTTGCTAGTCTGAAATGCTGGAGACCACTCGACGACCTCTCCCCTTCCCTCCCACTCAATAAAACTTCAAAGTTGCACTCTGACTTTCTAAAATAAAATAATACACTGCCTAAGGTTTCCAAAACAATATTTAGCCAAAGGAAGCTGACTACAAGTACTATGGAGCTAGAAAGAACGATCGATCATCTGTTCTGATTGAAGGACAGAACAGCAATGCCTAAAAGTGACAGCAGACTACTGATATGGGACTTACCCAACAGTTGTAGCTGCTCCACTATAGGCTGCTGCATTGTCACTCCCAGAGGCTTCGTTCTAATTGGCTCATCTATTTGGTGCCTTCCACTCTTTCAGACTGGTCTGCTGACTTACATTTTAACCCGTGATCCCCGACCAAGCTTGCAGCTCCACCAGAAATTCTCGGAGCTCCTCGTCCATGCCTCACATGCCTGATGCACGCCACAAGATCAGGTGTTCCTAGCGCGAGGCAGCCAAATTTAAAGGCACAACACAAAATTACAGCCTGAAAGAGTGGTGGCTGCAACAAGATGAGAGATGGCTGGTAAGGATTGTGTGGCAGCCCGCCTCTCAATAATAATGAATGGGGATCTCTGTGTGTGTGTATATATATATATATGTATGCATACATACCCCTACAAACATACACACATGTATGTATATACATACATGCATATATATATATATATATATATATATATATATATACTGTATATATAAATATATATATGTAATAAGCCACAATGGGGTGTGCATTAAAGGATTTTAATGCATGCCCCGGGGTGGGGGATGCTAAGGCATGAGGCCAAAGGCCATGTAAAACTGTTGGAATCTCTCAAGCTTTGCTTCCAATGTTCTTATAGCTCCAGAACCTCTTGATGGTATTATAGCATTGTTGCAATATACTAGCACAGCTGGATAGCCTGGCTGAGATGCAGTATGTCATATTCAGTGCGGTCATACTTTTATCTATTTTGGCAATGTACTGACACAGGATAGCATTGATGAGATGCAGACTCTCATTTTCAGAGGTGCTCTAATTTTACCCATTTCTACAATGCACTGATACAGGTTAGCCTGGCCAAGATGCAGTATCTCATTTTCAGTGGGGTCTTACTTTTACCCATGTTTGAGTTCCAACAGATGATACAGCATCTAACTGCAGAGCAGTTCCAAATTACATCCTTGGCCATCTCTCCCAATGTGTGTATGTGTGTAGCAATGATTTATAGAATTTTCTCTGAAGAGTTGATTTATGTTAACCATTTCAGGGACCTATCTAATTAGTGGCATTGGAACTCATATGGTTTTATATTTGTAGGAAGGGTAAATGCTAGGGAGCTAATATTTTAGAGGGTTTCAGAGGTTGCAAAGGGCATCATGGGGATTACAAAGAAATCATAAGGGTGTCAACTGCAGTGTTCCCAGACTGAACAAAGCATTTCCCTGTAGGGCAACCTCACTTTCTCTGTGTTTTTCATATAAAACTGGGACAAAACTCCTGTACATTTTCCTGTATGCTCAAATCAATACATGCATGAAACTAGCTTTATTACATCTGTCAGTACAATTACTATAACAAATGTTAAGGCTGTGTTATGTGCTCTTTAGTCCTGTTACAATGTACTGACATAAGATGGTCTGACTGAGATGCAATATGTCATATTCAGTGGGCTCATACTTTTATGCATTTTGGCATAGTACTGACACAAGTCAGGTTTGTTGAGATGCAGTATCTCATTTTCAGGGTTCCTAATTTTACCCATTTTTACAATGTACTGATGCAGCTTAGCCTGCCTGAGATGCAGTATCTCATTTTCGGTGGGGTCTTACTTTTACCGATGTTTACATCTGTGTGCAATGTACTGACACAGGACAGATTTGCTGAGATACTAATTCCCACTGTGTGCAACATGGTGGTGCTGACTTAAACTATGCATATGTAAGTATCATCTACATATAGTCATGTTAGTGCTGCCATGATACGGCTGACTCCGGAGCCAACTGCACATGTGCGCGTATCAATCATGTGCAGTTCTGTAATCACAGCAGTATCAGTTACATCTGACCCTGGTGTGGCAAGAGCACGGCATATTCTTTTCAACACTCTTGCCACTCCTAAAAGCTCTCCACAGCTGTATTGGTTCAATGTTGGTAAAGGCTAATGGATGGGTAACACTGGGGACCACTTAACTGTCTTCATATCCTCTATTCTATACTCTATTGGCAGGTCATTTTAGAAGGTCACCACCTTCTGGAACAAAATATGCTTCCTAATGTAACCCCTAAACTTGCCATCTGTTACCTTCAGAGCATGTCCCTGTGGCTTGCTGGAGAACATATCCATATGTTCAGTCCTGTCAATATCCCTGAGATTGGGAAGACTGAGCTCATGTCCCATCTCAGTCTACTGTTCCACAGGGACAAGCAAAAGGATAATGAGCACCCACATATGTAGAAAGCACCAGGACCACAAAAATATTATTCAGAGTCCTTTATTTAAGTAAAGTGCATAGTGCACCCAGACTTAGTGAGCATAAAAAAGTGGTGGCTGTGCCTTTCTGCAACTATAATTTCTCCTGACTCCTGCCAGGCATCATCAGAGTGAATCACAATAGCAGCCGAGAGAAGCATTACTTTCAGAGTGGCTCAGTCGTCACTTTTTTATGCTCACTATGTGTGGGTGCACTATGCACTTCACTTAAATGAAGAACTCTCAATATTGTTGTGATTCTAATGCTTTCAGCACATGTGGGTACTCCACATCCTTTTGCTTGTTTCGGTTTTTTCATTGCTGAGCACCATATTACTTGTTCTGCTGCTCCAGATCCATTTTTGCTTTGTTCCACATGGAGAAGACAGTAATAACTACTAGTGAACATACATGTGGATATTATCTGTTAGACCATTCCAGGTATTCCTGTTTTGAAAATGCAGCTTCCCCTTAATAAAGGTATCCAAACAGAAAGCACACCAGCAAATTTATTTTTCTTCTTAGTACTGGAAACATTCTTTTTACGTTCGCTTGCGTGCATGCGCAAGGAACGTCTTGGGAGAATGGGACACTTTGGAGGTGTGCCCCATCTGTGCAATCCCCTGCTCCATTGAGCAGGTGTAGCGGTTCTGCACCAATCAGATGCGGTGCTGTGTATGACAGTGGTGGTCTTCTCTTCAAAGAAAACCACCGCTGTTTGCTTGCACCACATCATGCCCCCAAATCTTTGCTGCCATGCCAGCATGGCAAGCGATCATAATAGGTCTGCCGGCGGGTGCCCAATCCCCATCAACTCACGGCCCCACGAAATCCTTCTGCCATACTGGGAGCCCACCCAGCGTGGCAAATGTCTCATGTCATCTGCTGATGGGGTGCCCAATTCCCGCTGGCTCAACGGCCCCCCAGCCATCCTTCTGCCACGCTGGGAGCCCACCCCAGTGTGGCAAACATCCCGCATCATCTGCCGATGGGGGTGCCCAATCCCCTGTTGGCTCCATGGCCCCAGCCATCCTTCTGCCATGCTGAGGAGCCACCCCAGCATGGCAAACATCCCATGTCATCTTTTTTTAAAACCTGTAAATTAAAAAGCGGTCCCACGGCACTTCTCCTGGCCCCCCTCCCACAACCCGCACCCACCCACTGAGCACCCTGCCTCTCCACACCCCCACCCCATACTTACCTCTGGAGCTCGGCGCAACAATCATCGGTGGACCGGGAACACGTCTGTACTCTTCAAAGCCGACCGCGAACTGAGGAAATGCCGGTAAGCTGTATAATGGGCTAGATGGGGTTTTATCAACTTTGTTGCATATCTCAGGCATTTTTTGGAATTTTTGCACCAAATTTTCAACAGGGGGTTTTTGGGACCCCTTCTCATGAATTCTGTCACTGTCATGGCGTATTTTGGGCCTGAAGGATGATTTCACAGTCACTGCGTGAAATCACCTTTTGGGCCTGATTAATGAAATGACAGTGCCAGCGTTCATAAGGTGGGCTCTCAAAAAGCCTATTTTGAAAATTCGGTGGAAAAATTCCTAAAAATGACCGTTTTACAAGCATGCATTGCGCAGTTTCTCACGTGAGCTCATAAGTTTGTGAATTTTCAATATTTCACTCCAGATTTTCAACATTGCCATTTGCCACACCTCCTTATAAGCAGTACAGCTGTCATTTTCACATCCTGCCCAAAATGTGTTCCACCCATGTAGTGCACAATGGTGCAGTCGATGTCAGAAATCAGTGTATGGACACATTAAGAAAATCACAGTGACACTGTTCATTAGCAGAGGTCTTAAAATGGCTATGTTGAAAATTTGCGAAAAATTCCTAAAAATGACTGTTTTATAAGCGCATGCTATGCACAGTTCCTACGTACGCTAGTAAGTTTGCGAATTTTCAATATTTGCACTCCAATGACTTCCAAATACCTAAACAGCACATAGAAGCAAGCAACATTCATAGCAACATAGCTTGGCAGAAGGCACCAGGAGAAAGGACTGCTGTGTGACTGAACTTCTCTATTGGGACTAAAGTAGAAGAACTTTTGTATTTGGACCTTTAATTTAGGGTAAAAAAACTAACATACTAAACAAAAAAAAAAGTGTGTGTTTGGGTTAACTGAACTGAATAGGTAACTGAAAATTCATCTAGGTGTAAATCTCAGGTGACTGAAAGGACTTAACTGCTGTGAGGTTTAAATTACTTGCAGAAAGATCTGGTAAGTAGGGGGAGTGGCTTAGCTAGAAGGAAGCTACATTTAAAGACTGCCTTAGAAAGTTTCAGCTAATAGCTTGGCAGAAGGCACCAGGAGAAAGGACTGCTGTGTGACTGAACTTCTCTACTGGGACTATATTGCCCTCCTTCCCTCCCACCCAAAGTTAGTTCTATTTTTATAGGCACAGGATTTGACTGACAACAGGAACTTCCTGTTTAGGGGCAGGAAGTGAGTAATCCCAGAACCACCAAGGACCCACCATCCTAGAAGGGCAAGAGTAGCTCTCCGGCCCCCTCTAGCTGCTGGAGGTCTGTCTCTAAACAAGTAAGTGGTCTACTGAGAAATATAGGATATTCTTGTCTCAGAACAGGACAATCAGGAGCTTAAAGGGCACACAGGCAGAAAGTAAGGTGAGAGAGAAAAAAACAGAGGAAAGAGTAAGGATTGCAAACAGTTAAGGGGCCAGAAATAAGACATGATTGGAGTGGTGCAGTGCAGTGGCTGTGGAGCAGCAGTCTTCCGGGGGATTTTCTGGAGGATGCGGTGTTGTCCCTTCTGCAGGCACTTCTCTGGGCTGAGGGAGGAGGTTGCTCATCTCCAGGCTGAGTTGGCCAGGATTTGTGGGACCTCCTCTTCCATCCAGGGACCACCAGTGCCACTGCCGTTGCCTCAGAGGTTGCCAAGAAAGAGGAGCGTTGGACCACAGTGGGCTCAGGGAGGGTGAGGGTGGTGGAACAGAGGCACATCCTCCAGTTGTACCTCCACATTCCTAAGCCATTCTGGCAAAGTGTGGTTCCTCTATGGAGGCACCTACAGTAGAGACCAAGGAGGATGCTGGGAACCTCCACAAAGGAGACCCACAGGAGGGTGGCAGGGGACCCTGCAGGGGAAGGAAACAACTCCTGGTGGGGGCTCCATTGTTAGGAAGGTAGAACTGGGCAAGGAAGGGGAGAGGGAGGTAAGGTGCCTGCCTGGTGCCATGGCTTGGAGGGACAGGGAGCAAATCCTCAGGATTGCCAGAGCAGCTTCACAGGGGAGGGAGCTGGATGTCATTTTCCACCTAGGGACAAATGACCTGGCTAAAAGGGATTAGAGAAGTGCAGGAAGAGTTTGTGGAGATTGGGAGGGTCTTAGTCAAGTAGCACGCACGGTAACCTTCTGAAGGGGTGCTACCCATCTATGGCATAGAGAGAGGCTGGGTGTTCCGTACCATGGGATTTAATCAGTGGTTGAAAACTGGTGTGGAGCTCAGGATTTGGCTTCATTGGGGACTGGGGTCCACCTGGAGTGATGCAAGCCTATACTGGCATGATGGGCTGCATCTGTCTGGGAGGGAAACCAGGATCCTAGGTGATAGGTTTAAATGCTTCATTGGCAAGCTTTTAAACTAGCCAAGGGGGGAGGCACTGGAAAGGAGCAGGAAAATCCTAGCCCCCCCAAACAATAACGGTAGTAAGTGTGGCAAACACCAACATGGAGGTGTCGATAGGGAGAAGGGCAGAGGTAAATGGAGAAAGTGACAAAGGCAAGAAGGACAGGGATGGGGCAAAAGGGGGTAAGGCCATCAGGAAATGGAGGGTAATGAGTACCAATGCCCATAGTCTGGGCAACAAGCTCCCTGAGCTGGTGGCCTTAATGGAAGAGTGATGCCTGGATATCATAGCAATCACAGAAACATGGTACACAGAGAACCATGACTGATGAGAACATACCAGGGTACATAACCTACAGGAGAGACAGGCAGGGGAGAAGAGGGGAGGAGTAGCCTTTTGTAAAGGAAGGGATAAAATCAACTGAACAAAAGAGTAAACAGGGAGGAGAGGAGGCACTGTGGGTCACCTTGAGACTGGAAAGGGCACCACAATCCGCACAGGGTTAGGCACAGACCCCATGTCAGGGGAAGGAAATGGACAAGGATATGATGGAAGGCATTCTTAGAATGCAAAGAAAGGGAGATACTGTTGATGGAGACCTGAATATGCCAGATGTCAACTGGAGCACATTTGCTGCAGCCACATCCAAGAGCACGGCCATTCTTGATGCCCTACAGGTGGCAGGCATTAGACAGTGTGTCAGAACCCACTGTGAGGAGCAATCTTAGACCTTGTACTCTCAAATGGGGACAGTGAGAGGATCTCAGATCTAGAAGTGGGTTGCCATCTGGGGACAAGTGACCATCAAACAGTGTGGTTCACGTTAAACTCAGCTACTGAGCCAAGCTTGCACAAAAGTGAGGGTACTGGACTTTAGGAGGGCTGACTTTGGTAAGATGGAAGAGTGCCTTAGAAAAGCACTAACAAACAGGCTAGAAGGAGGTGTGGAGCAACAATGGGGAATTATCAAAACTGCCATCACAGAGGCAACAAGCCTTTGTGGAAGCAAATAAACAAATCAAATGAAAGAAAAAGCCACTATGGTTCTCAAGAGAGGTGGCTGTGAAAGTCAGGAAGAAAAGATAGCATTCGGAAGTATAAGAAACACAGAAGGAGCAGGACAGAGAGCTGTACACCAGTTAAGGCAGAAAGAAGCAGGAGGGAAGTCAGAATAGCAAAGGCCCAAACTGAGAAAGATAGCCAACTCAGTTAAGAAAGGGATAAAACCTTTATAGGTACATCAGACGAGAAAGACAAAGGAGGGATAGTGAGGCTGAATAGAATGAACGGTGGGTGGGCAGAGGGGACAGTGAAAAAGCAGGAATACTGAACGAATATTTCTGCTCAGTATTCACAAAAGAGGAGGGGGAAGTGCCTAATCCAATTAACAGAAGCACTCTTGATAGGGGGGTCGATCCCTGTCCTTTCACAGAAGAAAGGGTTCTGCAAGAACTCCTAAAACTGAAGGTGGACAAAGCAATGGGTCCTGATGGAATTCACCCCAGAATTCTAAAAGAATTAAGGAAGGAACTAGTGAAACCACTGGCTACTCTTTTAATAAATCTGGGAGGATGGTGTGTACCCGAGGACTGGAGGAAGGCGGATGTGATTCCCCTCACAAAAGTGGGACCAAGACACAGGCAGGAAACTACAGACCTGTCAGTCTGACCTCTGTGGTAGGGAAAGTGATGGAGTCACTTGAAGGAAAGAATAGTTGAGTACCTAGAGGTCAGTGGAGCACAGGATCCAAGGCAGCATGGGTTCACAGCGGAAGGCCATGTCAGACGAATCTAATAGATTTCATTGACTGGGTGACCAAAGTAGTAGACCAGGGAGGGCTGTGGACATGGCCTACCTAGACTTTATAAGGCATTTGACACAGTCCCACACAAAAGATTATTAGTCAAATTAACCAGCCTGGGAGGGGTCCCAGTGGTAGCCTGCAAAACATTGGCTGGACAACAGGACACAGAAGGTAATTGTAAATGAGTCCACTTGAAGAAAGGGCGGCTACCAGTTGGGTACCGGAGGGTTCAGTATTGGTCCAGTCCTTTTAATGTCTTCATCAGTGACATTGCAGAGGGACTGGAAGGAAAGTATGCCTTTTGCAGATGACACAAAGATCTGCAACAGGGTTGATATACAAGGAGGCATGGAAAGGATGAAAAGGGACTTGGCAAGGTTGGAGGAATGGTCAGATGTATGGCAGTTAGGATTCAATGCACAAAAGTGCAAAATAATGCACCTGGGAAACAAGAACCCAGGGGAAGAATACACAATGGGTGGGAGGTAGTAACAACAACAAAACAGGAAAGGGACCTGGGGTAATCATATCAGATGACCTTAAGGTTAGCAAGCAATGTGAGAAGGCAGTAGGGAGGGCCGGGGTATACTGGAATGTATAGGGAGAGGCATCAGCAGCAGAAAATAGAGTTGTTATCCCTCTGTACAGACAGTTGGTGAGACCCCATCTGGAATACTGTGTCCAATCCTGAGACCCCATCTCTGCAAGGACATAGACAGGATAGAGGCAGTCCAGAGGAGGAAACTAAAATGGTGCAGGGTCTGCAAGAGAAGCCGTATGAAGAGAGACTAAAGGAGCTTAATATGTATACCCTTGAGGAAAGAAGGGAGAGGGGGGACATGATAGAAACTTTCAAGTACCTCAAGGGAATCAACAAAGTCCAAGAGGGTAGCATCTTTCAGAAAAAGAGACTTGCAAGAACAAGAGGACACAATTTAAAGAGAGAAGGAGGGCAGTTCATGGGCAATGTGAGGAAATATTATTTCACAGAGAGGGTAGTGGATGCATGGGACAGCCTTCCTGAGGAAGTTGTGGGGTCTAAAACTGTGGGAGAATTCAAGAATGCATGGGACAGACATAAGGCAATTCTTGTAGGGGGCAGGAAGATATAGGCTGTTGGTTAACTAGGATCTGCGGCCTGTCCTGTGGGTAGGGAAATGGGCAGACTAGATGGGCCTAGCGGTCCTTATCTGCCGTCAAAGTCTATGTTTCTATGTAACATTCAGCACTGACAAATGCTTGTACTTCTTTGTCACTGATTTTTTTAAGCCATGTCCAAGTGCCAATTACCACTGCAAATACCTGCAAGCGAACGTTCCGCATTGACAAATGCTTGTTACTGCTGCAGTAAATGTAAACACTGGAGGAAATATAAAGAAACTGATAGAGGGAAGCTTACAAAGGGTGTCAGTTGGCATTTTACTGTATGGGACTGCATAACTATGCAGAACTAAAAAGTGCTACATAAATTCACTGCCACTAAGTAAGAGGCAGATGGTGGTGGGGTGGGATTTGTCAACACAAAAAGGGGGCTTGGTTTGTACTCAGAAAGGAGTGAGAAGATAAGTTTTCCTATGTAGAACAGTGACCCACAGTGTGTAAAAAGTTGAGGTTATTGAAAATAGGATGGATCATAATGATCTACATAGCCCATTTTCTTAATGCAACGATGTTGTCATCAAAGAAGAAAAAAGGTGGGTTGCAATTTTGACAACTATCTGACATTTTTCACAATCCCCCACTCAAAAAAGAATACCGACACCAACTTGCTGCACTATAAGACTGCATCAAAGAATTTAGCAACTATTCCAAGCTCCATGCTGCATTCTTTCAGCAGGATCTTTATAGAGTACAGTACCACAATAAATTTTCTTTACCTTATCCTCACTTTCATCTGAATGCACCCTGACCCACCTTCTGCCCTGATATCATGATATTTAGGGCATGATTAGGTCAAGCTGTTTCCAAAGTTCCTCCCAATGGACCAAGTTAAACTTTGTCCATGCCAAAAAAAGACTAGCAGTGCATTCTATGGCTTTGAATAAATGTAATATGGGGTAGTATTATACTTTGCACATTCTTGTATTCTATGATTCTAGTATATTCACCTGCTAATTTATGAGGTTATGTTGAATTTTGCAAATGCAGGCTCATTACTTTTGTAATATTCAATATTTTTACCACAACATTTCAACATAGCCATTTTGAAACAGTGACTCATGAATGTGACAGCTGTCATTTTTCAACTCCTGCCCAATATGTGTGTTTGCAGCCCAAAATCTGATTCTGCAGTCCCTGTACAACATCACCTTTATGCCAGGAGTTAAGTGTTTTCTCAGCCCTTCTTTATGAGACAGGTTCATTAGAAGGCTGTGTTGAAAATTGGGTGTAAAAATATTAAAAAAAAATAATTTTCAATATTTAAAACCCAGATTCCTCTCCTGTAGTCCTATTGGCTCTGGCCAGAGTTTGTTTAGTCTATCATTGCCTGTCTGTCCATCTACTCTGTCTGTCTGAATGCCTAAATCTATCTGTCTATCTACCTAGCTATACATATGGTTTGAGCCTATTATGTATAGAAATTGGTGGCTGCTCAAATGTTGTGCACTTTCTAAAAGTTGTTGTGCACATTCTAAAAGTTATAGTGTACATTCTTCAATTAATATTTATGCATCCCAATTAATATTCATCAGGCCCATGCTAGGACTGTCACCTGATTGAATGAAACCAAGCTCTTCCAATGTGGAATTGAAACAAACATGGCACCACCGCTTAGCAAGTGGTACACAAGGATGATTTGGACACGGAGTGCCATAGTCAGGTCCGTGTTAAAAATCTGCAATAATTTTATTATTTTCTTTAAATAAATGAAGGCTCAGGACTGGAATCAGACTCCAGCAATGACCAGAACTGATGGACACACCAGCAGACTGAGCTGTTGACAACAAGTGGAAGCAGAAAGAAACACAAGGTAGTAAACCTTGTGAAACTAAAAACTTCAGAAATACAACTTTTATTAAATCTTGGGGTACCATATACTATAAAAAGTATAGGTGCCCAAACACAACTTGCCCTGAGTTTCCATCTTGGGGTTGAGATACCAGCATGGACCTGTAGAGTTTCATACTCAAAGTCCATATGCTGGTATCTCAGCCCTTCGATGGAAACACAGGCTCATTGTGTATGGATTCCCATACTTTATTCTATCTATCTATCTATCTATCTATCTATCTATCTATCTATCTATCTATCTATCTATCTAACTGCCTGTCTGTCTATCCATCCAACTATCTAGCTGTGTCTGTCTTAGCATCTACTCTATCTACATTTTTTTTCTTATAAATATGACAGTTGTCACTAATCGCATCCATCTGGAAATGTGATTTTGTGGAATGACCATGAAAATGGGTGTAGATGGGGGATTTGAAAAAATGACACCTGCCAAGTTCATAGTGTGGGGGAAAAAAAGACTATGTAAAATATTTTGATTCAAAATGTAAAAAAAATTAAAATGGAATACTATGAGTAAACACTGAAAAAGGATTGTATTTACCAAACAATGTTGTTTTTCTGAGATGTTGACCCCAAATGCTCAGCACAGTCTTGCTATTAGCCCACTGTATAAACATGGCAGGTGTCTTTTATGAAATTGTGCCCAAAATGTCATTTTAGGGGCACAACTATGACAACTTGTATTGGTCAGAATTTGAGAAAAATGACACCATTCATATTCATGAGGTGGAGTAAAAAGACAATGTTGAAAATCGTGGGTCAAAACCTCAAAAAATAAATAAATAAAGTTATGGGTTAAGGGACAGCTGATTAGTTATTTAGAAATAAATTCTGTCCTGTCCCCTCATCAGTCAGGATTTCATAAAGGGCATTCCACGGACACCGCACTCACCGACTTAATAGACAACATTGCCTGCCAGTTAAATGGGGGTGGATCAGTGGGGGTGGTGTTCGTGGATCTCTCCAAGGCCTTTGACACCATAGACCATGGAAAATTGTTTGGAAAAATGATGGATTTGGGAATAGATGGCGAAACCCTTCCCTGGTTTGAATCATACTAGATAGGTAGAGTTCAACAAGTTTATATTGGTGAAACTTCATCAAAACCAGCCCTAGTAAGAAGAGGAGTCCCACAAGGCTCAATTTTGGGCCCTTTATTATTTTTAATGTATGCAAATGAACTTCCAACAGTGGTACAGAACTCAGTCTTGAGTATGTACGCAGATTATACTGTACTGCTGGCCAGTGGTGATTCAATCCAGGAAATGGAATAAAATCTTCAGAATGATTTTAGTAGGATGGAAACATGGTTTTACCAGTCAGGGCTGGTTTTAAATAATAATAAAAAAAAACTCCATGGTCTTCCAGAGTAAAGGAAGAAATTTTAGTAACTCTTACAAAATTTCCACTAAGACAGCCAAAAATGAACTCTTAAATCAGGTTGAATCATATAGGTACTTGGGGATAATTGTGGACTGTAATTTGAAATTTAACTCCCATATAAAAAACCTTATTCATAAAACAAACAATAAATTAGGGGCATTTTGTAGATCTAAATATTGCCTAGACCAAAAAATGGGAAAAAACATAATTAATCAATTGATTATTCCATGCATCGAATATGGAATTCATATATATGATATGGCCAGTAAGTCAAATTTGAGAGCAATACAAGTTCTTTATAATAACTTAGCTAGATTCATACTAAATTGTGATTGGTATACTCATCATTGTGAAATGTATAATATTCTAAAATGGGATCAAATAGAACAAAAAAGGGAACAGAAATGGTTAAAACAAATCCATGGGGTAATTCATAACCAAAGTCCAAAGTACCGTGTCGAAAAAAATTCCATATTCGACGCATGTTCATCAACATAATTTAAGAAGTAAAGTGGGAAGTAAATATGTTATGCCTAAAAATAAATAATAAATATGGTGAAATTACTTTTTATATGAAAGTTATAAACCTTTGGGCCCCAATTGACCTAGAAAGAAAGCAGATCCAAAAACGTAAACATTTTATGAGATCAATTGATAATGGATTGACAATAAGATGTATGTGTAATTGGTGATATACCTTCATTGATGAAAATATGAAATTTTAGGATTTGTTTATAGAGGGGTTTTTCTAAAAATTTTGGAATTACAGTTATAATATAATTAAAATGTCTGATATGTTGTCTTGTATGGGGGGTCTATGTAAAAAACACATGTTGTACGTTTATTATATTGTATGTTGTATTATACACTTTTGTGAAATTTTATGTAACTTTTTTAAATTGAAGAAAACAGGTCCATATTGAAAAGGGGTCTATGACCCTATGATGCAAACTATCTCTACCTGTATAAAAATAAACTTTTACTACTACATGGGTAAACCCTCAAAAAATGTAAATGCTCCTTCATAACTTCAATGTCTTTAAGATTTTGACCCCAGATTTTCAGCATAGTCCTTTAATTATCTCACCTTATTATCAAGACAGGTTTATTTTTTCAAATCATGACCATGAGGTGATGTCATGGAAAGACTGCAAAAACATATTTCAGACTCTGAACAAGCTGTGGCTTCAGGTTGAAATGTTAGTCTACGTCCATGTTTGCACTCATAGGCACTCAGACCCTAAAAACATCATTGTATTCTGGTTTTAATGTTTAATACTGTAGCTGGAAAGAGGTTTTCAGTGGTAACAAGTATTAAATGGAGAAAGCTGGTGATGTATGCTGCAACACGTGGGTGTTCGGTTTGAATGACAGAGAACAGCAGTGAAAAATTAGTTTGGATTGCACAGCACAGAGCATTTTAGGAAAACTGAACTGAAACTGCACAGCACAGAGCACTTTTGGGATGCTTGGTGAGGTGCTTGTTTCATAATGAGTAGTTAAGCACTTTAGGAAAGCACTTTAATAACTTCCTGAATTTAGGAACACTGCTAGTAACACTGCTCCAACAATTAAATAGACACTGCTATGGGCATTGTAGAAAGCTGCTATAAATAATTTTTTACCACTTTTAGGAAAAGAAAACTATTATGTTATCACAGGATTTCAGACAGCAAACCATTTTTACTAAAACTATAATACAGTAATGACAAAATTACAAGAAAAAAACAGCAGAATAGTATAAAATAAGTCTTTTAAGCTTTTTGGGAATGTTAGAGTTTGAAACTCATGAATGATGGACTTGATTTGCTGAAACAATGCCATTCTGAGAAATGATTTAGGTTAATGTGTGGTAAAAAGAAGAAAAATAAAAAAAAAACCTTGTGTGAATACAAAATACTGCATTTTATTATTCTATGTAGTAAAAGGCGTACTGGTGCTGATCAGTATCCCACCATATGGGTGAAGAAAACTGAATGGCTCAAATCTGAGTGACTCAATTTGCGTACCCAAATGAGTAGTGAATGGGATGGTATAGTGAGGGGAAGAAATAGTGAAGGTAGAGGGACAGAATAGCGAGAGTGAATGACTGGGGAGTTAAATAGTGCTGTGAGTTAAATGGAGGATTGCAGCCTGCTACTGCTGAGCTGGCTTCCTGGAGTGGTGGATACGGTCACTGCATGGAGTGGTGATGGTCCCTCCTGGGTTCACAACCGCCTGCAGGTAAATGCTTTTTTGAACTGTTTTGGCTGTTAAACTTTTTTGTTTTGTTTTGTGTCCTGTAGTTCCCCTGACTGTGTTGTCCCAGCCTTGGTCCCCCCTCCCACATACTGTAGCCCCCCTCCCATGTATTCCCCTGTCCCCCTGTGTCCATCTCTCCGAAGTTGATTATATAAATATAGGGGTGCGGGGGGCTAAATGTTAATTTATATCACCCCCATATTACACTGTATGGTTCTGTCACTGTCTTTCCATTTGGTGTGTTGGTTGCAGATACGATTTTGTGTTCGGCAAAATGTACTTGCTGTTATGTGAGTCACCATTGCATATTCACTGGTATGACATAGAACCATTCTGATCCCCACCAGTGGTGTAGGTCACTGGGTTCTTATGCAATGTTTCAGAGTGGATTTGAAAAAGTATACCTACCTTACTCATGAAGCGGGATAAAATAAAAACCATTTTGATAATTTGGGGTCAAAATGTTGAAAAACAAGAAAGTTATGAGTAAAAGTTCAAAACACTTTAATAAGGCCACTAACTGGCCTTACCTTGTTACCAGTCAGATTGCAGTCAAGTGTGGTAGCAGAAGCTCTGGCAGTTGCTTAGAGGGTTACCTTGTGGGACCTTAGTGAGATAAGTGAGGGATGGAGTGAGTGCTGAAATGGGAGCAGGGGGCTTGGGTTCAAGAGGGAACTAGAAGACATTGCTGGATGGCTTTCTTTTTTCAGATTTTAACATAAACAAAAATAGACAAATGATGATGGATGGCATTTTTTCAGTTTCAGGGACCTGATACACAGGGCTGGACAACCTGCTGTCAGAAAGTGGTGGGAGGAGGTGTTGTTTAGTGACACCAGGGGATTGGCATTACACAGGAAAACCTCCTTCCACCTTGCATTGTCCAACCTCCTGACTAGCCCAGTTCTTCAAAGCAGAAAGCAGCATGAAGACAAAGAGCCAGTAGAATTGGGGCAAATATTGGTGATTCAGAACCTGTGATAAGAGAAGGATGGCCAGGCCCTCTAAAGCCCTCTCAATACTCAGAGTGATCATAATATGTTTGCTAACCTTTTGGAAGCAAATCCAAAGTCCAACTCTGATGGGAACTCCACAAATATGTTTAAACTTTGCAAAGAATTTAGGTTTGGGCTACTTTGCAGTACAAAGTACAAGAAACAAAGGAATTCTCTAGTTATACAGTCAAAGACTCATCAATATGATATTCTTTTATTTTTCATAAATTTCTTGCCTGGGCCCTTTGCTGACATATTAACATGAAATGTTTTTTTTTTTAAACAGAACTCATTCAATGCTACGCACCTCTTACCTACTCTAAGAATAAAGAAGTGCAATTCAGTTGTATAATAAAGGATTAATGCACAACAGCGTGTGTGTCATGCTGGGATAACATCACACCTTGGGTGGTTGGGCATGAGGCCATATGCCGAGTTTAGCCAACACCTGAGAAGTGATGTTATGCCAGCCCGACCCACACCCTGGAGAGCATTATTTCTATTATACAATGGCTTATTTGTAATTAAAAAAAGATTAAAAATATGTGTAAAAATACCTTTTAGTCATTGTTATTACTGAGTAAGTATACATACAAGAAAAATAGTGTTGTCCAGTGAATGATGCTGCTGCTTTTTTTTACTACAGGGGCTTCTTCTGTGGTACCCTGCCATCCCACCCCACCCACACATTACAGACACACACACACACACAGCTCTTTCCTGCCCGGGTTCCACTGCCTGCTTTGGGACTCACTGAAGATCTTTCATTTTTTTCTCCCTGGGAAAATCACGATCTGAGCTCTGAGGAATGAGTGGGTGTGCTAGCAACAGCGAAGTGTTTGAGCCGCCCACCCCCTTGCTCTGAATATGGGGGAACACTTCAGGTTCTCAGGATATGTTTGTGGTTTTCCCAGTACAGTTGACATGTGTTTGTACCAGGAGAAGAAATGAATATGGGTCAGAAAAAAAATGCTTTTTGGGAGAAAAGTGAAGTGTGATGTGAACTGTGAGGAGTGAGTGCATGTTAGAAACACTAAAACCATCCCCCGCACAGTGTGATCCCTCTCAGTCTAAACATGCAGTTTCAGGTTCTCAGGTTACCAACAAAGGAAAAACAGAAAACAAAACACTGTGGTGTGAGTTAGTTATGCACAATTTTTTTTTCAGCAGAGACGCTCTCAGTGTTTAGGCGAGAGGGCATAGCTGAAACCGATTGCACTGACAGCTGACAGTGAAAAAGTTTGGGGATTTGGGGGAATGTGTGAGGGCTGTGGGTTTCAGTTTGAGCGGTTTCTGAGCTACAGGAGGGAGGGATTTAATGATGTGAGGTTGATCGGAACACAGCTTTCACTTCAGGTACAACATGGTAGGTGTATTGATTTTTTTTTCTTCATAAGATTTGGTCATGTGAGTGCTGGGACGAGATGTTATGCTGGGATAACATCACGGGTCCAGCCCAGAATGATTAATCAGAGCCCAGCATTCTTTCTTGACATTGTATAATCTATCTTGAAATACTCCTAAATAGAACAAACACATTTATAAGAACAGTGTTTTTAACTGCTTGGATAACCATGCAAAATATTTTCACTGTTTCATATTGACATTTCATACATAACCTCATAACTAACACAGACCATATTATTGAAATGTAAAACAGTGTACACCTCCCACCACCATGCATCAAACTGAAGCTCTATTCATAACATTTAATAATTTTTAACTTTCAGAGTATTGATATTTAACCAATCAGCATCTTCAAAAGTATCTATCTAACCAATGTCATAGTCTCTAAATTCAGGCCTGGCCATATTCTGAGACTACTACATTGGTTAGTTAGATACTTTTGAAGACACTTAATGGTTAAATACCTATACACTTAAAGTGAACACTTATTAAATCTTATGACTAGAACTTCAGTTTGATGCATTGTAGTGGGATATCTAAACTGTTTTACAGCTGAATAAGGTGTTCTATGTTAGTTACGAGGTTATGTATGAAATATCAATATGAAATGGGGAAAATATTTTGCATGGTCATTCAAACAGTTAAACACGCTATTCTTATAAATGTTTTTGTTCTATTTAAGAGTATTACCAGATAGATTATAAAAATGAATTACACCTCTTCACTCTTAGAGTAGGCAAGAGATATATAGTGTTAGTGAGCGCTGTTTTTCTTTTAAATTCTTTCAAGTTAATATCAGCTATTAAAAAGTCCTTCATGCAAATTTTCATTATGTATTTTAATAAATGTGTCTGACAGGCTCAGACTCCTGGAGGAAGCCTTAACTGTGAAATGCTGGTAAAGGGTCCAGGCACAAAATCTAAGAAAAATAAGAGTATCATATTGAAGAATCTTTTACTGTGTGGCTAGTGAATTCCTTTGTTTCTTGAAACATTTGGAAGCATACATAAAATGCATCAAAGGCTGCATTCTCCATTACTAAATGGTGCCCACAGTGGTCTATAAGACCACGTAGGACAACTGGTGACCTTGTGGCCTCAATGAGCTATACTCAGTGAGGACAACAGCCACTTATCACATAGTTCCAAAAGGCATTGCAAGAGTTTGAGAAAGAGGAAGTCGGGACATCATGCAGATTAGCCACTGAGCCATAAACAGCAGCATGGCATCCCCTACAAACTTGGTCACAGTGACTCACAACCTCCTGTATACCTCAGGGTTACTGACATTTAATGCCATTCAGTAACAGGGGGCACAGTGCTGTAACCAGGCACAGAAAACATAATGGGGGATCAGGACTGAGGGGACACACAGAAGACACCAGGTACTATGGCTCTTGAGATACAGAAGGGATTGCACTAGACCCCAGGGATATATGTCTGGCTATAGGTGCAGGTGAGGGGCCAATAAGTTGCCAAATGATGGTTATCAGGCAACAGAGGGAGAGGGTCCAAGTGGCCTACCTGGCCCCAGAGTGAACTGGTGAGGATGGGTTAGGGATGTGGGCTCTTTTGGGCTAGATGCCCATTAAAATACTGACATTACTAAATAGAAACCTGGCCTTGCATAATATGGTGGAAACAGAAATAAGCTAGTGCACCCCAGTCAAGGTTCCAAGGTACAACCATGGAAGTTGGCTACCCTAACAGTAGACACAATGCAACAAGATTCAGTGCACTCGGTCAGGCATCAACACCCTCTAACAGAACTCTGTCAAGTGATGTGCCAGGGCACCTACTCATGTGAACCTTGTAGCATGCACCTGCTCTGAGTTTTCAGTCTGTAATAAATTTAATCCTAATGTAGTATTTTGACTCCTTGTTGGAGTTTATACCTGTCCAGGTGTACTTCATCTTTCTGCCTTGCACCATTTGGTTGCAGCAAAGCTGTACCACAACCTGGCCAAAAGCGCAATGCAGCATGGTAGGGGGAAACAAACCCTTTTTGCACCCTCTAACATCTGGATCTGCAACTTGCATATTGCCCTGTGTGCTACAGTATGTGCCTAGCTTTATGTATGATGCTAGTTTATGGTGGTACAGTAGGGTGATTAGCTTTCCATGGTTTTGGGACACCAGCACCACTGACTATGAATATGGCCACAACACCAGTATTTGGTGTTTGACAATGTTACCGTAAATGTTTACTTAACTGCTGTATCTACAGCTTAGCTGCTTCTGTTTGTTTACACATATAATACAGATGATTGCTGTCTTTGGTGGATTTTGTGAGTTTTTGTCACATTGTACACTTGCATAAAATATTTATCCCATGTGTTTGCAATACTGTACGTACGATATTCATCCTACAGATGTGACTCTTTTTATCTACAAAATACTATTGAAGTTCCAGCCAGATACCACAACACAGGAAAACAGTGAGCAATTTTGTTGTACTATTTTTTGTGGCTAATAAGTTAGGACAGGCATGAAAATAATTTCCTTTGCAGTTTGACGTTATGTCTAAACTTTATGGGCATCTGTTTTTTACTTTCTTTGGAAGCTAGAAGCAAAGCATATGAAGCATGTTCAAGGTATTTTGCCATCATCTTTCCACCCTTATAAAGACATCAAATTGTGAACAGACGTAATAAAAAGCAACTGATTTTAAACAGCAGCGTTCCAATGCTCTTTATTATTGGTACATTCTTCAGACAGGTATAAACACAACTCCAAACATTTCTTTCTCACATTGTCCATTTGCAATTATTAGAAGCAGATGTTGACAAATATTACTGAGGTAACAATGGTATTGAGAGGCCTCATGCTGCCTGGAGCAGAATCTGGACCCCACTGGAAATGTGATGTGGCATCTCTGCTATGCTGTCTTGTGTAAATTAATGGCTTGTAAAACATTTTGGGATGCTGTGCATGAACAGGACTACATGAAAGTAAATTCTATATTATGGTTCAGTACAGGCAGTACCAGTAGTTAGTCAAAGTACCCATAATACTGAGTTGCACTGATTTGTGCCAAAGATCATGGCTCCCATCTCCAGCTGTATCTATTTGCACTGCAACAATGGTGCAGTGTCAACATAGCATGTGGCCATCAGGGAGCTATATTCATACAGCCAGTGTGTACTGCCTAAATGTACGTACGGTATGAACACTGGGCTTTGTTAGTGCTATGCAAAGTGCAAATGTGTAGCAATGCCACAGCCTCCTGTTGGCAATAGACACCCAAGCGTTAAGGAGGCTAGCACATCCCACACATGATCGTGCCTTTGTTCCCATGTGGCATATTCAGTGGCCAGCACATGTATGACCACGTATGGCATGCAAATTTTGAAGGGACCCTTTGCATGCCATTAAGGGGTCATCAATTTTAGCTCTGTGCAATGCATCCATGCACAACTGTGCAGAAGCTTTGCGCAGAGCCTCGTTCCTTCAGCTGATCCCCATACACTAAATGACAACTCCCTGGTACTCTAGTGGTTCTCCTCTCCCACCTGATTCCCAAAAATATTGTCAGATTCCCTGGTAGTCTAGTAAAACCACCTCCTGTCTGATCCTTGATGACATGGACAATTTTGGCAAACCCCCTAGTGTTTATTCTTAAACATATCAACCCCTAATATCTTCGGTCCATTTCCAGAAATAATGTTTTATTGTATTATTAGTGCTTGAAATTATATTTTGAAACCTGTTACCTTACAAACTTAGTTTTTTTTTTTAATGAAAGTGTGGTGTCCAAAAACATGCGTAGATGATAATGATATAGTTCCCATGGTTTGATATGTATACAAAAAATGTTGATATATGATGTAAAAACATAACAGGACTTAAAAAATGTGAACCTTTTGACATTTTTATATATATGGATATATGGGCAATGTACAGTAGCAACATCATGTATTAATGTATCAACTTAAGTGACTCCAACCTTTCATTTAAAATGGAATTAAGTTTCTCACCCTAACAGCCCCAAAGTTATCCCATTTTAAAAGAGATAGGAATTGATTTTTATTTACAGTAGTTCACTGCCTGTACACCTTCCTTTCCATGCCAGTTATGTATTCTGATATGCTTTGATGATTTTTTGCTAAATAATCTAACTTTGGGGTGCCCTCAGATCTACAAAGAGTTCCACCCTTTTCAAGAGCTACTGCTCTTGATTTTCATATAACTGAGACATTCTATGACATCAAGTAACTCTGCTTCAGTGCTATTCATCTGAATGGGTTTAAAGCTGCAATGGTGTTATTGATTTTATAGAATGTTCAGGCAGTATGAAAAGAGAGAGCAGCAACTGCTGAGGAGAGAGGGATTCAGGGTAGTTACAAAGGCAACAAAATGAGATTATTAAATTAAAAAAGGTAATAAAATATTAAAATACTGAGTAGACAATACAAAAAGAACTGGAAGCCATCTAGAGGTGTGCAAACTTTTTTCTAGCACCTTTAAAGCAGCAGAGCAAACAAAATGGCTTCCACTGGGAAATGGAATGTGGCACTATGAATACCAGCTCAATACAAAAATAATTCAGCACCCACAGACAAACTGACAAGCACATGGTAATGTAACAATATCTTTTTTTAATCATAGAATAATTTTATTGGTTTAAATTCAATAGTACATCAGCAAAATATAGTGTTTCTCACAAACTCTATAATCAGTAGGCAGCTAGCCTTATCTATAAATGCTTGAGGTGACAGGATAACATGTATACATTTACTAATAACAATTGACATAAAACGGTTACAAACAACCCACCTGAGAAATAATATACAGCAGCTAATTAGCCCAGTAATACAGAGAAGGAAGGGCATGAAAGGCAACAGTAATGATAAGGTAAGTAGATACAGTGAAGTTTAAGAGGGGGGATTGCAGTATAGAATAGGAGTTTAGCAGAGGGATGAGTGAAGGTAGGTCTTCCATCTGGCAATATAGTTATCTATATGGCCTTGGTTCACCGAGGATAGGCGCTGTAGTAAGGCCAGCTTAATGACAGTGGCATGCCAGGATGTACAGGATGGAGGTGTTGGTTGACACCACTGCATGAGTAGGAGCCTCTTGGCTTCCATAAGGGCCAAAACCACCCATTGCTGTTGGTGCCGGGATAAAGTGGTTAAGGAGGGTTAGATAAAAGTACCTGAGTGCCTAGTATCATGGAGCAGTCCTGGGCTATGAATGTCCAGAAAAATGAAAGTTGAGGGCATTTATTTATTTTTATTTATTTATTTATTGAAAATTTCGGAATTACAACCTTTGAGTCAAGAACTCCTTTGCAAAGGCTCCACGTCAGTCATGACAGTACAATTACAACAAGACAGTATGGACAATGTTCTCAAAACAGAGAAATTACATTTCGACAAACGTTTAAAATCATAGCTTAAGTCAAAGGCTACACGTCAGTTGTAATATTGAATTTTACATAGAGACAAGGTTTGTACAGAAAATTGCCAGGACATTACAAGAGTTTAACAATCACAGTATAGGGTATTGCCAAGACTGAGATAATATCTGTGAGTTGCGAGTGTTCCTACCATGTAGGCCCAGGTGCCTGACAATCTATGCGAAAAGATGGAAAACAGCTACAGGTCTCCATGTTGAGCAGATACTTCTTGCACTCTGTTTTGAATAGTCTTAGACTGGGGGCAAGCAAGATGGAAGATGGTAGATTGTTTAGCCAAAGTGGAGCCGCAGTAGCGGAAGATCTTTTGCCCCAAGAGGTTCTGCAGTGGGGAACTGCGTAGGAGGTCCTGCCAATCGTCTAAGGGTGCCCTATTGGGGGCTGGTTGGATGAGGTGGTGCAGACAGATGGGTGCGAGTTTCATAAGGATCTTCTTGGCTTGGAGGCAGGTATGGTATTTAAGCCTCCCTTCAAAGGTTAGCCAGTCCGCTTGATAATAGAGCTGACAGGTATGTGTTTGTCTACTGCTGCTGGTGACCATGCGGCAGGCTTTGTTAGTGCTATATTGATGCTGTGTAGGGCTGATTTGTCAGCAGCGCCCGTATATAGTTATTCCATAATCGACCAATGAGAGGACCGAGCTAGTAACGGCTAAACGTAGAGCCTGAGGAGGAAGGCAGTGTTTGTGCCTGTAAAGAATGCCAAGTCGGGTATTAACTGAGGAGGAGAGAAGTTTAATGTGCTGGTGGTAGGTAAGGGATGTGCCCAGGGTGATACCTAGATATTTAAAGTGGGTGACCTGCTCAATGTGGTTACCCTGTAGGTTTGAGATTGAGAGCAGGGAGTTATAGAGGGGGTTTTGACGATGGGCAAACATCATGGATTTTGTCTTGTCATAGTTAAGTATTAGACGGTGGTCAGTGAACCAGTATTCAAGCTCCTAAAACAGCCTTGAAGGGTGTTTGGAGATGTGTGAGGTTGGTGTGTTTCCAGTATATGCGGCATCGTCCGCATATAGTAATAGCTTTCCACTACATGCTGAGGGGTGAGTTCAGAAAACAGTGAACAAGAGCGGGCCAAGTATTGACCCTTGGGGGACACCAGCCAGAACTGGTAGTTTGGAGGAGAGTGTGTGACTAATTTTTACTTCCTGCGTTCTGTCAGTCAGATAGTTCTTGAACCAGGAGATAGCTTCAGGAGCAATATGGAGGGCTGCCAGGGTATGAAGAAGAAGCTCATGATTGACGGTGTCAAATGCTTTGGTCAAATCTATATAGATTGTACCAACTGCTGACCCCTGTTCAAGGGCTTCATGAATGTAAGATGTAAATTCTAGTAGTGCTGTGGTAGTACTGTGCCCTTTTCTGAAACCATGTTGCTCATGGCAGAGGAGACCATACTTGTCAAGGTATTCTGTGAGTTGGTCAGACACAATTTTTTCAAGAGCTTTTGAAAGGGGAGGAAGGATCGTAATGGGCCTATAGTTAGCAGGGGTAGTTGGATCACCCTTTTTCAGGATAGGTGTGATAATACCCTCTTCCATAGTGTAGGGAATTGGCCATGACACAGTGAGTGGTTGAGGAGTTTGGTGAGATGGGAGAGTCTCATTAAGGTGAGCCGAAGATTTTAAGGTCGAGGAGTCACTGCTGTAACGTGAGTTATGCAGTGCTTTGGAGAGGTAGCTTTAGCCTGATTGCGAAATAACACACAGCCTGAAAGGAGGTGTGTAGGGGAACAGGGGGAAGTAGTAGGTGTGTGGGAGATGGGATCAAAGAAGTTTTTGGGGAGGACTTGACTGAGGTCAGAGAAGGTGGTGTTTAGGGTATAGGCTATGGTGGTGGGGTCATGTGAGAGGGTACCCTGGACTAAGAGCTGGGTTGGGTCTGTGTTTGACTTTCCCACATAGTTCTTTAACATTGTTCCAGAAAGATTTCCGGAGCTCCATGTGGTGGTGAAGGCTTGTTGATAGTAGGTGGCCTTGGCTTGTCGAATAGCCCTTGTGCATTTATTTCTTGCTTCTCTGTAGAGCTGTCTGTCTTGGGGCAGCTGAGAGGATCCGCCCTGTGCCAGAGGCTATCCCTGTGCTGCATCTGTTGTAGGAGGGACTGGGTCATCCAAGGGTGTCCCAGGTTTTTATTACCTTCTTTGTAGAAGGGGCAAATATGTCACAGGCTGCATTGAAGATAGTAATAAATGCAGTGAGCGCAGCATCTAGAGATTGTGCAGTATGCACTGGCCCTCAGTCACAGGTGGTGAGGTACACCCTGAGGCGAGAGAGGGCACCTTTTTTGAGGTGCCTTTGTATGGAAGTTTTAGGTTTGATTGGCATACTTTTATTTGACCACCAGCACCCGACGGGGAGTGGTCACTAACATCGGAAAACATCGACTTTGGAGATGTGGTTTAGGAGTTTGTAAAGATAAGGTCTATAAGTGAGGAAGAGCCTGTCCGAGGATCCTGTCTAGTGGGTGAGGTACTACTTGAGTAAGATCATAGGCACTTGCTGCGTCTTTGAAGGAATCCGACGTAGTGGATAGCCAGTTCACATTAAAATCACCCATAATAATCAGTTCGCTTTAGGGGTAGATAGGTTATTGCTGATAGAACAGAATCAAATGCTAGTTTCTGTTTTGTTGGGGATGTAAACTGCCATAATATAAAGAGGTTTGCCAGTAGTGCCAATGGTAATTTTAATTGTAGTGGACTGGGCACCATGCTCAGGCATGGGAAGTGGGACTAATAGGGGTTTGAGGGATGTTCTAGCATATATGGCACAACCCCCGCCCCTTTTTCCTGCCCTATCAGTTCTGAAAAGGGTAAAGCCCTTGAGTGACACCGAGTCATCTGGGACCTTTTTTGAGAGCCAGGTTTCTGATAAAGTAAGAATGTCCGTGGGTGTTGTGCAAGCCAACCCTGCAGCAGGTAAATTTTCTTGGAAGACTGCAGATATTGAGGGTGGCCAGGAATAGGCCACTATGTGCGTTCTTCTTAATTCCATATTTCATGGGAGGACCTGGGTTGGGATGGACGTTCCGGATATAAGCAGGAGGAGAAGGAGAGTTTGCGGAGGCGAATATCCTCATCAGCTTATTTGAAGGTGCATCGGACCAGGATACGCGGGTGATTTGGTGGGGCTAGTAGGTATGGGGAGTGCGGGTACTAGTTGAGTTAGGGTTACTAAGAGGTATGTGCAAGCCAGTGGGGGTCTGGCGGTGGGGGAAGGGGTTTGGGCAAGCCATATTCCATTTATGGTACAGCTAAAACTAGGGGTACAGTTTTTGCTGTGGCATGTCCATAGGATGTGGAGTAAATGAGCTCTGGGTTGTTGACAGCATCAACAGTTTGAGTGCTTTAAGAGGCTACGGGAGTGAAGTGCAGCTGGAGTGCAGTACCAGAACAGCAATATTTTCAGCTGTAGGAGGCGGCTCTTGGTATCTGTGTAAGTGTAATGATTTTCTCAGAGATAGCGGTTCCAAGAGTCCTCTGGAATATGGATATTTAGGATGGACATCCATTTCAGGTGGTGTGGAGTTGTGGGTTCCACCTGGTCAACCTGCCATCTCCTATAAAAGTGACACTATCTTAACGGTTTTATTCAGCAGAAAATGTGTGCATCAACCAAGAATCTTGACACCCTGGGCCAAAGCATGTACAGTAGCCCACTGGCAGCTGACTAGTGATGTCACATAGAGATGTAAATGCCTAACATTTCACCTAGATGCTTTTGGGATTTGTCAGAGATAGCGTTAAACATCATAAATATCCTTTTATACTACCCTTCTACCAGAGATAGCATTAAACATCATAAATACCATTTATAGTGCCCCTTTAAAGGGATACATGAATGATGTAAATAAATACAGTTAAAAACAAGACTGTCAATAAAAGTGAGTGGACTCCAACTTAGTTTGATGGAGTGTGGTAAAAGCAAATAATGTGCAGCAGTGTCATGTCTATTAAGCATCAGGAATTACCCCAGATGAATATAAAAAACACTGTATGACTTGAAATTTTCACTGTAAAATAATTTTCTGTGTTTTCATTGAAGCACTAATTTGCACTTAAATAAATTTGTGCTTCTTAAGAGTTATTAGCACTATTTATATTATAATGAATGTGCTACTAATTAATTAGTACTAAATTTAATTTATGCAAATATGGTTGCATTTCTGTTTGTGCTAAAATTGCTTTGCACAAAAATAACTAGTTTTACAATATATGATGTGTGATACAGCTACAGATACCAGCTGATATAGCCATTACAGTTACACAATAATCTACATACTGTGCAATTGGAATTTTAAGCCAAGTTACTGCCCACTGAAGGCATGACTACCAGACATTACTGTGGCAAAATGTGTCTCGATTCCATGTTGACAATATAGTATATGCTTTCCAAATCACAGGAATTTGAATTCATAGAAAAGTACAGTACTGCTATCAGTCAAAGTAGAAAACTGAATAAAACTGCTGTCATATAATAGCACAAAAGTAATGTTAAAGCCTGAAATGTGGGGTGCTTGGACACACATGGAAAAATAACAAATGACCCATTGCCCCTGGTACAAAAATGATTGTGTAGAGGGACAAAGAAGCAAGTTCATATAAGGCACTACAAATTAGTTTACTCAAACACCATCAGAGTGGTGCCTTATCAGGAAAAATGACTGAACTGAAAACTGAAAAGCAAGCATCCAGCTCCCCCTTACAAAATTCATAACAGGGTGAAGTTATGGACCTAAAAATGCACTACATATTGATGACTATGGAGTGAAGGAAATGCAAAAACTGAAATAAATGCAGGAGCAATGATATCAAATGAGGGATACATAGATACATAGACAGTGTCGGCAGATAAGGGCCTATGGCCCACCCAGTCTGCCCATTTGAGCTTGTAAGTTCAGTTTATGTTTTCCAAGAAGTCTGTTGCCCCTTACCATACATGATTACAGTTTGCAGGTCATTCATTTTTCCTGATAAGGCACAATTCTGATCGTGTTTGGGTAAACAAATTTGTAGTGCCTTATATGAACTTGCTTTGTTGTCCCTCTCAGCCAGCATTTTTGTAACTCAGGGGCAATGTTTTATTTATTTTTACATGAGTGCAGAAACCCTACACTTTAAAGTGAACAAGAAACATGTGTGCGCAGTGGATATATGGAGCCTGTTGCTCTGCTGAGAGTTCCTAACCCCCTATCAAAATCCAATGAAAGAGCAAGCAGGCAAAGCACTCACCGGTCCTTCTGCATATATAAAATAATGGAGTCAAATGTAGAATGCAAAATTCTCCACTTTTTTTTGTAGGCATTTAAAGGTGCTAGTGTGGAACACCACCACACCAAAATCCCAGTGCTTCGACACTAGGTGATCCTGAGGGGCGGGAGTCCTAAACTTTAAGCTTTAACACAACTTTAATGTTGTTTATTTGATGGTAATGTTATTCAGTATTGTAAATTGAATAAAAGTACTTTAACATGAATTCTGATTAATTCCTGTGATTTGAATAACATATACCCTATTGTCAAAATGTAATCAAGATAAGCTGTGCAACAGTAATGTCCTGTAACCATGCTTTTGCTCAGCTATAATTTGGCTTAAATTGCCAATTAGTTTTTAGTTTTAGTTTTTATTTCACATAAAACCCTTTAGGCAGCACTTATTTTTAAAGGGTTTTGTGTTGAGCACAAAAAAGACTAGTGTTACAGAGTTAGGTACAGAATGTACAGTGCAATTGCAATACAAAATAATATACAATACGATATAGTACAATACCATACAATACAAAACAGTACAATGCAATACAATACAACCATACTGCATTAATGTATCATCAGATACGTAAGAGGCAATAACTTACCAAGTGTTTAGGGATGATGAGGTATACTAAGATTGGTTACATTTGACAATAGTAAGCAGATGAAAAGGTACAGTGATGTCAGAACTCAGGTTATCATTTGACATTCCAGTCAGAGGAAGTACAGCAAACATATTATGTTGCAATTAACATTGTTGGTCATCAGAAGCAGTTGTATGTCTGGGGAGAGGAGAGGTAAGTAAGGAGAGCAGCTGGGTTTTGAAAAGATTGATGGAGCAGTCAGTTTTTAGGGAGACAGGCAGGTCATTCCACTGTTTTGCAAAGCAATATGAGAAGAAGGATTGGCCAAGGGAGTTTTTTTTTACCAAGGAAGTAGCAGGGAGTATTCCTCTGCCCTTCTGGTGGAGTATGTGCTATCTACAGTGGTAAACATTGACTTTAGGTCAGGGGACAACAAGTCTTGTGTTGCTGTTTTGACAGTGGCAAGGATGTGGTAAAGCATGTGCATGTCTAGGTTTAGCCAGTTTAGGCTGATGTATGGCACATAGGTATGTGTGTCAATTTTTAGGCCAATTGCATATTGACATGCTCTACTGAGGAAACCCCAGACTCTGGACAGTATATTATCTCTAACAGAGCCATAGACAGCAATCCCATTATAGTACTTAACAATAACAAGCATTTATCAATGCCAAAGTTTGTCATAGGAATTGCTGTTGGCATGCACTGATTGGCAGGACTACAGTTCCCAGCAGAAAGAACATGTTATGCCACCAAGTTCAAATTCCCATTGAAATACATTGAAGTGCATGCCTGTTTCCTCAATTCATGATCTGGCTTTGAAGAGTGAAGATGTGTCTGCAGTTCAGAGAAGATGAGGGCACTGGAGCCCCACCATGGGTTGGGAGGGACATTATGGTTAGAAACCCTAATGCCCTGGGCGTTTGTTGGTATTTGCACTACAAATTTTCAACATGGCTTTTTGTGACCCCACCTCATGAAAGCATTTGGGAACTTTGCTCATGAACAGTGGCACTGTGATTTTGTTAATCTGTCACGAATGTTGATTTCTCACAGCAACCATGCCGTTCTGTGCCAGATGTGTGAAAACACAGTTCAGGCAGGATGTGAAAAATTACAGCTGTACCATTCATAGGGAGGTCTGAAGAGATGGCAGTGTTGAAAATCTGGATTGAAAATATTAAAAATTCTCAAGCATATGTGGAAACTGTGCAAAGCACGCTTGTAACAGTCATTTAGTGGAATTATTTCAACAAAATTTCAACACAGGCATTTTGTGACCTCTGCTCATGAACACTGTCACTATGATTTTTTTACTCTGTCCTAAACGTTGATTTACCACAGTGACTGCACCATTGTGCATCAGATGTGCAAAAACACATTTAGCACAGGATGTGAAATATGACAGTTGTCCTATTCATAAGGAGGTGTGCAAAATTGACAATGTTGAAAATCTTGAGTTAAAATATTACAAATTCATGAAGATGAGTGTGCGTGGAAATTGCGAAATGCAAGCTCATAACATAGTCATTTTTATGGACTTTTGTCACCAAATTTTCAACATAGGCATTTTGGCACCTCCGCTCATGAACAGTGTCACTGTGATTTTTGTACTCTGTCCCAAATGTTGATTTCCCTCAGTGACCACGCAATTCTGCACTGGAAGTGCAAAAACACATTTCAGCCAGGATGTGAAAAATGACAGCAGTACTGTTCATGAGGAGGTGTAAAAAAATGCCAATGTTGAAAATCTGGAGTGAAAATATTGCAAATTCGTGAAGATACAAGTGTGCATGGAAACTGCGCAATGCACGCTCATAACAGTCATTTTTTTGAATTCTTTCTCCAAATTTGCAACAAAGGCTTTTTGGGTGCCCACTACATGAACAGTGACACTGTCATTTCGTTAATCAGTTCCACAAGGTGATTCCACACAGTTACCGGGGAAATCACCTTTCAGGACTAAATAACCAGATGACAGTCACAGAATTCATGAGGTGGGGTCTCAGGAACCTCATGTTGAAAATTTGGTGCAAAAAAAAATCAATGTTTAGGGCAGATATGCACCAGAGTTGAAAAAAAAATGTATGCCATTATATAGCTTATCGGCATTTCTTCAGTTCATGGTCGGCTTTGAAGAGTGCAGACATGTTCCCACTGTACTGAAGATCATTGTGCCAGCTCTGGAAGTAAGTATGGGTGAGGGGGTTGGGAGAGCTGGGTGCATAGAGGGTGGGTGCAGGTTGGTGGAGGGGGAGGGGGGCACAGCAGACTGCGAGGGACTGTTTTCTTGTTTATAGGTTAAAAAAAATCCAGCGTGGGTAGGTTTTCTTTTTTAACAGGGACTTTCAGTGTGCCACCTGAGTGTTTGTTGGGGGGCCTGTAACCGATGGGGATTGGGCACCCCATTGGCACATACTGAGTGTTTTTGGGAGGAACATGACCTGAGGGGGATTGGGTACCCCCCTCAGCACACAACAAATGGGGAGGCAATATGCCAATGGGGAGTGGGCTCCCCTGTCAGCAAATGAACTGGGAGGGGACATGCCGACTTGGGGATTGGGCACCCTCATTGGCTTTCATGGGGACTGTAAGAGGCGGAAGGTGATAGCTGCTGTCATTTATTTATTTGAAACTGGGAGGGGGCATGCCGACAGCCTGGGCTCAGTGCGTGCATACTGAAAGATACAGCAGTGTGACCGTGCAATCAAGAATTTAACAATGAAGGAATGCAACATCAAAGACCGAGTCGCCCCACTATTAGTGTGGTTCTATCCTTTGAAAAGTTGGCCAAATCTGCCCCAACAGCTGAAAGGGAGTCATCGCCAGCCTGCTGACTGATTCCCGAGCTGCTGACCTGCCCCTTGAAACTGAACTCTCCATTGGGCACACCCCTGTACAGCACCTCTTATAGCAGTGAGTTCATCTGTGCCTGTGCACCACGACAAACTCAAAAACTCAATAAATATCATATTCAAATACATATTAAAAACAATACAATACAACACTTCCAGCCATCCTACAGTGAAGTCACTAGTCTGGAAAAACCAGCCCAAACAGGTGGGTTTTTAGAGCAATTTTTACAGTTAATCTTTTTATTGAGCAGTATTCATTTTTATACATATATTGGTATCCATTATCACATTTACAGATATTTGGTATGTGCAACATCGGATTCTGTTAATTGACAACTTAACATATGCGAGTCCATATAACTATAGGCAACTTTTATCAAACTTGAAATAGGAGAGTACAGGACTTACCCTTCTGAACTTAGATCTGTTAACTGAAAGCATTGATACAGCTGATCCTACATTATGCCATAATGGCACTGGGGAGGGGGGGAACCTCAATCACCTATTGTGCAGGGTTGGAGACTATGTGGCTATCCATGTGGTACCTAAAGAGACAGCGCATACTGAGACAATGAATATCAAGCCATACCTTAGAGATGATTCATGGGGGCCTTAGCCTATCCTTCATATCCTTGCAAGGCAGAGTCTGACTACTCTTTGTAATGAAACGTAAATAGGGTGACCATATCTTTTCATATTTGCATTTGTAGAGCAATTTTAAAGCTCTCCACGGTCAGGCACTCATGTAGCCAATGAGTTAGGGAGTTCCACAGGGAGGGGCCACAAATGAAAAGGCTCGGGCACCAGATGTCTTCAACTGAACCCTGAGAATCTCTAGCAATCCCTCATCGGTGGAGCGGAGCAGTTGGCGGGGGCAGTAGGGACACAGGAGCTCTTGCAGGTAACAGCCCCTGTCTGTGTAGGGTCTTATAGATCAGCAAACTGACCATAGAGGTGATCCACCACTGAACTGGTAACCAGTGCAGACTATGGAGCACAGGTGTAACATGATCTGAATGAAGCAGACTCATCAACAGCCTGGCTGCCGTGTTTTTCACCAGCTACAGGTGGGTAGCAACAGCAGGTAACCCTAGGTACAGGGAGTTACAGTAGTCAAGGCAAGATGTCACAAAAGTGTGGATCAGAGTAGGAAGGTCACCAGCCTGAATGAGGTGCTTAATCTGAGTGATATTCCTCAGATGGTAAAAGGAGGACTTGACGGTGGCCGATACTTTGGAATGAAGTGTCAGCCCATCATCAAAAATAATGCCCAGATTCCGTACCTGTTCAGAGGTCAACAGCTGGCTACTACCAAGCCAAGAAGGAGAACCTGTCACCAACCCCTCTACCCAATGACCCAGATCCACCACTAGAACCTCGGTCTTGTCCGGATTCAACCTCAACCAGTTCGCATTCATCCAGTCCCGGATCTCAGTGAAGCAGCTGTTAAACACTGAGACCACATTTATCCTGTCCAGGCACAAAAGACAGGTAGAGTTGGGTATCATCTGCATAGCAATGAAAACCCAACCCGTACCACCTTACAATGTCTCCCAACGGCAGCATATACACTACAAACAACATGGGTGACAGCACAGAGCCCTGCAGGACTCCACATGGCAGAGAGATGAGTCAGAGGAATAAAGCCCAGACACTACCCTCTGAGATCTGCCGGTGAGAAAAGAATGGAACCATCTGAGGACTGTATCAGACAGGCCACAGATCACCCGCAGGTGCTCCAGGAGCACCACATGGTCTACAGTTTCAAATACTTCAGAGAGATCAAGAAGAACCAAGATGGAATGGCTATTCTGATCCCTCACTATAAGGAGAACATTGAGCACCTGAACAAGGGCAGTCTTCGTGCTATCCCTCTTCCAAAATCCTCACTAGAGAGGATCATAGATATCATGGATGGTAAGGTGATTCTCCAGCTGTAGCGCTTCTGCATTCTCAAGAATCTTCTCCACAAAGGGGAGATTAGAGACTGGCCTGTAGTTGACAGGACAATCCAGATCAAGAGAAGATTTCTTAAGGGGGGGTCACTATTGTCTCCTTTTGAGAGTCTGGAAACTCATCTGTCTCCAATGAACACCGGATGATCTCTGCTAGGACCGGGCCAATTACTTCGACACACCCCAAAAGAAGGAGGGGTTAGGCCTGGGTCCAAACCACAGCAGGTCGGCTGCATACTCTGGACAATCTGCATGACATCTATAATATCCAAACGATCAAAGTCAGACCATTCAAACTGGGGAACTGTAACCACCCACTGACCACCATCGCCCCCACTGGAGTTAGCTAGCTGAATCTCGGACCCAATGTCAGCCACCTTATCAGCAAAGAATTGAGCAAACTCATCACACTTTTCCTGTAAATATGCTCTCTATAACTGCAGACAGGCTGGATTGCAGAGTCTGTCCACAGTTTGGAAGAACTGAGCTGGTCCATTCTGTGCTGCGGCTATCTCCCTGGACAGGAACTCTGCCACACAAAAGATTAATAGTCAAATTAACCAGCCTGGGAGTGGGTCCCAGGGTGGTAGCCTGGATAAAACATTGGCTGGACAACAGAACACAGAAAGTAATTGTAAATGGAATCCACTCTGAAGAAAGAGGGGTTACTAGTCGGGTACCGCAGGATTCAGTACAGGGTCCAGTCCTTTTTAATGTCTTTATAAGTGACATTGCAGAGGGACTGGAAGGAAAATTATGACTCTTTGCAGATGACACAAAGATCTGCAACAGGGCTTATACATAAGGAGGCATGGAAAGGATGGGAAGGGACTTGGCAAGGTTGGAGAAATGGTTAGAAGTGTCACAGCTTGGATTCAATGCAAAACAGTGCAAAATAATGCACCTGGGAAACAAAAACCCAGGGAAAGAATACACAATGAGGGGGGAGGTAGTAACAACAACAAAAATGGAAAGGGACCTGGGGGTAATCATATCAGATGACCTTAAGGGTGGCAAGCAATGTGAGAAGGTGGTAGGGAGGGCTGGGGGGATACGGGGATGTATAAGGAGAGGTATCACCAGCAGAAAACAGGAAGTTGTTATCCCCCTGTACAGACAGTTGGTGAGACCCCATCTGAGTACTGCATCCAGTTCTGGAGATCCCATCTCCACAAGGACATAGACAGGATGGAGGCAGTTCAGAGGAGGGCAACTAAAATGGTGCAGAGTCTGCAAGAGAAGTCATATAAGGAGAGACTAAAGGAGCTTAATATGTATACCCTTGATGAAAGGAGGGTGAGGGTGGACATGATAGAAATGTTTAAGTACCTCAGTGGAATCAACAAAGTCCAAGAGGGTAGCATCTTTCAGAAAAAGAGGCATGCAAGAACAAAGGGACACAATTTGAAGATGAGGGGATGGCTCGGGCAATGTGAGGAAGTATTTTTTCACGGAGAGGGTGGTGGATGCATAGAACAGCCTTCCTGAGGAGGTTGTGGGGTCTAAAACTGTGGGAGAATTCAAGAATGCATGGGACAGACATAAAGGCAATTATTGGGGGGGGTAGGAAGAAATAGGCTGTTGGTTAAATAGGATCTGCAGCTTATCCTCTAGGTAGGGAAATGGGCAGAGTAGGTGGGCCAAGCAGTCCTTATCTGCTGTCAAAGTCTATGTTTCTATGTTTCTTTTTTCAAATCAAATTTTATTAATTTCACACAAATAAGAACAGATCCAGGTGTGATAGACAGTGTTGTACAAATGATCATAAATGAGCTTTCACTACATACCTTGGAGCTGTTCTCCCCCATACTCACTCCCCCCTCCCTACCGTTTCTATGTTTCTTTCGAGAGATAGCCGATTGATATTCCCAATAATGGTCCATCAGTCTAAGTTTGTCAGCATCATGGCCAGATTTTCACCAGCAGCACTCGTCTTCGTCCCACTCACTGCGGCTCCCTCAAAGTCCCATCAAATCAAGGGGACCGAGGGCGAAGGGTGAGGGAACGAACATGGACAAGTGCAATGGAATCTAGACCTCCATCACAGTCCTACTATAGGCTAGTAGCAGATTGTCTGGACCCATGCTTGCATTCAGAAATCCCAATAGATTCAACATCATCATCAGACCATCTGGAATCAAACTCCTCAAAGGACAGTCATGGACCATCTCCACAGGGGAAGGTCTATTAGGGGGAGCTCAGAAATTGAATCCTATAGTGTGATGGTCAGACCACCCAACTGGTTTCACCACCATATCAGAGATCTCCATACCCAGTAGGAAGACCAGGTCCAATTAAGTGCCGTAGCAATGAGACACTGCACAAGCAGTTTCTTAATTTCTGGGAAGAAGTTGTGTCTGTGCCTATATAGCAGACCTAGCCTGGAGTTTGCCATCTTGATCAAGAGTTCAACACATGCACTAGAAGACATGGCATTGTCTCATGTTACCCCAATGTATTTTAAGGTTTGTACTTGTTCAAGTGGGGTGCCAGTTTAGGTGATAATGGTCAAGATAGGGGAGGTGTGAAGCTTGCCAAACAGCACACATTTATTTTTTTGTGTGTTCATTACTAGTAAGTTGGCAGTGACCTATTCCTGTATGGCACTAAAGTCAGACTGCAGTCTCAGCCTCAGTCTGTCCAGGCTTTTGGCATTGGTAAAGATGACAGCATCTTCTGCATAGAGTAGTATGTTGGTTGACCTACATATGGCTAGGATATTATTAATAAATAGGCTGAATAGGAGGGGTCCTAGGATTGTCCCTTGGGAAACACCGGGGGTCACATGATGGCAGCCTAGGAAGAGCAGCTCATTTAATCAGCTCCGTTCTCAGCCCAGCTTAACAGCCCTCAGTTTAAACAAAATTGTGCTTCCTTGAACTGTAACTATTTGTGAAGTGTTGGAGTCACAGTCTACGACAGTAAATATTGTCGAACACCTATAGAGACAGGCCTATCCTTGGGGAGAATGCCATGGCACTTCATAGCTTGGGTTCTACCTGCTAGGTAGCTTTTATGCCTAGCAACCAAGTCTTTAGAGAGACACAGATTTAATAGTTTTTGACAAAGGGGAGTGTGACAAAGGTCTTGGTTAGGTCTATGAATATTGACCCGGCCAGTTCTCCTCTGTGTAGGACACTATGAATTGCATTGATGTGCTGAAGAAGTGCAGTCATAGTGCTGAAATCTTTTCAACACCTATTTTGCTCCCTTGCCAGTAATTCAAGCTGATTCAGGTACTGGGCAAGCTGATCATTTACTACCCTCTCCAAAGTTTTAGATAGAGGAGGTAGGATGGAGATAGGGTGGTCATTGGATGGCAGGCAAAGGGAACACCCTTTTAATACTAGGATCACATGGGCTTTTCTCCATCATTCTGGTACTGTCCTAGTTGATAGGGACAGATTAAAATTATCTGTAATGGGCAGGTGACCTCCTAAGCACTAATTTAAGCAGTTTCATATTAATGTTGTCAGGAGCTGAGTCTTATTTTGATCTTAATTCTTTTTAGGTAGCCATGTAATTCAACCCAGTTCAGCCTTTTGAAGTAGAATGTAAGTCTGTTAGGAACATCAGGGGTTTCTCCTTCAGCTGCCTGATGGACATTTGGGTTTAGAGTCTGTGTGCCAATAGCTCACTGAAGGTTTTGCTGAAAGTGTTGCCTATGTTCTTGTCCCCTATTATTGTAGTGCCATGCTTCGCAATAGAGTAAGGCAGTGATTTTTTGGATTTGCCAATGATTTTGTTAATGCTGCTCCATAATTTTTTAGGGTGGTTGATTATTTTTTTTCTGGGTTTTATAAAGAGTAGCCTTAGCTTCTTTAATTCGGAACTTCACAGGGTTTCGCAGCCCCTTTTATTTAGCGATGTACTTGTTGTGTCCCAGATCTGCTAATTGCACTTTATATATATATATATATATATATATATATATATATATGTGTATATATATATATATATATATATATATATATATATATGTCTTTTGCAACTTTAGAAAATATATCAGCTAATATTTGGGGCTATATCATGAATTATATATTTATAATTAATGGCTTACTCTTTTTCCCATAGGGAGACCATGGCATTATTTGCCATAATAAAGGAATGTTTATTACGGCAAACACATGGACGATTTCCCTCACTCTGTGCATGTCCTCGCTCGAGCTCCTTGCTTCCCGACCGCTGTCCCCTTCCCTTCCTCCCGAACCACAAAGCAGCACAGACACAAAACCACCATGGAGACTTGGTGGTAAGTCATTTTAAATAAAAGTACTTCTGTCAAAAGCTTTACAGGATCAAGTACCCACACGAAAATGGAAAAAAAAATGTAAGTGAAAGGTGACTGCGGACCGTGCTCAGTAACGTACTCGGACTGTGGCCACACAGCAACCTGTTTTATTTTATGTAATTGCTAAGGCAAAAAAGAGTTCCCCAGCAATTATACAAAACAGAATATTGGTCGGGGTGTGTAAACCTGAAGTTTACACACACCCTCGGTGTTAAATGCTATGCATAAACCCCTCGGGTGCGTGTATACGTCTCGTTACACACCCTGACCCATATTTTATCCTATTTTTTATATTCATACTGGTTAATACCTGATACTTAAAGAGCCACAGATGCCTCAGTAAAATGTTTAAAAAACATAATGTTTGGACACAAAGCAGCTTATATTTCTCATTGGCTCTGTATTTCTTATCTACATTATTTATTAGTGAGGTCATGTGCATGAAAACATGATATTTCTTCCTTGAGGGTTCATCAGCTCCTATTGCTTCTTCACAACCTGATATCATAATACTCTGCTTGTGACATCACAGTTATTGCCATGGCAACAGACTGTGATGTCACAACAGAGCATTATAATTTCAAGTAGGGAATAAGCTATAGAGGCAGATGAACTCTAAGAATGCAGATCTTATTTTTGTGGGAATTTCTTCAGTAGTAAATATAGGAGAGGAAAAAGCTATAGAAATCTGTAGAATATATATGAAATAACAGCTGAATTGTATCTAAATATTATGTGTTTTAAAGTTTTCCCAAAGGCGTCAGCTGCTTTTTAATGGACATGGCACTGCTTCACTTTGCATGCTAGTAACACACTGTGAAACTAAATTGGTACCTGGTCATTTTTATTATATACTAACATACTGAAATGCCAGCAGAATAGGCTTAACAGTCTTTCGTGTCTGCATATTTGGTCAGCCCCCATCCTGGGAGCTGACCTTGCTACCCCCCTCTCCCTCTCTGGCTTCTCCCTTCCCAGTCCCAGATATTCTCGCTGCATCGGATATTGCTTACAGAACCCTTCCCCTGTACCTATTCCACCCCCTCTTGAACCCCTCCACCATGTCTGTCTCCACCAGCCCCCTGGGCAGCGCATTCCATCACTCCACCACCCTCTCAGTGAAGTAACACCTCCTGCTTTCTCCCCTGAATCTCCCCTCCTCCAGCTTCCACTCATGCCCTCTAGTTGCCCCCCCTTCCTTTGGAGCACCTTGACTGCTCCTCCCCTATTTACCCCCTTCATGTACTTGAAGACCTTTATCATGTCCTCCTGGTCCCTTCTCTCTTCCAATGTGTACATATTTAGATATTCGAGCCTCTCCCTATCGGTCCTGTCCCCCAAGCCCGAAATCATTTTGGTTGCCCTCCTCTGGACCCTCTCCAGGAGTTCAATGTCCCTCTTTAAATGTGGCCTCCAAAACTGCATGCAGTACTTGAGGTGTGGCCTCACCAAGCAGTTATACAGTGGGAGTATCACTTCCCTCCTTCTGGAGGTGATCCCCCTAAAGATGCATCCCAGCATCCTGTTGGCCTTTGCCGCTGCCCTCCTACAAGTCTCAGAGTTGTTCATCTTGACATCCACCACCACCCCCAGGTCCCTCTCAGCCATCGAGACTGATAGCATTCCCCCCCAAGGAAACTATTCTTAGGGGAACTTGAACCACCAACCTTTTGATTAAGAATCCAATTCACTACCCGATTGCACCACAGAGATGACCATTTTGTTTTTAACTGTACATGTTTTTTTATATGATTTATGCATCCCTTGAAGAGGGCACTATCAATGGGCACTGCATGATGTTTAACATTGTCTCTGATGAAGCCTAGAAGTGTCTAGGTGAAATATTAGGCATTTACATCTTGGGTGTCACTAGACAGCGCCAGTGCACTATATGCATTTGGCCAAGGGAATCAGACTTCTTGCTTGATGCACACATTTTCTGCCAAATAAAATCACTAAAATATTATTTTATGGTGTGCTTGTCAGTTTGTCTGTGGGTGCTGAATTTTTTTTTGTATTTTCCAATTTAAAGACATATATGTTTGGAAAGGTCTACCTTTAGAACTATTGTGGCTTAAAATTAATTTTTTTTTCAATGAAAGCTTGGAGTAAGGTAATTAAGAATCAGTCCCAGCAATACAGTTTTTATGTGTCAAAGCTATTTTATATTTATTTATTATTTATTGAATTTTAGTAACTGGGTAGGCCCCCTGAGACAAGACAGTCCCTTTTTCAGGGGTGACCCGGGAAGTGCAGTACACTGATTGTGCATTCATTGATGCAAGAAAATAGACAAGGAGTAGTCATACAGCAAAGGAGTACAACAATTACACTCAGCTATACAAAATAAGCAATGTAAAGCACAGCTGCCAAAACCTTACATACAAACATCATTTAGAATTAAGACATGGCAGTGTCAGTGGCTCAGCAGGTAGCACTCTCACTTCTGAGGCTGGGAGATCAGAGGGTTGTGGGTTCAGTTCCCACATCTGGCACTTGGGTTAATATCCCAGTACTGACAATGTAGTACAGCATGAGAGGGGTGCTGCACTTCTGAGGTGCCGTCCTTCGGATGAGACGTTAAACCGAGGTCCCAGCTGCCTGGACTGGTGGTAGTTCAGGTGGATGGTAAAGATCCCATGGCACTTATTGAAAAGAGTAGGGGAAATTTTTATTCAGATTTCAAAAGCATAACATAATGACGCATAATACATATCATAGTACACACCAAGCCAAGCAAAAACCCAAAGAACCCCACGTTAAAACAAAACACCTATTAAAACAAAACATAGTGAATCACTTAAATAACCCAATATACCCCAAAAATTGTGCTTTTTAACTAAATCAATGAACTTAATCATACAAATCAGTTTTGGATCCTGCCTCCAAATGTACAAATATATCCATTAAACAAAACATCATTTAATAAATGCAGAAAATGATAAAGCTGAAAAAAGGAAGGATTTCTCTGCTTTTTCCTTTCTTTTTCCCTTTATCCCACCCAGCCTACATTCCTCCATAACCAAGAACACACTTCTTACCCTAGTGTACAAAATTCATAACTATATATTTTATTCGAATCAGCTTGTATATTAAACAAAACCTCCTGCTGAAAGATTATCTTGCTCTGTAAGGAACGTAAGCATCTAGCTTGCCATAAAGACCATTTTAAACATGCAAATATAACAATGGCCGTACTTTTGGCTCATTTTATCCAAGATATAGGTATTTGGCCTAAAACCAAAATATCATATGTCATATTTTTAAAAACCTTCCCCCCCCACCATTCAGCTAGCTGATCCCAAAAACCTTGAACATTCATGCAATCAAAAAATAAGTGATGCATGGGCCCAGATATTCAAAAGGGTTGCGCATGCACAAGTCCTACATTGCGCCATTCTGCGATATTCAGCAGGAGGCAGTTGCACCACTGAAAACAGGTTGAGCAACAGCGCAATGCAAATGAATGCATGCTCAACAGGAGGGGGAGGAACAATGCATAAACTGCACAACCCGATATTCAGTCGGGTTGTGCAGAGTTGTGCAGGCGCAACCCCCAACCTGCGCCTGCACAACTTTGAGCCAAAAAAAAAAGGATCAAGTTGAGGGCCACCCACAGGTGAGCTGCTGTATTGCATTGCAGGGCACAACACAGCAGCTGCCACCCCTGGCTGGTCCCCAACTCAGTCCCTGTGCCTCCCCACCAGCCCGATTGTGGGAAGAACGTGAAAAGAACCCCCCCACCCAAACATCTCCCAATGCCTAATCGCGGGCAGAGCGTATCTTGACAACCCCCATGCCCGATCATGGGCAGAATATAAAAACCCCCAACCCGAATATCTCCCTGGTGGTCCAGTGGACCGTAATGCCCGATCGTGGGCAGAATATACAGTGACAACCCCCAAACATCTCCTGGTGTCTAGTGTCCCCCCACCACGAAGCCCCACCACCCGCTCCCCGGCGGCGGTGGGCGGCAGCATCCACCGCCTGCCGCCTGCCTTCCGCCGACTGACTGTCTGGTAGGGCTGCACCCGTTAGTGCAGAGCTAGAGCCAATGGGCGTGCAGCCCATACCGTATGACAGTCAGATTGTGACGACATCATCCAAATCGGACTGTCCTCTCATTCACCGCCAACCAACTCTACACCAAGAATCAACCTCTGGATCAAAATCGGCCAGCAACTGGCGGATGGTTGCACCACCGGCTGCGGGAAAACTAAATGGTAAAGTGGGGAACACCATGCCAGGGAGATGTTTGGAAGGGTTCACTGGACATTCTGCCCACGATCGGGCATTACGGTCCACTGGACCACCAGGGAGATATTCGGGTTGGGGGTCTTTTACATTCTGCCCGCGATCAGGCACTGGGGGTTGTTTCACATTCTGCCCGCAATTGGGCATTGGGAGATGTTTGGGGGTTGTTATTATACATACTGCCCGTGGTCGGGCATTGGGAGATGTTTTGGGGGTTGTCATTATACATACTGCCCGTGATCGGGCATTGGGAGATGTTTGGGGGCGGGGTTGTCACTATACATACTGCCCACGATCGGGCATTGGGAGATTTTGGGGGGTTGTCAGTACACGTTCTGCCCGCGATCGGGCATTGGGAGATGTTTGGGGGTTGTCATTATACATACTGCCCGTGATCGGGCATTGGGAGATGTTTGGGGGTTGTCATTATACATACTGCCCGCGATCGGGCATTGGGAGATGTTTGGGCGGGGGTTGTCATTATACATACTGCCCGCGATTGGGCATTGGGAGATGTTTGGGGGGTTGTCAGTATACGTTCTGCCCGCGATCGGGCATTGGGAGATGTTTGGGGGTTGTCAGTATACGTTCTGCCCGCGATCGGGCATTGGGAGATGTTTGGGGGGGTTGTTTTCATGTTCTGCCCGCGATCGGGCTGCAGGGTGCTTCGGTCCCCGAAGGCTGCTGCCTGGCAGGGCGGCCAGGCGCAATTCCTAAGGGATCGGCACACCTACATGCTAATGGCATGCAAATGGGGCCATAATCAGATGCAAATGGCCCCCCCTGCGCCTTGCATGAATTATGGCCCCATTTGCATGTCACCTTTTGAATATCGGAAATTTGCACATGGCGCAATGGTACTTGTGCCACCGCAAGTTTAATGCTCAACTCTGACAACTTGCGGTGGCGCAAGTTCCACTGCACCATGCACAGTGGCTGTGGCTGGGGGGTGATATTCAAAGGAGTTGCTCAATAGTGCAACTCCTTTGAATATTGCCCTGGCCACACCCCTGCGCAACTATTTTGAGCAGCGCAAGGGCTTGCACCTCAGAATGGCGCAGTTTGAATATCCGGGCCATGGTCTCTATCTGCCCTTGACACCGAGGATCTCCACAGACCCTTTCACTAATTTGTTTATGTTTTTGATTACTCTCTAGATTCAGCTTTTGGTGCCCATATAACCAAACAGAATCCTGCATCTTAAGTGGTATCCTACGATCCAAAAAACATTCCAGTAAAGCATCAATGTTTATGGCTGCAGACACCTGAAATAAAGGTTCTTCTGTATACCACTTATTTAACATAAATTTATAAAAGGCTTTTTTCTCTTGACCTAAAAACCAACCCATCTCAATTTTCCAGGTTCTAATATACTTCAGGGTAGTCTGTAAATATCCTGGAAGAGATCTATCTAATGGGTGCCATTTGCCCCTGCCCCAAGCCGTTAAAAAACTAGGATCCCATAACTTCATAATGAGAGACTCTAAACCCTCGAACTCTAATATGACCGGGCAAATAGAACTAAAGAAAAAGTTCCCAAAAAAATATAACAAAGGTTGAATCATATTTAAGCCACCTGCTTTCCAAGACCTATACGTATGAACTCTTTTAACTGGATTCAAACGACTCCCCCATAAGAAAAGAAAAAAAAGACCCATAACTTTTGTATGCATATCAAAAGACAAAGGATATACATGAGAAATATACAGAAAAATAGGAGCTATATATGCCCGAAGCAGATGAACCCTCTTTTTCTGGGACATTTTCCATGACAACCAAGCTTTCACTTTCAGATTAGCTTGATCATATGCTATCACCCAAATCTTCCTCTCTGATTCCTGAGAACCAAAAAACATACCCAATATCTTAATTTCATTTGTTGTCATAGCATTATGAAAACCTTCCACAACCTGAGCCTCACCTAAAATCAAAATCCTACTTTTTCCTGTATTAATCCTAATACCAATAGTATTAAAGACTGACTCAAATAATCTCATTATCTGCTCTTCTGACTCAAGATCAGAAATAGTAAAAAAACAGTCATCAGCACAGGCAGTAACCTTACAAAATATTACCCCATTCTTACTTTCAATGGCTTTAATATATGGTGCTTTCTCTATTTGCCGAAGTATGGGATCTAGACCAAAAACATAAAGCAGCGGACTCAATGGACAGCCATGTCTCACCCCATTTTTTTAAAAATAAAGGTATCCCCAAATGGCCATTTACCATCGGAACAACCTGAGCATCCCTATACAATGTGTGTAATAATGATATAAAAGAAACCGGTATCCCATAATATTGTAAGACTGCCCAAATATGCTCCTGTCTAACCGAATCAAAAGCAGTCTCTTGATCAATAGACATTAAATATCCATCCAAATTCCTTTGTAAGCTTTGTTCTACCACTTCCCTAATAAACACCACATTTTGCAAAATGTTCCTATCAGGAACAGCACAAGACTGAATATATAACAATTTCTGCAATCTGTGATAAGCGATTTATAAAATTTTAGTTAAGATTTTATAATCTGAATTTAACAAACTTATTGGCCTCCAGTTTCTAATATCCTGTTCATCCCCTTTCTTATAAAGAAAGGACATAACACCTTCTCTCGTAGTGGGGACTAACTTATTTTCCTCCCATACAGCTATAAATAACACCTGCAGCCAAGGGGCTATGAAATTTTGCTCTAATATTTATAAAAATCATTCGGAATCCCATCCAACCCTGGAGCTGACTGGTGTGATAATTCAGAAATAGCCTGCTCAATTTCACAAAAAGAAAAGGGAGATACCAGATTCTGTATTGCATCATTACTTAACTGTGGAATCTCCAAATCTTGAAAACCTAACTTTAAACTATGTACCATATCTCTTTGAAATGTCAATCTCAAATGATCTTGAACACATACTAATAAACCATTAGTATCTGTAATTGCAGAACCATGTATGTTTTTCAATTTTGTCATAAACAAATGCTGCACACCATGAAGGCCTAAATCTAATGGGTTCAATTGTTCTTTAGGCCCCCTGGTTTGATATTTTTGCTGCTGAGCTGCTCTATTTTCTGAGATTTTTAAATATGAATACATTTTATCCTTTATATCTCTCAACTGCCTCATACAAATACTTGAGTTAACAACTTGAGATAATAGCTGCATATATTTAGCCCTTAGCCCTAAATACTGTATGTAGCCACTACGAGCCTTTTTCCTTGAAACATCCGTCAAAAGAATGTTCAAGTCACTCTTCGTATCCTCCCACCAATCAATAAGGTTGTCATACAAAAAGGAGACATCCGCTCTTACCCTAAAAAATTCCTCTATAGAGCCTTTTATATCTACCTCCTGTAAAACAGTAATGTTCATCCTCCAATATCCTCTTCCTATTGAAACCTGTTGTAAAGAACCTAAATCCAATTTAACCGCCACATGATCAGATGTTTCAACTGGGATAATCCTTACTTCCTGACAAAGAACTCTCCTTGAGACCAACCAGAAATCAATTCTAGATGATAATCTACCTTTATAAAAAGTATGCGAAGGTTTTTGATTTAATAAATCATAGGCATCACAGAGATTATTCGCTTTCAATATTGTTAATAAAGAATTAGAATCACTGAAAACTTTAGATGTAGATCTTCCCCAATCTCTACTTGTAAGGCCACAATTAAAATCACCTCCCCAGACTACCAACTTTGATGTATGTAAATATGGTTCAACCCTCCTAAAAAGGGAAGACCTATCCACCCTTACCTGAGAAGCATAAATATTAATAATTCTATATGTTTCATACCCTAGAACAACATCCATTATCATTACCCTGCCGGGACATACATCAAAAAGATGTAGTACTTTTACCGGTATTCTCATAAACAGCATCCCTAACCCTGAACAAGGTACGTCACCCAAAGACCAAGAGGAGACCCCCCATCGCCAGTCCCTTTGCGCATCCCTCACCTCTACTAATGAATGCAACCTAGTATCTTGTAATAAAATCACACTACAATTCCCTTCCTTCACACTAGCAAAGGTGACCCACCTTTTCTCTAAGGTTTTAATGCTGTTCACATTTATCATAAGAAAGGAAAGATTCCTAGACATAAAGAAATAGAGAAAGAGAAAAAGGACTCAGAGACATCAATCAAAAAAAACAACCTTATCCTCTTCATCTCTTCTTCTTCCTCTTTCTGGGCTTATGTTTATCCATAGGCCCTTCCTCAATACTCGCATCTGCCTGCGAAGAGGCAATAGAGGATAAGTCTGAATCATGACCGTCCTCTTCCCCTTCTTGCTCTAATAACAAAGCATAAGAGTTCTGGACTGGTATAACATCCAAAATCCTGGCCTCTGTAGGAATCTCCACAGATGACTTTCCTGCTTTAGATCTTGTAACCCACTGAAAAGTTTCATCCTGCTGGAAAGTGGGTGGGGGCATAGCTGTTTCCTCTGGGTCCACCTCTATTCTTTGAACAGGGCTTATATTTTCTGTGCCTGAATTAAAAGAACCACTTTTGCCCTGAGCAGGAGGGTCATTTGATGTAGCAGACTCATTTAAAACAAGGGGATCCATTTTTTCTATGGAGCCAACTAAAGGCCCCTTGTGTAAAGTCACATCACTTTCCTGATGGACAGCTACTGGAAAGGGAGTCTATGTGGGGGCAAGGCATGCCTGAAGAAGGTACATCTGTTTGAGGCTTCATGAGGAGTAAATCCAACATACGCTGCTTCTTTTTGTGCAGTGGCAACATAGGACATCTTGCTCTGCATGTAATGCCAAATCTCTGCTGTTATGAGATGCCCATGAACAATTTCTAAAAGTATGATCCTGCTCGTCACATAAATTGCATCTTAAAGGTTGCTGACATTGGGCTCCAAAATGGCCTATTTCACCACATAGGCCACATTTTTGCCTATCACAGACATTGCTTAAATGCCCCACATCCCCACATTTAAAACATGCTCTGGGTTGACCCAGATAAAAAAATCACCCCTGGATCTCTTCCCAGGAAAAAACAGTTTGGTAGATGTTTAGTCAAACCTTGTTCAAGCTTCAAAGTGACCTGATATTTCCATCCGCCCATCCATAATTGTTCATCATCCAGAATAGGATCTGGATAGCCTTTTACTGTACACCTTTGTTGCAGCCAATAAGTAATATCAGCAACGTTTACCCCTTCGTTCCTAAAAGAACCGTTATCTTTTTGTCAAGGGTTTAGTCAAGGTATTGCCAAAAGGCTTCCATAATGGAGAGAGTTTTAGCAACTGATATTGCTTCCAGAACCTCCAAACCTCCGGTGTTTGAAGCTCACATCAAAAAGTGAATCCCCAGGTATATGTATGAGAGCATACACCGCATAGGCATAGTATTTCATGCTGCCTTTAATAATGATCTCCCCACAAAATGCCTATCTGGAACATCTGCAGCATTACCCCTATATTTCAGCCTAACAGCATTTCGTCTCATAGCTGGTTCTGACAACAAGTTTGTATTAGGAGGAAAGAGTTGATCCCTAACCTTTTCATGCCAAACATTAGGGGATGCAATCATATTACCAGAGATGGGCTGATTGTTAGCTGCTATAGCATTTTCCTTTATAATAAAGGGGGTGGTCTGGCTTCCCTCTTGAACAACTAGAAAGGAATCTGAAATAATAGGTTCAGAGATATCCTCTTCCATCTCCTTTACCGCTTTTAATATCTCATTTGCAGTGATAGGCTGTGGAATAAGATCTTGCGACTGAGGCATCATCTGCCCTGCAGGAAGATCAGAGATACTTCTTTCCTCAGTCATACAAGAGTTTAAACAAGGGCCTGTATGAGGAGAGGTACTGTCTTCCCCAGAGAAATTGGGATCCCATCCATCTCCTGTACCCTTTTTACCCAATCTGCTGCTAATAAAGCAGAGGAAACCCAAGTAGCAGCAACCGGGGAGGGAAACTAAATCCACGGGACCAGGGCAAGACTGGGCTACCTCCAGTGCTTTCACCTCAATACGCTGTGAACTCAATCTCCGACCCTTCCCCACTCCATCTTTTCCATTCAATTTCCTGCCCCCTTAGGGATTCCTATAGAGAAGGTTATGGGAGCTAGAACAGGTAAATCAGTGATATGTCCCGAATCCCCAACAGGGGATGTACTTATCTGCAGGCCTTCGTCCATGGCCTGTGAAGACTCAATAGGAATTGATACAGATTCTTCATCACCGTCATTCAAAACCAAGGATCCAGTGTTAGGGACTGACAAAATATCCATTACCTCCAGAGGAACATCAGAAACATTGGGGACAGGTAGTGCGTCTACCTCTCCTAAAATGATAACGTGAGCACCAGCACTGCCTGCACCCGAAACCTCTTCTGGGTTCAAGATATCACATAGCTCCTCCTGCCACTGTAAATCCTGCTGTAAACGGGACTTCATTTCTAGATATTGCTGCTCAGCTACCACTAGCTCCATACATAAATTTGCCACTTTTTTTTCCACATCAGGATTCTGTCCTCTTGTTCCCTCTACTAAAACCACTGGTGTTGTAGCGCAATCCATTTCTTCGGCCGTGCCTAAAATGTCCAATGTAGAAATCGCCTCCATAGTGTCCAGAAAATGTAACAGGGGAAGGCCGAGGAGTAGGCTCTCTCCTCAGCCACCCACACGACCTTCCTCAATGGGAGCTAGGTTCCTCTGATCACTCACCCACAGCAACACAACGCCCTCTGCCTCCAGCGAGCAGAGGAATTTCCCCGGTGTCCTGGCCAAATTTCCCTCATTCACTAACAATATCACCAACAGCTTAATCTGGTTCAAGGTCAGTTGGCATTCATCTGTATCCCCCTCCTCCAGGGTCGTGCCTGAAAATCGGCAGGATTTGTCTAGTGCACTTACCAGGTCAACAAAAACTAAATAAAATGTACAGTTTTTTTTAAGGCATGTGCATCAAAAGTATTTGGAACTGCTTTTGCAGTATATGATTGATCCATGTTTTATTTAGTTGTGACGCAGCCAAAAGATGGTGAACACATGGGGCTGGATTTTCAGACATGATGTCATAGGAGCAAGTCAGGATTTTGGGTTGAGCCTGTGGTATCATAGATGTGCAATCTGAATAAAGACTTTTTTTTTCAAATGATTTGCTACATGTACAGCAATCCCTAATGTTTTGCAAATAAATAATGATATGTGGTATAAAATATTGATGCTTGCATAAGTGTAAGGTTCTTGTTTTGCCACATGTCACAGTGGATACACATGATAGTTAGAGAACTTTTTAGGTGGTCTAACACAGCAACACCATCACTGGGATGCAGTGCATTTGTGCTGCAAGACCCAGAGGCATGGCTGAAAATCCAGTCTATAGTATCTATACTACTATTTTTGTATCAACAGAATCCTTCAATACTATTGTTTTGTATCAATAAAAACATATTTTTATGAAAATGTTCATGTACTTTTTCTTAATTTCAGTACATTATTTCATTAAAAACTGTGTAGTATGTATTTTTTGTTTCTTTATTTTCTCCCATCCCTAAATGGCCCTCATCCCCCACAACCAGCCCCATTACCCAACTTCTTCTGGACTTTTTGGCTCTGTCCCTCAGGGTTTACCCCTCCTCACCCATGGCAAGGTACCAGGGAGGAGGAGAGTCTGCTTCAATCTGCTGTAGCAAGATCTAGTTCACAGGTGCTGGGTGTGTGAAGTGTTGGGAAATCATTCTACCAGCCAGGGTAATTTTCCACCATGTTTTCCTCCCCATGGGAAATGGCTTGCAATGTCATCAGTGATGTCCACATGCATGCTCCCAAGCATGAAATGTCAGATGGCTACCAGTCCACTGTCCCACACCGTGGTCCCTAATGCACTGTTCCCTGGCTGTTGCCAGGGACTAGGTTACCACTGGGTGCCACACCACTCCCATTCAGAGGAGGAAAGGAGTCATTTGGATGGTCAATCCTCCTCCCTCTGGCCAACCCCTGGCACTGCTGAGTTTACTCCTGAAGTTGGGTCACCAGAGTGGTGGGTTATAGCACTACTGCTGAGCCACTGAGCCAGCATGTAACTTACTTTTCATTAATCTTATTCTATCCCCTTAATTACATTGCAAACATTTCATCCCCCCTTCCCCCAGCAACCCCTACTCTTCCTTGCATTCTCAGGCTTCTCCTGCAAAAGAGTTGGGAGATTAAAATGTGTAAATGCAAACAATAACCGGAACTCATCCAGTATCACTCTAGCCTTGAATCCAAAGATGCTTTCTTAGTTAACACAAAACAAAAAAAGGCAATGGGTTGTGGGTGCTTCAGTCCTGAGATATACATATAGACAAGTGTCCACAGAGACAAAGTAAACAGTGGATTCTACTGTCTGCCAGGAGCCAGAATTAAGCACATTACTTAAAGGATTGACAGATTACTGAGACCCTTGGAAATCATACCTTTGTAGTGGTACCTATTGGAGCCAATGGTAGCAGTGGCAAGAAGAAAGATCAAATCATGAGACACTATAGAACCAACAGTAGAACAGACAGAATATTGAAGAGAGGAAGACAAATATAATCTTCCCAGAGCTATTATGATCTAGTATGCACATGAAACATGTAAAGCGTGATTCATAGGATTAATGCTTGGATCAGGTGATAGTGCAAGGAAGGCTTCACCTTTCTTAGAGATTGGATAACATTTTATGGAAGAAGCTATCTTTTCAAGAATGCTGGAGTAGAAGAAAGAAAAAACAACAAATATATTGCTGGTAATACATTTTATTGGAGAAAAAAACCTTTTTGAGACTAGTTTATGAGAGTTGTACTCCCTTCACCTGGTCATACTCTGATGAAGGCAATATATCTCTCTTGAAAGCTAGTCTCAGGAGCACTTTCGTTACTCCAGTTAAAATTATAATCATATTTGTTGCTTTTATTGTTCAACATCATCTACTGGACTATTACAGCTACCATGTTTTTTTTGCCAAGAAAGATGGATTAACCCTGGATAAAATCAATGGAGAAAGCATGTTGTGAAACAGGATCAACACAATTATAGAGATGTCTTTAAACTGATCATGGGGAAGGGAGGGATAGTGCAATAGGTTAGTGAAGCCAGAAGGAACAGGGATAGGGGATAGGGATTCAAATGAACTAAGTATTGCCAAGTAATTTAATCCAGCAGTGCAATGAAAATGGGCAAAAAAGGTAACTGAATCATTTTTCACTATGAAAGTTTTCAGGCATCTTCTATCTAGTTTTATTTGTGGTTAAATGTTCTAGTTCCACCAAAGTTTGATATATATATATATACATATATATATATATATATATATATATATATATATATATACACACACACATATATATATAGTGGTACAGTAGCACTACTATAATTAAGGTTGAGTAGGCAGTTTAATGTTAAATCCCACATTTTGCACTTTAATAACTTTACAACTGTTCATTGAATTTGCATAACTTTTGGTATGAGTGGTCCTGTTGGGTAGATCTTTTGATATGCCAAGTTTCGTTCTGATCAGTTGTGCAGATTTTGTGCAGCGCATAGTGAAAAAAATGTAAAGGTCACTCTTTTCATGCATTTTTGATGATGTTTCCTCATCATGCTGTGGCTACACCATTTGTAATTTGAGCCTGAGATCATCAGGATAGAAAGAGCTTCACCCAAAGAATAAGCCAGCATTGGTTTGGTGAATAAATATTAATCGGTTACAAAGGTATTCCATTTAGAAATTTTGGGTTCTGAGCATGCTCAGTTCAATCTTTTGGATAGCTGCACAATATGAAAAGGGATTTTTGCCTCATGAACCCTGATTTTGACAGCTCACAAAGAGGAATTTATTAAAACCCTCTTCGTGAGGAAAAAATCCCTCTTTGGGATCTGCCATTTTGTTTTCATGTTTCCTGAAAAACAAAACCTTATAACTTGCCCCAGGGATGGCTTCTGAAGACATACAAGCATGTTTTTTTTTTTTATCAGGAACTCCTCTACAGAACTATGCCTTTGGTTTACTTTACGTCAGCCATGAAATGCTCATTTTTAAATGTTAAAATCCCTTTTTACGACTCACTTCCGATCCCTTTTCGTGAGATGTCAAAATCCATCTTTGCGAGGGGATGACCAGATGGCCCTATCTTGAAAAAAGGGATCGGCTTGTGAAATGGGATTTTGACATCTCATGAAAAGGGATCAGCTTACAAAGAGGTATTTTAACGGCTCACAAAAAGGGATACATTTTTCAAATCCCTTTTCATGAAGTGTCAAAATCCCTCTTCATGTGCTGTCAAAATCCCTCTTCGTGAGAAATCTTGTTTTATGAGGGGTCAAAATCCATCTTTGTGAGGGGATGACCAGATGATCAGCCTCACGAAAAGGGATTGGCTCTTGAAGAAGGATTTTGACAGCTCAGAAATAGGGATTCATTTTTCAAATCCCTTTTCGTGAGTTGTCAAAATCCGTCTTCGTGAGCTGTCAAAATCCCTCTTCGTGAGCCAATCCCTTTTCATGAGCTGCCAAAATCCCTTTTTGTGAGGGGATGATTAGATGGCCCTACCTTGCAAAAAGGAATTTCTCATGAACAGGGATTTTGACAGCTCACAAAGAGGGATTTTTAAAAGTTACTGTTTCTTTGCCACTTCTTTGCAAAGAAACGATTTAGAATTAAGGGGTGAATTTTCTTGTTAGAAATGGCATGCCATACAGATGTAACTTTTGCTGGTTTGATGACAATATTTACATTGCTTCCCTAGTTATAACAAATCAAAGTTTAGAAATGTCCCATAGGATAACACTGTGGCATACGCAGTACCTTTTGACGGCTATATTTCGAAAATGGTTCGAGATATGGATTTTTCACTTAGTGCAGCTTAGGTGTACTAAGCATGTGTGCAGGTTGCCAGGTCAAGATTACAACTGTGGTGGAATTTTTTTTCTGATGTTCCTATGGTTACTGAGATATTGCCACATTTGCAGCACAAGGGTTACTTGGAATGTCTGTAGGCATGTGCTATGTCTCTATAATTATAGGTAGATGGGAGCTGCACTCCCACATATGGATACTACTGTGTAGTACTGGGTGTGCAGGGCCTTACATTATGAAGCAGTGGGAACGCTTGGCCCTGAGAGCCCTGCACTCCCACAGGAGATGACAGCTCATGACATTGTCTAAACTCTTATACTGTTATTGTAACATTGGAGAGCAGGGCTCTTGGCCCTGCACTCCCACATAATGGAGGATGCTGTGAAACCACAACACAATATAGACTGAGGGCCTTGCACTCCCACAAACATATAAGTGTGAGATTAAACTATCTCAAAAAGTAAGGAAATTAATTGCAAAAAACTTTGCTAATGCATCAGTTATGGTTGAAGCAACAAAAGTAGGGAAATGAGGTGTTAGGGTTGACACTGTAACATGCCCCACCTGCCCACCCCATCCCCACCCTCCACAGACTAACAGGCAATGGGCTGTGCCTTGCGGTTGACAGGCCTAACTCTTACACCATTTTCCTATACTGTACCATGTCTGCTTTCTTACACATAGGATGGGGTGAATGATGTAAGAGTTAGGGTCAGTGACCTAATTTCCCTACTTTTGTCACTTCAGCCTTAAAAAGCTACTGATGCCACAATGAAAACTTTAAAAAAAACATGATAATTAGGTACAATTCTACTTGTACTACATTTATATTTCTTAGATTTCTCATCCACATTATTAATTACTGCAGAGATTTGCATGAATATGTGATCTTTATCCCTTAGAGTTCTTTTAGAGTCTATCTGCCTCTATAGCTAATTCCCTTCCCAAGTCATAATCATCTGTTGTGACATCACAGTCAGTTGCCATGAGAGTAACTGTGATGTCACATGCAATGCATTATGATCTCAGGTAGGGAGAAAGCAACAGGAATAGATAAACTCTTCAAGAGCAAAGATCCTATTTTCCTGAACGTGACCTCATTAATAAATAATGGGGAAGAGAAATACATACCCAACGTGAAAAACAAGCTAAACTGTGTCTAAATATTATGTTTTGTTAAAGGGCTCCTGAAGGTGTCAGCTACTCTTAACTGATGCATTAATGATTGTTTTGCAATGATATATATATATATATATATATATATATATATATACACACACACACATACATATATGTGTATATATATATATATATATATATATATATATATATATATGTTATTTATTTTTCTGAAGAGTAAAATTTGGTGACATATTGACTTAGATATAGCATTGTAGACCTGGCAAGGGTTAAGATTGAGAAAATGCAAAAATCTCATGGTGCACAGCATAGGAGGTACCTAGAAATGTACATTTGAAAGGTATACTAATATTTACATTAATTGTAACTGAAACTAGCTTTTTGGAAAAACATTTTTCATTGCACAGCTGCTTTAATTTAGAGGAGGTAACAAGCAACACAAGTATAGCAACTCAAGATGTTTCAGTAAGCAGTGGAGCAAAAAGAGACACATCTGCCACTGTATATGTTTCTATACTACTGCATGAAGCATGAGAAGCAAATTGGATAAACTACATACATAACCAGTTTTAAGCACAATCGAACCCTGTGGTCACAACCAGAGGCATTTACCTTATTAATTTTTTAAATGTTTTATATCTTCTTAACAAGCAACAAATTGCTGTACAGTTTCTGCTGATGTGGCATCATGATGTCATGAAATGTATCACCAAGCTATGACCCAGTCAATAAGAGGCAGGTGGGTGGGGATGGGAAGCACATCCTCAAGGACAAACAGTACTGTCTCCCCCTTAAAAATGTAATTGTACCACTGGTTGTACTGAAAATAAAATGATGCATGTACGTACGGTCTGCACTCAAACACATGGGGTGAAGGAGGGTTGAGTTGGAGGGGGAGCCTCATGACTTCACAAATCCTTCTGATTGCCCTGAAAAACTCTAAAGCTGACCCTAACTACAGAGACGTTGTTCATCCTAGAAAAACCTGGACATAAGAGGATAATTAGAGACATTTATGGATGGCAATGACTCCTGAGGAATAGGAAGAGACAACTACAAGCTATAGAGGAAGGATAGATCAGACAAGAAAAGGAAAAAAAGGATAGCACGGTAGGTCAAAAGTGAAATGCTGGTAACTGTATTACAGCACCTTAGAACATATGACATCCAAACACAGGCTAATAGTCTTGAATAGATGAAGGGCTGCATAGATTTTTATGGCAAAGCCAGATATTTGTAAATGGTGCTGGGTTTCTTGTCATATTGCATGAAACTCATGCTACCTATAAAATTTGTTCAATAAATTTGCACCACAGGGGAGAAACTGTAAGTCACTAATGCAATAAACATATTTATGGAGCACATTTTGGCACAAGCAAGCATATTACTCAGTTATAGTATGTAGAGAAAACATATTAATAGCTTAGTAAATCAAATAATGTGTGCTCCTGGGACAAGACTTATTTATAATGTGTGTGCAGCATTAATAGTGGAAAAATTAATAGGGTATAAGCAGTACATACATTATTTTGGATTCTATACAGAAGTGTACTGTGATTATGGATTCTTTAGCAACTGTTTCTCCTGTTACTAATGCAAAAACTACAGTACAATTTGCATTAAACAGTCACCAATGAGTTACTTTAGAATTTCTCAGTGAGGTGCATAGATTTTGTGAAATCCTATACGAAGCCTTCTGAACAACTGTTGCTCATGAGTTGCAACTCAGTTTTGCATTGCATTTTGATAGAACTGCCAATGTGTTCCAGCTGAGTTTCAAAAGCACTTTATTAACATTGCTGGGTATATGTTGAAAAACAACACACTGTGAGTTGTCAATGCATTGTCAGCTTTAAAAAACAAAATCTGGTCAGAGCCGATATGGCTGTTCAGAGCTTTTAAGAGCTCTGGACCATGTCTTGGCTCTGCATCCCCATCCCACTCAGTCCCAGTCTTACCCATACCTGCAAGCAGCTGTTTGCCCAGAATCCCCTGCCTGAGCACTGCTGTCCTTACTGTGAGTGTCCCAGTCTGTCACTGCACCACAGTCTGCCATACCCAAAATGGCAGTGCCGACAGAACTGCTCATGCGCAATACTTGCACATGCGCAGTTTCAGTCAGTAGCCATCTTGTGTTTGGTGACCGTAACTTCCGCAATTATGAAAGAAAAACAAGTGCCCCATGAAGGGGATGTGTTTATGTGGCCATGGAGGGGAAAGGCTGCATAAACAGAAGCACTGGAAACTGTGCCAGAGCACTGTGAAAGCTCACTGGACAGTGGTCCAGTCATATGTTTCCACAGTGCTCTTTTCCAGATAAACGCATAATGTCTACAGAGCTCTGTTTATGTAGACATAAAAATGTAGAAGCAACTCACTGGTGTAACACGTATAGTGAATTGCACTGTAATGTACCAAATGTGAGTGGAAAGCCACTTTTTTTTCAAAGTACCTCCTGTTGTTTTTCAAACTGCTGCACAAATTAACCCTTCATGAAACCTAGAATTCCTACTTTAGATGGATTTCATAAACAGAGTATGAGAACTATTACAGGTAAATGTTTTGTGTATAATAGCTTTGGTCAATATCAAAGCATATCCTTGTAAAGGATTTCTGCAATGCCATAGGCAAGTGTTTACACTGGGAGAAAAGGGAGGGACTGGTACAGGGAAACCAATCCTTTATTTAGTGAAATCTATGAGATAAGGTAGGCAGCGTAGGTGGTGTACTACTTGACACAAATCACAAGATCCAGAGTTCACCCAGGGTTTATCTTAGGGAGACTCAACATAGAATTGTGTTCACTTATGGTTGTCGTTAGATGGTGGAGTGAATTTTCCAGTTAGTTTGGACAATAAAACTCTATCATGTCAACAAGTTATTTGGCCTCTTGCAGTTTTTCCTTTTTCTATTATTTGCCAGTCTCCCTATACATAGCCATTTGTCTCACCTGTCCTCTGTATTTTCCAAGCTGTGTCTTGATGGAGTGAGGAAGTCGATTCATTAAGGTTGCTTTTAGGGATGCATTACATCACAGTGTATTCCTATCCATATATGTCAACAGGGTCAGTTCCAGCAAGCATCTTAATAATTTAAATCAAAATTCTTAAAATAATGTTTTCAGACCAATTGGAATGCTTATAGCAAGCAAGGTAAGATCAATCTTGACATGCAGTAACAGAAACCTTATCCACAGTTCAGGAAATGCTATGATGCCCTGACACAGATCCATAATCATGACCCACCTAGACCAAAGTGTGCAGTTCTGGTTCCTATACCAAGATATTTATGTACCGAGAAAGTACAAATATGAGGAAGCAAAATGACTGAACATTTGCAAACCATGGACTATGAGGACCAGCTGATAGAACTGGGACCATTTTCCACATAAAAAGAGAAGACACAAAAGAGCCATAATCATGGTATTCATGTATTTAGGATGAGACGTTAAACCAAGGTCCCATCTGCCTGTTCTGGTGGTAGTTCAGGTGGATATTAAAGATCCCATGGCACTTCTCAAAAAGAGTAGGGGAGTTTTTATTGAAATCATAAACCAAATAATATACAAATCAGTATTGCATCATACATAATCATAAGAAAAGACAATCCAAAACAAAAAAAAATATTACATCATACAGTATCCCAAAAAGAAGAGAAACATACTATAACCAGACCCCCACCCCCCCAGGAAAAGAGTATGGGAGTAATCATTGTCTGGAAAGGAAAGAAAAACATATAATCCAAATCACAGTCATGAGATTGAAACATTATTACAGAGATAATCAGGGCTCACTACCATTCAACTCATACATCATCCCTATCGAGTCCTGTAGCTAGTATTTACTTATATTTAATAAAAATATGAAAACCTTTCCACCACCTGTCAACATTCCTGGAAGAAAAACATTTGTCAGTCTCTTAAATATATTTTCATCATTTTCTGTACTATTAATTGGCTAAAACATTCATAAGTCATTCTGTTTTGATATATAACCCATTGACACTGTGCCTGCCACAAATAAAATCTAAGACAACAGAAGAGAAGAGACATTGTTTCAGAATGGAACTGTGACAATCCTTTAGGATATTTCCCAATAATTAAAACATCATAGATAAGCTGTGCAAACCACCTCAGGTTCCATTTCCTAGCTAAAAGTTCCCATAAAGATTTTGAATATGAGCAATTTAAAAGAAAATGCTCCTTAGTTTCTTCTAGATTTGTGCAACCTAAATAAGGACAGTTTCTTTCTTCCTTGGCCTTATATTTGGCATTTCCTCTTAAATTCAATCTGCCATACATTGGCAGCCATAGAGTCTCCCACATATGAGGAAGGACCCTATTACTCTTAAATTGTGATAATAGGAAATGATTGTCTGTTGCAGGACAATTCTTGAAGGCTGGTAGCTATATTGTTTCCTTAGAAATGTCCCATTTGTATAATTTTTGTGCCACAGACTTAAAATACAGTGGAATATGAGTATGTTTACTTAATTTTGGAGTCATAGTGCGCCATGCATCAAAATATTCTCCCAAAGTTAACCTTACCCACCTATTTCCCCCTTTTTCAAAATCTAATAATCCACTCCTAACCGTGCAACGGTTAAAAAAGCAAAACCAAACACTACCGGATCTATCATTCCAATACCCCCTTTATTTTTTCCAAATAGGTGTAGTGCCTTTTTATTGGATACAATCTGTTCCCCTACAACATCTGGAAAAACAAGCTATAGGTCCTAGACTCCAGCAGTGTAGGCAATGGGAAAATCATAGCCACGTACTGTAGACATGGCAATATAAATTGTTTTAAAATTTGAATTTGTTTCTATTTTGAAAGCTTCGACTGTTTCCATCTCAAAATCTTGGCCTCCACCTTATGGAGAGCAAGTTCTCAGTTCTCTACAGGCAGGTTTTGTGTACCAAATAAAACACCTAATATAGAAAGGGGTTCTGAAGAAATAACTATACCATTATTCTGACTAACTGACTGACTACCTGCACCCAGAAACAACCACTGAGTTTTTGTAAAACTCAGCTTAGCATTAGACAACTTAGCATATTTCCTGAATTCAGTCAGAATTGATGTTAACTGGTTAGACTGTATAAAAAAAACTACAGACATCATATGCATATGCTTGAATAACTAATTTCTGCCATATCCCCGGTCCTGCTATCCCTTCCCATTTGGGGTGATCTGTAAGCAATCGTAAGAGGGGGGTCTAGTAAAAAAACATACAATAGGGGGCTCAAGGGACATCCCTGCCGTACTCCTGTGTGGAGTAAAAAACCCTTTGCTATCCATTTTTGTCTGAAAGGGAAAATCTGAAATGAGGAATAGAGAAGTTTGATTTGTTTAATCATTCCTAATGAGATTTTATATGCAATGAGGACATGAAACAAAAATGGATGATACGCCGTATCAAATGTTTTTTCCAAATCTACAGCAACTATACCCCCTGATTCCCCGGAAAGTGCCAAATGCTCACTAGCATCCCTTATAACCATTAATGCAGTCTGAATTTGTCCATTGGGAAGGTCGCAAAATTGCTGTGGGGAGATAATGTGTGCAGCATACTGCTTAAGATGAGTATTAATCAGGGAAGCCAAAATGTTGTAATCAGAGTTCAGCAAAATAATAGGTCTCCAGTTCTTAATATCTGTTCTATCCCCAGATTTGAATAAATGTATCATTAATCTCTCTGAAAAGGAGGGGTATATAGCATCTGTAAGAAAAAAATATTGAAACACCAACTGTAAACAAAGTGCTAGCTCTTGTGAAAAGGCTTTATAAAATTTCTGTGGAAGCCCATCCATACCCAGTGAAGTATTAGTGTTCAGCATTTTTATGGCTGATTCTATCTCCATCTCAGTAATAGGAACCTGTAATTTAGTGATTTCATCTGGTATAAAAGGAATTTGGACGTCATGTAAAAAATCTGCTATATTGTTCTACAGTATAGGCATTTGTGGCTCAAGATAGTAGAAGTGATGCTCAATCAGCTGCTCAATCTCTTCAACCGAATCTACCTCACTACTGTCCTGATTAATTAAACGGTCCATAGCAGTCGAGTCTTTCAATGTTTTAAACGGCTCAAAGGGGTCTCCTACAGGGGTCTTCTGTGTACCACTATGAAGCATTGCATGAATAGTCTGAGCTCTATCATACTGGTATAACTTCATTTTGTCTTTTATAGTTGGTATTTGTTCTGTATAATCATACCGTGACACGTATGTTAAAGAATAGAGTTTTTGTAACTGTGTCCTAAGCTTTAAGTATGTTAAAAATGTATCATTCCCTGTCCATTCCCCATATTTGATAAACCACACTCTTATATCTGCTTTAGTATCCAACCACCAATCTCCCAAATTAGTATATAAAAAAGCACTAAGCCTCACATGCGGGTCTGGTAAAACAGAAGTGTTAAGTTTCCATCTATTGTGCTCCTTAGTTATAAGAAGCCCAGGATGTAGGATATAGGTCAATATAAAATGATCCAAAAATTCTACCAGTTGTTTAGAAAAGTTGCCTTCAGGGACATTAGAGGAAATAAGTAAATGGTCTATAGTAGTTCTAAATTTGTTAGGAGTATAGGTAAAGCTTGGTCCTTGTGTCTGAAATTTATTACAATTAATAAGGCCAGACATTTATATAATTGTACTAAAGTATCAGTGTCACAGTAATTTGTTTTATTGTCAGTCTGTATATTCTTTCTACTGACATGTGACAAGTTACAATTAAAATCCCATGCAAAAAGAACATGATAACAGGTAACTAAATATGGCTGAATGGCCTTCATCTGGGTCACTCGCTCAGCTTTTGTCTGTGGATTATAAATATTTATTAATCTGAAGTCCATAGTATCCCCCATTTACCTTCCAGGATTAATACTCGTCCTGCACAAAGATCCATTAATTTACACAAAGTAAATTTGTAGGAATTAAATAGAATTCCAACCCCACCTGCCCTATCTGGTCCAAAGGATCAGTAGGAAGGCCCCCAAGGCCAACCTCTTTTGAATGTCACTTTGTCAACCAAAAACATCCATGTTTCCTTTTAAGAAACAAATGTCTATTTTCCTATCATGGATATATTGAAATACAGCCTGGCTTTTGACAATATTCAGGATACTATGAGTGTTTAATGATCCCCAAGTACATGCAGCCATCCGTATGTTTTATACAGAGAAACTATTTTTCCTCTTTTTCTTTTTCTTCTGTTTATAGTTTCCTAAAGACTGAGTGGAGGGATCCAAGTTAGATTTTTGTGAATCTGAATTCCTCAGCTCCATTTCTGAATCACCCCAAAAAAGGGCAGCATAGGAGTTGTCAGTTTTTATTTTATTTATTTATTTATTTTTATAAATTAGATTTACAACCTTTGAGTCAGAGACTCATTTACAAAGGCACCTCGTCACAGGGAGGGTATACAATGCATGATAGCGAAATAAAACAATGGGGGATGATACAGGTGAGGAACAGAAAAGAGAGAATACAAAGCAATTTCAAAATAATACATAAATGAGGAAAACCAACATTCATAACATAATTTGCCTGCTCTAGTGTGTCTATGGAGCAAGTCCTGGGGAGAGTAAGACCATGGCCTCCAGTGAGCGGAGGGGTGGGGGGTGGAAGTGGCAGTCCAAGAGGACGTTGTCAGATACAGAGATCTGGAAGAGTGCAGGCCCTAGGGCAGCTAGGGGCACTTACAGATCTGAGTGTCCATGAGGCATTTCTGGAGGGCAATTTTAAAAGGGCCAATTCTGGGGATGCTAGTGATATGAGGGGGGAGGGAGTTGAACCAGGAGGGTGCTCTGTGGTAGAAGGACCTTCGGGCAAGTGAGGTCCTAGCTCTCAGAACCTGGAAGGTGGCCTTGGCTGTGCTTCAGGTGGCAGCTGTCTGGGAGGCTGGTTTTAGGGATGAGGTAACCCCAGGAGACGAGAGCCCAAGTAGTGATTTTTTGGCCAGAATGCAGGTGTGGTAGCATAGGCACTCATCAAAGGTGAGTAGATTAGAAAAGGAGTAGAGTTGGCATGAGTGAGTTCTGCTATGGGCACCTGTCAGGAGCCTGCAGGCCTTGTTTATTGAGATCTGGACTTTGGTGAGCACGGTGTTGTCAGCTGCGGCATAGATAGGAAGCCTGTAGTCAACCAAAGACAGGATAGAGGAGGTGATAGCCAGCTGGAGGGCAGTCTCTGTGGAGGTAGAGGAGACCAATCTGGGTGTTTACTGCAGTGGACAGGGTTTTGAGGTGGGCGCGGAAGGTGAGTGCTGTGTCGAAGGTGATGCCCAGGTATTTGTATGCTAGTATCTGTTCAATGGGGTGTTTGGTGCTGGGAAGGATGAGGAAGGGGGCATTACTGGCATTGTTCTGATGGTGGGAAAAGAGCATGGATTTAGTTTTTTTGAGGTTCAGGACCAGAAGGTGGTCGAGGAACCATTTTTCAGCTTGACTGAAAACGAGCTGGAGGGACTCCTGGGGGGTGGTGGAGTCAGGGTGGGAGGCGACAAGGGCTGCATTGTCGGTGTATAGGAGCATTTTGCTTGAGCAGGAGCTGGGAAGGATGTTGAGAAAGAACTGAACAGAGTGGGGTCCAGGATGGACCCCTGGGGGATACTAGAGTGGACAGGTAGTGCGGTTGATAGGGTACTGTTTATCTTGACCCATTGAGATCTGTCATGGCGGTAACTAGAGAACCAGGCAAGAGGGGTAGTTGAGAAACCCAGTTTGTGGAGGGAGTCGAGCAGGACGGGGTGACACACAGTGTCGAAGGCCTTAGATAGGTCTATGAACACTGCCCCGGTAACATCACCAAAGTCAAGTGCAGAGTGTATGGGCTGTGAGAACTCCAGTAGGGCTGACGTAGTGCTGTGTCCAGGGTGGAAGCCATGCTGCTCTGGACACAGTATGTTGTATTTGGTGAGGTATTCCATGAGTTGGGTGGAGACTATTTTTTCTAGGGCTTTGGAGAGGGGGGGAGGATGGAGATTGGCCTGCAATTTCAAAAGTGGGAGGGGGGATTTGGATTTCAAGAACCTCAAAGACCTCCTGCAAGGCTGTTGAGCTGCAGCTGGGGGAGCAGATTTTTTGTTCCCTGTGCTTTCAGGGTCTACATAACACACAAGGGGAAGAACCACAGGATTTATTGGCAAAATAGCAATAAGTGCCTCTTTGGGGAGACAGGAGTTTCTGGAACCGAAGGGGGTGTAGGAACAGAAATAGCAGGGTCAGCCAACTCAACAATGGTCCTCTCTGGGATGGGAGGGGGAGGGGGAAGGGGACTAGCAAAGTCTTGGGCTTGTTGAATCAAAAGTTCAGGGCTGACACAAGAAGCCTTGTTTCTAGCAGCCCAAGGGCATTCACCAAACACATGTCCATACTCCTCACATAAATTACATCTTGTCTGATTACAACATTGCATGGCAATGTGGCCTATTTCCCCACAATTATCACATGGGGTTTATCACAGGTACTCGACAGATGAATTCTACAGCCACATTTATAGCAGGCCCAAGGCTGCCCCCCATAAAAACAAACCCCTCTATCTTTCCCCAACAAAAAGGAGTTTGGGATATGTTCCACCCCAGAATCAGCCTGTCTCAGCTTCACTTTATATTTCCAGCCACCTGTCCAAAACATCTCAGTGTCTAATATTGCTTCAGGAGCGCTAAGAACCTCACATTTTTGATTCAGCCAGTATGTAGTATCCTACACATGGACCCCCTCATTCCAAAACATCACAGTTACAAATTTAATTAAGGGTTTAGTAAGTGGAATCACCAAAAAGGGGGCCCATGTAGGGGAAAACTTTACCTGTTCATATCTCTCCCAAAATAAATCGAGTGCATGAGCTGTGCGAAAGCTCACATCAAAGTTATCCTCCCCAGATATATTAATGAAGGCAAATACCTCCCTAGGAGTGAAATACAAGGATTATTTTAATAACTGTCTCCTCACATAATATCTGTCTGGTCTGTCTGCCAACCCTCCTTTATATCTGATACAAACAGCATTCCTCCTAGGGGCTGCCTCTTTCTTTATTTTGGAAAAAAGGTCAGACAACAAAGGTTTTTGTCTAGGGGCTTCAGTCAATTCAGGACCCTGCAAAGAGATCCCTTTCTTCATTTCCATATCTACTGAAACCCTAGGCAAGTCAGTCTGCTGGAGTAGAGTATCCATAGATTTATTGGGTGGACAGCCCGAAGTAGCCCCTGTACTCCTGGATTCCGCAAGAGGGGATGGAACAGCTGTATTTCTCAAAGATTCAATTCTATCACCAGGCCCTGATTTCCAGTCTGGAGAGGCCTGTGACAAATCAAAAGAAGAATCCCAAGTAGGATCAGGTAGCCAGGCACCTCCCGACTGCTGTTTCCAGCCTGCTTCCAGTAATGCTTTTTGAGGGGACCACGGGCCACAAAGGGACACAGTTCCAGTATCAGATCACGTATTAGCATTTATGGGGGAAGGAAGATCTGGTGTCACTGTAGGAGCATGCCGTTTAGCTAATTTCACAGCGTCTCATTTCATTTTATGTTGTTCCACCTTTTTCTGTTTATTTCATCCAACCTTCCCCTGAAAGGAGAAACTAGTTAGACCATCTTGTACATTAGTCCCAGACTGATATTAAACTTATACTGCATTAACTCCCACTGCAGGAGTAGTCCCAGGCTGTTTAAAGATGAACCCCACCACTTTTGAAAGCCCGGGAACAGGTTGTAAAACCTCTCGCACTGCAGGCAATGCAGATCCCAGACCCACATGTATAGTTAGCTGTGCTGAGTCATCTGCAGTTTTATCTGCAACTTCTTCTCCTAGGATAACTACAGGCTTTTGGCACATGTTAGTATTCAAAATGTTACTGCTGCCAGCCATCACATCAACATTATCTCTGTGCAGAGTTGGAGAAAATAAGACAGTTATGGATCGTGACTCACCCGGCCCCAGCGGGGCCTTTGATGCTACCATGTCATCAAGTTCACTGACAGACGGGAAGGGGCTGTTGACAGGGAGCGGTTCTGCGGTTTCCTCATGGAGCTGAGCTACCAGCTCAGCTTGTTTGATTCCTACCTTGGATGTATCACAGTGTTGCATTGCAACTGAATCGGTCTAATGTCCATCAGTGTATTGTGCCCGAAAAGTAGCATTTGTTGCCGAACATTCCTCTGGCATACTCAAATCCTCCGTGGAAATGAATATATCTGCGATGTCCTCTTCTGAATTCATCCTCAGCTCCACCAGGCTGATATCTTCCACAACCTCTTGCAAAAACAAGGTGGGAGAGAAGGCCTGCTATCCCACCTTTGCAACGTACACACACTCTGAGTCCTCACACCGATTGGTCATCTGAAGTTTCAGACAGCAGCTCCCCCTACTGACTCCAATTCAGTAGGGTAATTTCCCCAATGCCCTGGCCAAATTTCCCCCCATTCACAAAAATACCACCAACAGCTTAATCTCGTTCAAAGTCAGTTGGCATTCATCTGTATCCCCCTCCCCTGGGTCATGCCTGAAAATAGGCAGGATTTGTCTAGTGCACTTACCTGGTCAACAAAAACTAAAATAAAATATAAAAAAACATTTGAGTTTAATAACACCATCAGACAACATGCAGCTCTTCAGGAGGCATGAGGATGAAAATTCAAGGAGGGAACATTATGGCAATGAAAGAAAGAGTCAATGGAAACATGATGTAAGATCCAACATCAGGAAGAACTCCTTCACAGAACATGTGATGGACACTTGAAATAAACGTCCACAGCAAGTGGCATCAGCTGATACTGTAACAACCTTTCAGCTACTCAGACGTGATTACTATTTGAAGAAAAAGGGGTGGTGGGGCTTTCCCTCTGAGCTGGTGGAAAGGAGGTCCTTAGCGGACCAATGTTTTTTTCCCCTTTTTAATCTGTCTGTATGTATAGTGAGTGTATGTATGTGTGCATGCATACATGCATGCAAGTGTACATGTATGTATGTATATCTGAAAAATACTCCCCAGCAGGGCTGGTTATTGAGACATCAAGGTATTTAATAGGGCGTGTGAGAGTGAGAACCTTCTTAGGAGTACAATGGGGAGGTGGAGTAGAGGGGACCACTTATCAAAGTGAGCTGTGTCCACCCCGTGTGACCTACACTACATACTGTTCCAGGCCACTCGGGTATATGCAGCTTAGTCCAGTGAGTAAAACTGAAGGTGGTGTCTACACAATCCATGTTGAAATCCACCCGCAGCAAATGTGTGGCCTTAAGTGAGTCACTTCACCATTCCGTGCTTCATATCCTTACATTGCATCAGCTGTGAGGCACTGGAGGAGGGGCAGCACCAGTTGGGTGCATTAAAGCATGCAAATATTTAAACTGCAGAGCTGGCAGGCACATGCAAACTGCTGGTTTACTATCTGTGAAGGGCTTCCTGTTTTGCATGAACTCTCCCCCTTGGCCCCTGTGCTCCAGTCAGGAGGATCCATGACATGACGGTGACAACTGTTTTCCAATGCGACACTACAGCAACAGATTTATGTCGACCACAAGTTGCAGTTGGCATAAATCCTTTGGGAAACTGTCTGTTTTTTGTGGGGATTTGCCCCCGTACTCCCCATGCAGGGAGCTCTGCTCCCCACAGCTCCCATAACTAAGAAATATCAACTCTAGGTCAGAGTTGATTCGGAGAGGGGGGCAAACCCTGGAGAAAGCAGTGTCAGGGTCCCACGAGTACATTACAGCAGCAACAGTGACTTGCTACTGTAGTGTACCGCCCTACTGAAATGTCACTGTGGCATTGGCATACACAGTCGGGAGTGTTGTTCTGTGTTGGGGTGTGACAGCACCCTTGTATTTTAGGGCTCTTGCCTATCGGTCCTCCGTTGTGATTGTCAAGGGAAAGGGCCGAGCTTAAGGGTGATACAATGGGGGTGACAGTGTGGGGTGGTAGTCGTCAGGAGACTCTGTACCCCTTGCATGCCACACTTGACCATATTACATTTTAGCTTTCAAGTTTAAGTGTATTGAAATCATAAAGGTCATAGGTAACGGGTAGGCCAAAACTGGGAATGGGAGCAACACCATATCTAGGGTAGGTGTTCAAACTGTGTTGTGCCTACCTATCTAGGGATAATAACACATATTCTAGGGTAGGTGTTCAAGGGGAATAACAAACAACATTAAGGAAAAACTAGAAACATCCTATCAGGGGTTAAGGTGCATAAAGGATAGGGGTGGAAGATAAAGGGTAGGCCAAAATAGGGAATAGGAGAAACACTCTAGCTAGTGTAGGTTTACAAGGGGTATAACAAACAACACAAGGGAAAAAACTAGTAACACCCACCCCAGTGGTACTGGTACATAAGAGTTTCCAAATATCACAGGGAAGTGTATGAATTGAGAATGCTGGGGGTGGTGCAGTACAGTGGCTGTGGGGAAGAAGTTTTCAAAGAGACCTTCTGAAGACTACAGTTCTACTCCATCTGCTTGCACCTGTCTGGGTTGAGGGAGGAGGTTGCTAGACTGCAGGCTGAGTTGGCTAGGATGTGAGCAACCTCTTCCACCACACAGGGACCACAAAGTTTGATATTGTTACCACAGAGAGTATCTATGAGGAGGAGCAGTTGGATTATGCTGGACTTGGGAAGGGTGGGGTGGTGAGTCAGAGGCACATTCCTCAACCAGTGCCACTGCATAATTCTTATGCTGCTCTTGCAGGGCAGGCTGTTGGAAGGAGGCACCTGTGGTAGGGACCAAGGAGAATGTGGAGGTCCTCTGTAGCAGAGACCCCAAAAAGGGTGGTGTAGGACCCCAGAGGGGAAGGAAGCAACTTCTGGTGGGTGTTTCAATTGTGAGGGGGTCAATCTGGAAAAAGGAAATGGGATGAGAGAGAGAGGTTAGGTGCCTATGCTGCACCATGTCTTGGAGGGATGGGAAGCATAACCAAGGGATCATTAGTGTAGCAAGAAAAGGGGCAGAGCTGGATGTTTCTGTCCACCTGGGGACTAATGACCTGTCCAGGGATGGGGCTGAGATAGTGCAGGGGAGTTCATGGAGCTGGGGAGAGTTCTTAGATAGGTAGCAAGTGGAGGTATGAGGGCCTTTACAGGGGTAATGGCCTACATCCATCTGGGAAGGGAACTGCAGTCCTTAGTAAATGGTTTAAATGTTACTTCAATGAACATTTAAACAAGTTGAAGGGGTGGCAGGAGAAACTGGGGGGGGCAGTAACTGCCCACCACAAGCTAAAGTAGAAAGTAGAGAGAACCTGAGGGGAGATAATTATCTCAGGGTGCAAATTAATAAAGGAAGCAGGGTGATAGAAACAAAGGGGAATGGAAACAGGAGCACTAAAAATGAAGGGGGTATGTGGGAGGGCAAAAACGAACAAAGAGGGGAAATAATAAGACTGGTAACAAAATCTGGAAGGCCATATGTGCAAATGCTAGAAGTCTAGGAAATAAGATTCTGGACCTAGAGGCCATCGTGGTAGAGGTCAACCTGGACATTGTGGCCATTACTGAGTCATGGTGTACTGAAAACCATGGCTGTGGTATGGCCATACCAGGCTATATTAGTCTATTCAGGAAGGACACGGTAGGAAGAAAAGGAGGAGGTGTGGTGCTTTATGTGAAGGAAAGCATACAAGCAACATGTTTTTTTCATTTTTTAATTTTTAACCAGGAGGTGGACTGGGCACAGTCCTTTTTCAGCCATCCCTGACAGTGAACACCATATGAACAAGTACAACCAAACATATAATAAATATATTCACATACAAACAGAGATACAGGGAATATTGGGGTGGTGGGAAGAGGTACTGAAGGTTACTCTGAAGAAGGGGAATGGAGCCACTATTCACACTTGAGTGATCTACAGACCTACAGCAAAAGGGGATGAGTTAGATAAGGTAATGGTGGAAACCATTGGCAAGATGGCAGAAAAGGGGGTGGTGCTGCAGGTGGGGGACTTCAGTCTGCCAGATGTTGATTGCAGCCTCCAAACTGTGGCTTCAGCTAGAAGCAAGGACATCCTGGACTCCCTGAGGGGGCATGCATCAGGCAACTAGCCAGTTAACCAACTCGTGATGAAGCAATACTGGATCTGGTGTGCACTAATGGGGCAGTGTGGCAAATGTCAAGGTGGGAGGCCACTTGGGGACCAGGGGTCACTGTACAGCATAGTTCAATATAAGGACTGCTGCAAAATTGAACCACACAGGGTTGAGGATCCTGCACTCCAGGAGAGCAGATTTTATGTAGACGGGTGAATGCCTGAGGGATGTTGGATGACCTGAGTGTGGTGGAGGAGCAGTTGTTGAAGCTAAAAGGGGCATAGTGAAGGCAACAGACCTCTGTGTCAAACAACTGAGTAAAAGTTAAGAGGAAAAAGAAACTGCTATGGTTCTCAAAAGGGAAGGCTGAAAAGGTATAGGCTAAAAGGGTGGCATTCAACAGATTTAATGCTTTGCAGAGGGAAGAGGGTAGGAAGGTATATCAGGGCAAACAGAAAGAAGTAGGGAAAGCAGTAAAGAGCACAAAGGCACAAACTGAAGAGATAATAGCCCAAGAAGTAACGAAAGGGAACACAACATTTTTAGGTATGTAAGTGAAACGAGGAAGACCAGGGGAGGGATTGTAAGGTTGAAAAGGGATGGGGGACAGTGCAGAGGGGATCAGTAAAAGGCACACATCCTGAATAAATACTTTTGTTCAGTGTTCACAGTGGAAGGAGAAGGGGTGGAGCCACAAAAAAAGTAACAGTAGCTCTAAAGGGAAGGAGATGAACACAAGTCTTTTTTCAGAGGAAAGCCTCCTAAAGCCACTTTCATTAATCTGAAAGTGAACAAATCAATGGGACCATATGCAGTGCATCCTAGGGTATTGAGAGAGTGAAGGGAGGTAGTGGGTGCACCTCTGGCAGTCCTGTTTAACAGCTCACTGGAAATAAGAGTGGTTTCAGGAGGACTACAGGATGGCAGATTTATTTATTGAATTTTGGTACACAGGTAGGCCCACTGAGACTAGACAGTACCTTTTTCAGTGTCGACCTGGTAAGTGCAGTACTTTGATGGTGCAATAGCTGACACAGAGAAACCATACAGGTATGACAATTGTAATAACAATACCAACTAGTTTATCATGTCAGAGTACAATACACTTACATCATACAAACATTTACTTGCATAAAAAAATATACAGAGAGCATAAATATTACAGTATACCAAGGCAGACAGTAACATAATCATCAGTCCCTATTTACAGATAACATTGTACATAATTCAAATTGTACAGATGACATTGTACTTAACTGAGAAATTCAGTGATGCTAAGCACACAGGCAGAGAGAGGTAGAAAACCCAACAGTCATCAATGGCAAGAGAAATGCAGGGCAACTAGATGAGCTTGCAGTAAGCATTGTAACTGAGAGAGTGAAGAGCATGCCAGGACTGAGGAAGGTAATGAGTTCCAGGAGGACTCAGCAGAAAAGGCAAATGATTTCTGGGCCACAGAGAGATGCAGATTTGGCACCATGAGAATAGCTAGGGAGGCAGATCTTAAAGAACACTAGGGGAGTCAACATTGGATGATATCAGCTAGGCAGGGAGGTGTGAATCAAAGTACTAGCTTGTTAACAAAGCTCAGGTAGTAGAGGGTAATGAGTACCAATGCCCGTCATCTGGGCAACAAGCTCCCTGAACTGGTGGCCTTGATGGAAGAGGGATGCCTGGATATCGTAGTAGTCACAGAAACATGGTACACAGATAACCATGACTGGGATGTTAACATACCATTGTACACAACCTACAGGAGAGACAGGGAGGGCAGAAGGGGGAGTAGCTCTCTATGTAAGGGAAGGGATAAAAGCAACTGAACAAAAGAGTAAACAGGGAGGAGAGGAGGCACTGTGGATCACCTTAGAGACTGGAAATGGCACCACAATCCGCACAGGGGTTGTATACAGACCCCCATGTCAGGGGGAGGGAATGGACAAGGATATGATAGAAAGCATACTTAGGATGGCAGAAAAAGGGGACATACTGTTGATGGGAGACCTGAATATGCCAGATGTTAACTGGAGCACACTTGCTGCAGCCACATCCAAGAGCAGGGCCATTCTCTATGCCTTACAGGTGGCATGCCTCAGACAGCTAGTTTCGGAACCCACTCATGAGGGAGCAATCTTAGGCCTCATACTCTCAAATGGGGACAGTGAGAGGATCTCAGATCTAGAAGTGGGTTGCCATCTGGGAACAAGTGACCATCAAACAGTGTGGTTCATGTTAAACTCAGCTGCAGAGTCAAGCCACACAAAAGTGAGGGTACTGGACTTCAGGAGGGCTGACTTTGGCAAGATGGGAGAGTGCTCAGAAAAGCACTAGCAAACAGGCTAGAAGGAGGGTGGAGCAACAATGGAAATCATCAAAACTGCCATCACAGAGGCAACAAGCCTTTGTGAGAAGGAAATAAACAAATCAAAATGAAAGAAAAGCCACTATGGTTCTCAAAAGAAGTGGAGGTGGAAAGGGAGAAAAGATAGCATTTAGGAAGTATAAGGAAACACAGAAGGAGCAGAACAGAGAACTGTACCAGTTACGGCAGAAGGAAGCAGGGAGGGTAGTCAGAATAGCAAAGGCACAAACTGAGGAAAAGATAGCCAACTCAGTTAAGAAGGGGATACAACCATTTATAGGCATATCAGGGAGTGTAGAAAGACAAAGGGAAGGACAGTGAGGCTGAATAGAATGGATAGTGGGTGGGCACAGAGTGACAGTGAAAAAGCAGTGATACTGAATGAATATTTCTGTTCAGTATTCACAAAAGAGGAAGTGGAGGAAGTGCCTAATCCAATTAACAGATGCACTCTGAAAAAGGGTCTCAATCCCGGTCCTTTCACAGAAGAAAGGGTTCTGAAAGAACTCCTAAAACTGAAGGTGGACAAACCAATGGGGCCTGATGGAATTCACCCCAGAATTCTAGAAGAATTAAGCAGAGAACTAGTGATACCACAGACTACCCTTTATAACAAATCATGGGAGGATGGTGTGGTACCGGTGGATTGGAAGAAGGCTGATGTTATTCTTCTTCACAAAAGTGGGAGCAAGACAGAGGCAGGAAACTACAGACCTGTCAGTTTGACCTTTGTGGTAGGGAAAGTGATGGAATCACTTCTGCAGGAAAGAACTGTTGAGTACCTAGAGGCCAGTGGTGCACAGGACCCAAGGCAGCATAGGTTCACAGTGGGAAGGTCATGTCAGAAGAATCTAATTGATTTCTTTGACTGGGTGACCAAAGTAGTAGACCAGGGAGGGGCTGTGGACATGGCCTAACTAGACTTTAGCAAGGCATTTGATACAGTCCCACACAAAAGATTAGTAGTCAAATTAAACAGCCTTGGAGTGGGTCCCAGGGTGATAGCCTGGGTAAAACACTGGCTGAACAACAGGACACAGAAGGTAATTGTAAATGCAGTCCATTCTAAAGAAAGAGGGGTTACTAGTGGGGTACCACAGGTTTTAGTACTGTGTCCAGTCCTTTTTAATGTCTTTATAAGTGACATTGCAGAGGGACTTGAAGGAAAAGTATGCTTCTTTGCAGATGACGCAAAAATCTGCAACAGGATTGATACACGAGGAGGTATGGAAAGGCTGAGAAGGGACTTGGCAAGGTTGGAGGAATGGTCAGAAGTATAGCAGCTTGGATTCAATGCAAAGAAGTGCAAAGCAATGCACCTGGGAAACAAAAACCCAGGGGAAGATTACACAATGGGGGGGGGAGGTAGTAACAACAACAGAAATGGAAAGGGACCTGGGGGTAATCATATCAGATGACCTTAAGTTTGGCAAGCAATGTGAGAAGGCAGTAGAGAGTGCTGGGTGGGATACTGGGATGTTTAGGGAGAGGTATCACCAGCAAAAAAAGGAAGTTGTTATCCCCCTATACAGACAGTTGGTGAGACCCCATCTGGAGTACTGTGTCCAGTTCTGGAGACCCCAGCTCTACAAGGACATAGACAGGATGGAGGCAGTTCAGAGGAGGGCAACTAAAATGGTGCAGGGTCTGCAAGAGAAGCCATATGAGGAGAGGCTAAAGGAGCTTAATATGTATACCCTTGAGGAAAGGAGGGAGATGGGGGACATGATAGAAACATTTAAGTACCTCAAGGAAATCAACAAAGTCCAAGAGGGTAGCATCTTTCAGAAAAAGCGATGTGCAAGAACAAGGGGACACAATTTGAAGATAGAGGGGGGATGGCTCAGGGATAATTTGAGGAAGTATTATTTCACAGAGAGGGTGGTGGGCACATGGAGCAGCCTTCCTGAGGAGGTTGTAGAGTCTAAAACAGTGGGAGAATTCAAGAATGCATGGGACAGACATAAGGCAATTTTTCTGGGGGCGTAGGAAGAAATAGGCTGCTGGTCAAATAGGATCTTCAGCTTATCCTCTAGGTAGGGAAATGGACAGACTAGGTTGGCCAAGCAGTCCTTATCTACTGTCAAAGTCTATGTTTCTATGTTTCATAGTGCAGTTTGGCTTCATAGGGCAACCATCCCAGGGCAGACAGGACATCACAATGATGATGATGGTGAGCGTGGGTTCCTAGAGCAAACCTACTCACTCTGTAGTAGACCTGTGAGAGATAACATGGTTGCAGAGGTCAAGAAAAGCAATGGGGCACTGTACAAGAGGACAGACAGGAGGGTGGCATCTGCAATCTTGCAACAGGCAATTGAAGTAAGGAAAGAACAAATGCGGTAAAGGACCCCAATTTTTGGGTTAAGAATTTAGGTGAGAGCTGTTGCATGTGCATCCAGTGTAAGTGAAGGACCAAGGAGACATCCTGGAATTTAAACAACCCAACAGATTCAAGGGCAGTCCCAGTACATGAGAGCACAGCCAGATGGGAGAGGGTGCATGCAGCTGTTGTACAGAATAACATGCACTTAGTTATTTTAGTATTAAGCACCAGTTGCTTTTGAACAAACCAATCCTTGAGGGTGTTCAAGTCAGATTCCAGCTTTGCATTGAGCCAGCATATGTCAGAAGAGGAGCGATAGAGAATAGCATCATACACATAGAGGTAGACTGAGGCTCCACCACAATTATTAAGGAGATCATTGATGTATAAAGAAAAAAGCAGATGACCCAGTATGGAGCCCTGGGGAACACCATGGGTTATGGACCTTGGAGCTGATTGGGATCCCACCCATTTCAAATTTTTCACAGATGTAGTTACACTTCACAAACGTGGAAGCAGGGAGGAGGCTGACAATTATGGATGAGTCAGTCTGACACAGGTTGTTGGGAAGTTAATAGAATCACTTCTGAAGGAAAGGATAGTGGAATATGAGGTCATGCCAAACAAATCTGATAGATGTTTTTGATTGGATGACCAGGAAATTGGATTAGAGTGAATCGGTGGATGTACCCTAGCTAGATTTCAGTATGACATTTAACACTGTTCCACATAGGAGACTTAAGCAAGCAGGGTTGCTCAGGAGTGAGTCCAAAGGTACTAAATTAGGAAGGAAATTGGTTAGGGGATAGACAGCAGAGGATGGGGGTAAATGGAGTTTGCTCCATGGAGGGGAGAGTGACCAGTGGGGTGCCGCAGTAATCAGTGCTGGGACTGGTCCATCTTAACATCTTTATAGGTGACATTGATGAAGAACTGATGAGGAAGGTCTGCCTCATTGAGGATGACAACAAAATCTGCAATAGGGTGAACACTTCTTGAAAAGGGGGTGGAAAGAATGATCAAAGACCTGAGAAATCCTGAAGCATGGTCAAGGGTATGGCAGACTGCTTTCAATGAAAAAAATGTGCAAAATAATGCATTTGGGGCACAGAATCCCAGGGGTAAAGTACAAAATGGGGGAAGTGTTATTGACAACCACCTAGGAGGAGAGAGACCTAGGAGTAATAATCTCTGGTGATCTGCACATGACCAGGTAGTGTTGACAATGCAATTGGGAGTGCTAGTGGGATGCTGTGGTGCATAGGGAGAGGTATCACCACCAGAAGGAGGGAGGTGGTCCTGCCTCTGCATAGATACTAGTAAGACCTCCCCTAGAATACTGTGTAAAATTCTAGAGGCCACATATCCAGAAGGACTTAGACACAGTGGAGGCAGCCCACATGATAACAACTAAAATGATGTGAGGTATGCATCAAAAGCCCTACAAGGAGACACTAAAGAAACATAGAAACAGAAACATAGAAACATAGACTTTGATGGCAGATAAGGACCGCTTGGCCCACCTAGTCTGCCCATTTCCCTACCTATAGGACGGCCAATGATCTTAGTTATCCAACAGCCTATTTCTTCTACCCCCACAACAATTGCCTTATGTCTGTCCCATGCATTCTTGAATTCTCCCACAGTTTTAGACCCCACAACCTCCTCAGGAAGGCTGTTCCATGCATCCACTACCCTCTCTGTGAAAAAATACTTCCTCACATTGCCCTGAAACTGACCCCCCCATCTTTAAATTGTGTCCCCTTGTTCTTGCATGTCTCTTTTTCTGAAAGATGCTTCCCTCTTGGACTTTGTTGATTCCACTGAGGTACTTAAACATTTCTATCATGCCCCCCCTTTCCTCAAAGGTATACATTTTAAGCTCCTTTAATTCTCTCCTTGTACGGCTTCTCTTGCATACCCTGCACCATTTTAGTTGCCCTCTTCTGGACTGCCTCTATCCCATCTATGTCCTTGCAGAGATGGGGTCTCCAGAACCGGACGCAGTACTCCAGATGGGGTCTCACCAACTGTCTGTACAGAGCGATAACAACTTCCTGTTTTCTGCTGGTGAAGCCTTTCCCTATGCATCCCAGTATCCCCCCAGCACTCTCTACCGCCTTCTCACATTGCTTGCCAACCTTAAGGTCATCTGATTTGATTACCCCCAGGTCCTTTTCCTTTTTTGTTGTTGTTACTACCCCCACATTGTGTAATCTTCCCCTGGGTTCTTGTTTCCCAGGTGCATTATTTTGCACTTCTTTGCATTGAATCCTAGCTGCCATACTTCTTACCATTCTTCCAACCTTGCCAAGTCCCTTCTCATCCTTTCCACACCTCCTTGTGCATCAACCCTGTTGCAGATCTTTGCATCATCTGCAAAGAGGCATACTTTTCCTTCTAGTCCCTCTGCAATGTCACTTATAAAGACATTAAAAAGGACTGGACCCAGTACTCAACCCTGCAGTACCCCAGTAGTAACCCCTCTTTCTTCAGAATGGACTCCATTTACAATTACCTTCTGTGTCCTGTTGTTCAGCCACTGTTTTTCCCTGGCCACCACCCTGGGACCCACACCCATGCTGGTTAATTTGACTATTAATCTTTTGTATGTACTTCCTTAAACTTTTGTATGTACTTCCTGAAAGAGAGAATCAAGAGGAGGAATATGACAGAGACCTATAAATACCTCACAGAGGTAAATAAGGTACAGGAGGGAGGTATTTTTCAGTCAAAAAGGAGCTAACAAAACAAGGAGACATGTTATGAAGTTGAAGAGGGATAGATTCAGCAGAGATATAAGGAAGTACTTCTTCACAGAAAGAGTGATGGACTCCTGCAACAGCTTACCTGCAGATCTGGTAGAGGTGAAAATAGTGGTGGCACTCAAGAATCATGGGATAGGCATAAGGGAGTTTTAATAGAAAATAATTGGGGGAGTTAGAAATAAATGGAGATCAGGTAGGATCTCCAGGGATACTAGAGGCAGGGATAAATGAGGAGACTGGGCTGGCCAGCTGGTCCTTATCCACTGACAAATTCTATGTTTCTATATATTGCACACTGAATAGAAGCACAACACCTTGAAAAACGAGAATAGCTTGTGAGTTATTTTATTTTACTTGTTAACCATTTTAGTTCACTGGTCTATTCATTCCTTTAAATGTAGTGACCTGGGACAATTCAAGTGTCACTCTCCATCAAGCTCTATCTTCTGTAGATTCATTTCAAACAAGTACCACATTTTCATACCCAAATCTTTCAATATATGTTCCTTTTGTGATTCTATACATTACATTGCATGTAAAGCCATATACCTGTAACCTTTTTGGAAGGAAAGGAAATGAATCAGATCATATTTTGTCCCCATTGAGCCAGAAACCTGATCCATTCCCCATGCTTGAGCAAGCACCCTGCCAGACAAAAGGAAGCATGCTATATTCTTCTTTCTCTGCTACAAAGATCTACTAACTTGCAGATGACATAAATGGACACAATAACTGCAAGAATGAATGAAAATTTCCAAACCAAAGTAAAGCCTGCAGAACTCTTTGAAGATCAAAAAAACTGAGATCTAAAACATTGAATTATCTAATTATTTTCAAATATGCTACTCTAACAATAGATTCTGTCAAAGCTACATTTGTTCACAACACACTTGAAAATATCATTCATGTTCTCCAGTCGTTGCTTCTGATAAATGTTTATAAATTTAATGGAAAAATCACTTTGGTGTATCAGGATCAGGTCCCATTTTACTTAAGTTATGACTGCATTTGGCAACCCTTGCAGAATGAAAAGTGCTATTCTTGAAGTATGGGGCAAAGGGACTGTGAAGTCTGACTAATATAACAGTAACTAAACTGTGCCTTCCCTGACTTTTCCACAGTTACAGCAGTCACTCAGAAAGAATGTTTTTGTTTTAGCTCACTTACTTCACTGCAAGGCACTTCCTTGGCCACAAATGTAAGCATTTGCTTTAAACATGGAAAGAAAACAGTTTATGCATGAGACAGAAGGATTTCTGTTTCCTTGGTATATGACAAAGAACACGGAAACTGCCTTTATAAACTGTCAAAAGTGACATAAGGCAGCTAGCATGTACAAATGAAACAAGTTATTATAATTATGCATCAAAGACTGGTGTGCATGTTCTCACTGGTTATTAGCTACTGGCTGAAAGGATTAAATGCATGACATCCTGATTAGTTTGAGTACTATCCCTGTACTTGTGGGCTGATTCTCCTGTGGATTTAATTATTTCCTGGGGAGCCAGCCTGGTGGCGTGACAGACTGAGGCAACCCACACCACGCGGGTGAACCAGCTTTGGAAATGGATCAGGGCCACTCAGGGTCCAGCTGGGGGAAAGAGGAGTGAACATCCATTTATGCTCTCCTCCTTCAGAAAGGGGGGACTGTGTATGACATTGCTTGGTTGCCAGCTAGTGGAGGCTAAGTTGCTCATCAGAGACCACCTCTTGATCAGCTGGGCACAGATGCAGAGTATATGCAGCATCTTTACAGAAAAATACCCACACCATTGCATATGTGCTGGCTCTGAGGATTGGGGCAAAATGAAAAGAAAAAAAAAACATGACTGGCAGGATGAAGACAATGGCCCCACAGGTTCTGCACCACCACCTGAATGCACCCACTCATCCATGGTGGTTTAGATAGATGAGATAAGCCCATTTGGTTGGTGACTTGGCTGGGGTCACCATCAGAAGGGGGCCAGTTGTGAGGGTGGCAAAAATACACACAAAAAATATTTTCCTGTGGAATCTGTTTTTCTCTGTTTTCCTTTATAAGCAATGCAACTGTGTTGTGGTAACACTCTCTCTGTTGACTGCTCTATTTTCCTACAAAGTACATGAATAGCTGTGGATATGGAAGTGGTGTAAATGAACAAAGTGGTGTCAATGGTACAGTATGCAGCTCTACAGTCCATCATTAGCAAATAAATGAGTAAACCTGGCTAGGGGAAGGGTCCTCTTATTATTAGAAGCCATAACTTGTCTTTTTTTTAATTAATGTCCAATTCTAAAACAATCAGAAGAGTGGCATGTAAGGATGTTGACTGCAGAATACTGCCCCTTTACAATACTGGCCAGTTAAAAGCCAGTAGAGGGTCAATTAAATTGCAGCATTCAGGATTCAAATGTCATGTGTGTATAGAATATAAACAGTAATGCCAGATGTTCCATTTCATTACTGGCCACTAAAGACTAACTGGAGAGACTGAGGTCCGGGGTGAATCTGAGGGACCATAACCCACCAGGTCATAAACTAAAGAGACTAAATGACTGGAAATGGTGAATATTATTAGTGTTAATAGCCATCTATGACAATGTTTTTAACAAACAATACATAACTGCAAGTCTGTTTCCCTACCACCTTTCATTCTGCTCTTGGACCTCCTTCTGCTATCCTCATGTTTCTAGACTCCAGCCTGTGAAGGGATTGCTGCTGGACCCACAGCACATCTTGAATGCCCTTAATGCCCCATGGTGCATCTCTACCGGACATCCAGTTCTTGTTAGGAGACCTCCTCCTTTAGAGACAACCTTCTGCTCCATGGGTATAGCCCATTAGACAAAGTAAGAATGTAAGGAGAAGGAGAAACTGGATAGTTGGAGATGGGTGAAATTAATGCTTATTTCCATAAAGTTTTTCTCACAAAATTCCTAACATTTGGAAAATTGCCATTTTACACAAAAAGATTTATGCCTTATTTACAGTTTTTATAGTACAGTACATATCCCAGTTAGACAGTAACATTGAAATTCACATAGTAATTTAAGGTCAGAACTGACTTTTGGTCCATCACACCTGCCCCTCCCCCCAGCTTCATAAGCAAGCATGGGGAAATATATACAGTATGTTTCAGGGTTTCCAAATCTGTCTGACCTTGTCCTGCAGTTCTATAACAATTTTCCTGTGTTTTCCTAAAGATTACATCATTTCCTAAGGAAGCTGAATAGCTCTGTTTTCCTATACTACTAATGCGTGCCTAGGGAACAACTTCCTTGTAGAGTGCACCGTTTCCTGTAAAAAAAAAGGAATCCATATAGATCAAAGACCCCTGTGTTGTGCAGACATGTACTAAGTTATAGGGATTCCCTTCCCATAAATTACCTAGTGTTCCTTGTGATTCCCATTAAGCAGAAATGTTTCCAAGCTTACCTTAAAGGCCTGTACTGTCTTCATGACCACTGTATCTGATGGAAGAGAAGCCTATAATTATCCTTGAGCTTACCACCTCTGAGCATCAGGGCATCCCGTACAATCATTTCTTTGGAATATCACTGTAATACCCTTGGTTTGCCATTGTTTTTTTTTTTTTTTTTTTTTTTTTTTTTTTTCATCTTTTCCTCCTTACCTCCGGTGCCCCTCCTTCCGTTGTCTCATGTCCCCGGTACCTACCTTCAGGGATCTGCCCTTGGAGTGCCCAACCCTCTCCTTTGCACATCGGGTCTGTCCTCATCGGTGGTCCGGGCGGACTTAGGGCGGACTTCATCTAAGTGCAGGAGGTAATTCCAGTTTTCTCCCCTGGCGTCCCCACTCCCCAGGGCGCTTGCGCTGGGGCGTGCATCCCAGTGGTAGCGTGCTTACGCTTACGCAGACCCTCACTCGCCGAGGTGTCCCCCTCCCGACTCCGACAAAGCGGGCAGCCTCCACCCTTCCTCTGCCGGTGCTTCCACGGCTATGGAAGGTGGTAGAGCGCGACGCTCTTCGTAGTTCACCCTGAGGGAGGAGAGCATCCGCTGGACGCTCTAATCTTCCCTCCCGGCCGACCTCGACGATCCGGAATCGCTCTCGAACTCCGGCCGCCTGGTGGTATGAGGTGTGGCGCCTAGCGCCTAACCTCAGCGCCACCGGGCCGGCCTTTGGTTTGCCATTATAATACCACTGTGATTACTGCTGTACTACCATAGGTTTTTCTGGTATCACAGTGGAATTGTTTCAATTCATTTGTGCTACAGTACAATTGTAACAGTGTTTTACCACTGCACCAATAAAAATTAAATTGTAAACTACCATTGCAATACTAGATTACCACTGGGTAGTACCATTGCACATTGTTTAACCTATCACTGTGTTGCCATTGAAGTTCCATCATGTTGTCATTGGGACACATTTGGTAAGGGATGTCCCCATGCCCTGATGGACACCAGATCAAACATTTAAGTCTCTTCAATCTTGTGGATACCTTTGAGTGTACTAAAGACTGAGATCCTGACCCCTCTTATTCATCTGTTTATTTATTTATTTCATTTTGTTGACCGGTTAAGCCCACTGAGCCTAAGTGGTCCACTAATCATTTTGGTGAACCTGTGTTGTACCCTCTAGCCTTCCTCGATGAAGAGCAGTACAGAATAGCATTTTTTTTCTGCAGAAGCTACCATCTCACTGTGGAGATGGAGAATTCTGCTGAATTCTGACATCCATTGTAATAAATATTATGCTAAAATTGCATGAAATTTCTTGTAAAATGCTGAATTTTGAATGAAAAAGTTACATTGCTTCCTACAGAATATGTCCTTCTGAACTTAAGAAAACAACACTAATTCAGCTGAATACACATTCCATAGGTATTCCATACAGCAGCTCTATCTTAATGTGATTTTTATGTTGGTTTGTGTGGATGCACAAGCAACATCTTGTGGTAGTAGCACATTTCAGAGGTTTGTCAGTGTTGTGGTGAATGCAAGGGACGCTTTAGTGGGTGCGTCCCTCAGCCGCCAATCAGTGAGCATGCTGCCGATGACAGAAAACTTCAAAGAGATCCAAACAGTTGAAAGAAATCTGCTGCTGCAATCAGGTGCAGTTTCATCATTATAGCAGCAGATGACAAGTGCACAGTAATGTGCATGGCAAAAGTTATGAGCAATGTGTTTGTTCAGTGTGCCTTTCCTGATGAAATATTTCAGTAAATAATGTAGCCACAGAATAGCTTTCCACAATGGCAGCTCCATGACATCAGGGGTGCCTAATTCCTGTATCGGCATGTATCCTGCTCCCATTAAATGTGGCACACTGGGAGCCCACCCCAGTGTGCCAAAACATGACGGCTCCTACTACCCGCCACACACTCCCAAAAAGTCAATATTGGGGTGTCCAATCCCCATGAGCAGCATGTATCCCCCTCCCCACCATTAATGTGGCACACTGGGAGCCCGCCTCAGTGTGCTAAAAAAATTTTTATTTTCTTCTGACACCAGGAAGTCCATTCCTGGTTTCAGATGGGCCCACTCTCCCCCAAACCCCTCTCCATGATTCACCAACATTGGGGTGCCGACCCCGTTTCAGCATGCCCCCCCTCGCTATTGTGACATACTGGAAGCCCACCCCAGTATGCCCACATTAATAAAAAAAAAGTTCCCTGTGAAAGAAGAAAACCAGCATTCACTGTTTTTTTATTTGTATCTGTAAAAAGGAAATGGTCCATCGTTGTGTCACATCCCCTCCCCTCCCTCCCCATCCCAACCCACCCTCTGCACTCACCTCCTGCACCACCCCACCCTTACTTACCTCTGGAGGTCGGGCGCTGTCATCTTCTGTGGACTGGGACATGTCTGCACTCTGCAAAACCGAAGCGCAAAATGAAGAATAGAAAGTAAGCCATATAATGGGAGTCAGTGGAAGGGGAAGGGGTCAACTTAGGTTAATATCTCAGCCATCTTTTTGAATTTTGGCCCCAAATTTTCAAAATGGAGTCCTTAGCAAACCACCTCGGAAACACTGGCATTGTCATTTCATTTCTCTGTCCAGAAAGGTGATTTTGTGGTCGCTGTGTGGAATCACCTTTTGGGACAGATTAATGAAATGACAGTGCGCTGTTCATGAGGGGAGGTCCCAAAAACCACATGTTGCAAATTTAGGGAAAAAATTCCAAACAATGACTGCATTACAAGTGTGCATTGTGCAATTTCTACACATGTTCGTAACTTTTCCAATTTTTTATATTTTCACTCCAAATTTTTACCATTATCATTTTTTCACACCTCCTTATGAAAAGCACAGCTGCCATTTTTCACTTCATTCCCAAAACAGGTTTTCACACCTGTGGTGCAGAATGGTGCTTTCACTGTGGCAAATAAACTTTTGGGACAGCTTAACACAATTGCAGTGTCACTGTTCATGAGGGGAAGTCCCAAAATGCCCATGTTGAAGATTTGGTAGAACAATTCCAAAAAATTATTATGTTACAGGTGTGCATTGCACAGTTTCTATGCAAGCTCCTAACTTCAACAATTTTTCATATTTTCACTCCAGATTTTCAACATTGTCCTTTTTTTACACCTCATCATGAACAGTACAGCTGTCATTTTTCACAGTCTGCCCAAAATGTGTTTCTGCACCTGTGGCACCAAATGGCACAGTTGCTGTGCGAAATCACCTTTCAGGATAGAGTAATGAAATGATAGTGACACTGTTCATGAGGTGGGGGTCCCAAAAAACCCATGCTGAAAATTTGGAGTGAAAATACCAACAGACACCTGGGGCATTAAGGTTTCCAACTGTAATGATCCACCCAGTAGAGACTGACATGTGTTGGGGGTGTGACTTGGGTCCTTCAGCCATAATACTCACAGCATTCCACCCCCACCCTACAGCCATTGACAGGCATTGAGGTGTGCCTTGGGGTCTTTGGCCCTAATGTTCACCTCATTCTCCTATACTGCATCCATCTCCACCTATTTCCTTATGGAATGAGGTGACTGTAAGGGCCAAAGACCCCAATGCACACCCTGACACCTGCTGCTGTCTGCAGGGTGGAGTGAGGTGGCATGGCATAAGCATTATGGCTGATGACCCAAAGACACACCCTCAACATCTTTCAGTTTCTGTGGGGAGGTGGGGGTTGGCGTTAGTTCAATACTTGACTGCCATTTCTATTATGCATCTCTCTGACTCCTGCACTACCAATGCCAATGCCAGCAAGTCAACATTTGGCATTGACAAATGATTGTTAAGGTTAGTCTGCATAACAAAACAGATCCTATTGCCTATTGACATGGAAGTCAGCAACCATTTTGTTGCTGTGTCATTGCAGTGTGTTGGGGACCGGACCTCTGACACAAAATGAGATGAGGAATTCACTTACTATTCACTGTTACGCTGTTTATCACAATTTGCAAGTACTGTTGGTTATGCTGCAAACAGTGCATGACCATTTGTGAGTAAGTGGTGAACCCTGACAAAATGTGTACTGCTAATCTGTGCTGAGTGTGGTAAAGTTGTTTAGTGCATGAATCACTTTTCAGCGCAATACTCTGGCAATAACATTCATTCAGGAGATCTTACAAACACTCTGGCCTTTGTTGCACTCTCTTCCAGTTACATCATTAATTTAATAAATACCCTTCGCTTTTAATGCTAACCTGTCCCTCCCAGTCTTAACCTATCATATCAATAATTGAATTACTACACACCCCACTACCAGTTCATCAGTCCCTCCCAGTTCAGAACCACCATATCAATAATTAAATTAATACACACCCAGCTTCCAGCTCACCAATGCTTCCAGTCCTGACCCACCATGTCATTAATTAAATAATACCAACTCATCTCTCAGATCACCAATCTTCCCAGACCTTACCAACCATATCAGTAATTAAAAAACCCACCCTGCTCCCAGCTGTCCATTCCCTTCCAGTCACAATGCACCATCAATTATTAAATTAACACCCCCACCTTGCCAATCCCTCCTAGTCCTGACCCACCATTTCAAAAATAAACTAATATCTTTACTCCCAGCCAATCCCTCCCAGTCCTGACCCACCATATCAATCTTGACCCACTATGTCAATAAACTAAAACAACACCAACCCCACTCCAAACTCACCAGTCCCTACCAGTCCCAACCATCCATGTCAAAATATAAAAATTTCCACTCTGCTCCCAGCTGACCAGTTTATCCAAGACTCAGTGCATCATGTCAATAATTAACAAAATACCCATCCTACTCCAGCTTACCAGTCCCTTCCAGACCAAATCCACCATGTCAATAAATAAAAAAACACCCTCCCAGTGCCAGCTCCCCAGTCCCTCCCAGTCCTGACCGACTATGTCAGTAAATATAAAAATACCCACCTGACTCCCAACTCAGCAGTTCTTCCCAGTCCCAACCCACCATGTCACTAATGAAATAAATACCCACCCACTCCCAGCTCACCAGTCCCTCCCAGACCTAATCCACTATGTCAATAAATAAAAAATATCCACCCACTCCCAGCTCACCAGTCCCTCCCAGACCTAATCCACTATGTCAATAAATAAAAAATATCCACCCACTCCCAGCTCACCAGTCCCTCGCAGACCTGACACATCCTATCAGTAAGTAAATCAATACCCACCTGATCCAAGGTCACTAGTCAATCCCAAACCTGATCCACCATGTCAATAAATAAAAAAAAACACTAATCCCATTCCCAGCTCATCAGTCCCTCCCAATCATGACCCACCATGTCAATAAATAAAAAAAAAAAGCCCGGCTCCCCAATCCCACCCAATCATGTCCCACCATGTCAGTAAATTAAAAAAAACTCACTCCTAACTCACCAGTCCCTCCCAGTCCAGAAAAATAATGCTAATAACTAAATCACTACCTTTTTACAATCTCACCACTCCTTCCCATACTCAGTACACCATGTAAAGCTCCACATCATAGATAGAGAAGAGCAAAGCAGGAAGACACAAGAATACAGAGCATAGAATAGTAACCCGTTAGACAGTATATACAGGTTCTTTACAAGATAAAAATAACAGAGCATATACAGATGGCATATACAGTACAGTGCATACATAGTACAGTCAAGGCAAAATAACAGAGCATTTGGAGAAGGCATATATACATACGTAGCTAATATGGCAATAATATGAAAAAAATTTAAGTTCAGGAGGGAGGGGAAGAGGGCAGCAGGAAGGGAGTAGTAAGGGGGGGGGGATAAATAAGCTGCCAGACAGTGGTTTTGTTAGAGTAGAGCATTTGAGGGAGTGGAGCAAAAACCAGGGGTGAGATGATGGTGATGGGAAGGGTTGGGTGTCACTGGGAGATACACTTAGTAGAAAGGAATGAACAGCAGACAGGGAAAAGGTGAGAGGGAGAAAACATGAGAGGGATAAAGGAGGGGAGACATGGAGAGGGAAAAAAAGGAGGGGAGCCATGTGAGAGAGAGGAAAGTAGGTGGTGAGGAAAAAACATAGAAAATGCCTAAGTTGACCAGAGTGCTGGTAGGGTGTGGGGTGAGGGTAGGTGGAGGTAGGTGGGGGGGTAGAATGTAAATAAGTTCTTAGAATAGGAAATGAGGAAGTGGAGGAGTGAGGAGTAGAGATGCATCAAAATTTAATTTCACCTGCAAAATTCTGGTGAAATCACCAATTTTGCCACGCAAAACATTTCGTGAAATTATGACCTTGGGGCAGAAGTTCACCAGTACGGTTGTGCGAAATTTCTCCTGTATAGCTGTGAAATTTCACCCATATTATACAGTGAAATTCTGCCTGTAAATTTCACTTCTGCTACTAAGTTTTGCCTTAGCATTTAACTAAGGCGAAATTAGGAAGAAAGGTATGTCACATAACTTGCTCTCTGAAGCTGACTGCAGGTCATATGTGTACCTGTACTCAGACAGGAAGCTACTGATCCTACATCCTGTTGCTTCAGTTTTGTAGGATAGAGAGGAGAGAGATGGACTGTGTGACTTGCTGGAGATAGAGTGGAAAAAAGACATACTTAATTTGTGAGATTGAGAGTTTGTGTTGTGTGTGTACAGTGTTTGTGTGTTGATTTTGGACTTCTGTTTGTACCCTATTTTATTAATTAGCAAAAGTTTATCTTTCTGTTGTGTTCTGTTTTCTCTGTTTATCTTGTGCGTTTGTGAGTGTGTGTGTGTGTGTGTGTGTGTGTGTGAGACCCTGTAATACTTTGCATAGTTATGGTTGCATTCTGTCAAATACCAGTCATGTTTCTACCACCACAATTTTGCTTTACTTAGCTTTTCCCATGGCCCAAATCAACAACCACCCCAGGTATCTGTGCACAGTGTGCTGTTATGCACAGATATGAGCTGCCTGCTGTTTGCAAACTTGTCCACATATCCATGCTAAGGTGGATAATTTTGAGGCAGAATGCTTCGTAGCATGTAGGATAGACTGTGAAACTGCTGTATGGTTCAGACATGGCACGTTTGGAGAAATACGTTCGAGATGGCACCTACCATTTGGGACAGGCACAGGCCATCAAATGACAGAATCCTGGATTCTCCACAAGGAGAAGGGCAACAGGTCATTTCAGGAGCATTTCAGCTCTGGCTGCATTCAGCTCATGTGCAGCAGCTTGATTGGGGGGGTACTTTGACTGCCGCTCAAACACACTCTTCAGTGTGGGCTGAATCTTGGGAGCAGGTCAACAAAAACACTTTACTTGTGCCGACAATGCTGTTCTTGGGGTACGAGGTGACTCTTGGGGCCTAGTATGTGCAGCATGTGTGAAACTGGTTATTTTAGTGGATTTGGTGCCTGGTGGTGAACTTTTATAACTCGAGGGAGTGGCAGCTACACTGCTACTATATCCACTGCTCGGGAGAGAAAATGATTCCTCACACTCATCCTCCACAGACCCCCTCAGCCCTCCCTCCCCCTGCTCTATTGCACTGCTATCACAAACATTAAGCTTGACAAGGGAAGTCCCACCAACAGCTCTGTTATCTTTCTGGTGTTGGTGCCAGCACAATGGGTGCTTGTTTTTCAAGTGGGCGTGCTGGCCACCAGTACCTATATGGCTGCCCTTTTTTCCATGACTTGCATGTGCTTGACACAGCTGACATATCGCCACAGTGTCATCAGCTGCATCAGGCATGAAAAAATCCCAAACTAGGGACTTTGCACCTCTACATTTGACTTGGGACTGAGACTTAGTGTAGCCACAGGTGTGGAAGTTTTTGCTTTTTGTACCACTTGCATGATAGCCACCATGCTACGTTTGTGAGGTAGGGTAACTGTACTACTTGTTGTAGGCTTGCTGATATCCTCACCCTCAGTCTTGTTATCTACATGGGCTATATCATCACCCTTTGTCTTTTTCACTTCCGGCTCCCACAAGGGATCCAACACCTCATCATCATCTGTACCAAAACATATTATATCCTCCTCCTTATCACTATCACTGTCTACTGCCAGACAAACTTTTCCCTTCTCTGGCATCTCCACACTGTTGGGGGATGACTTTCCTTATCTCCTTGTCCAGAAGAAACAGACTAAAGCTGGGCACTATCACCCTTATCACCATCAGCTCCTCCTTGCACAGGAACAACACTCACACTGACAACGTTTTCGATCGCCTCCTGGACCTCTTTGCCTCCATTGGGGTGAGTATCTCCCTTATTTCCAGTATCATCCCCAATAAGCATATGGATTGGGCAGTGAAAAAATGAGTCACAGACTTCAAGCCACTTCTAACTTCAATTTTGCTGCTACTGGCTCCCACAGCGGCAGAAGCAGAGGCCACAGAGGGCATTGATTCACAAATAGGTTTGCTTTTTCCAACAGACTGCTTTGAGCCACCTCCCACCTGAGCATCTTTACCTGAAGTTGAACATCTCTTGGCAGGCATATTGATATGTTTGTTTCATTTGGCTTCCTCAGTCTGGAACTATATTATTATGTATTTCTATTAAGTAAGTGTGATTTATCACCTGCAGTGCTATCTACAAAGGGCAAACAGAAATCATAACAGGTAGCTGCACTGTAGTGTATATCGCTACCTACAACTGCTACTGTAGCCTATTCAACTGTGAAAACACTATTTTATTTTCAATTACAAAAACACGAGTTAAGTAAGATGGGTTAACAGGAGGATAAAAGTAAGACACTTTCAATACAAAAGCGACAGAGAACACCACCACAACAAGGTTGTGCAGTAAATCTGAAAAGAATGCTTAAGTAGTTCTTAATCAAATGTCACTTTTTAAATGGAATGATTGCTATGCAACTTGATAATAATGGGGTGGGTGCTGAAAGGTTCACAAAAACTAAACTAAACCAACTGCACAGAACACCTCTCAGTCAAAATATGAACTACAGTGCAGATAAGTGGTGTCTGGATAAGTCGAGTACTACAATGTGTTACTTAATACTATTAATACAGTTTTGGCTTATATCGGATGGAAGGGACAACAAGAGTTCAAATGAACAAAATCACCTCCAAAACTCATGCAGGGAACACCACTATCTTCTTGAAAACTATATAGTTTTTTATAGTAGCCTAGGTCAGGTAGTAAACAACAGTGGTGTAAGGCAGGAAAGGGTTAATATGGTAAGCAATTTCCATAGAAAAACAGGAACACTGCAATGCAGAGGCTAGATCACAATTTTCATTTCTGTGAGCAATTCAACAATGCAGTGTACCTGGATATGGACAAGTCAAGTGGTCAATGTGCACGAATACTGTTAAATAAAAAAATAAATGACAAAAAATAATTAGGCAAATAGAAACAGGTTACAGGAACAGAACTACTAAATCAGAAGGTAGTAACTGTTCACATAAAGTTACCCCCAAAAAAGAGGTCAATACGTAAGAATATGTGTGCTTCAGCTTGGAAGTAACCCCAATGACCTCAGCCACTTCTACTGGTCTAAACTCACCCCAACTAGGTGGAGTGCACTCTGGGCATCTGAGGTGATCACTGTTGGCCAGGTAATGGCTCAGTGGTGGAATTCCATGCCTGATGGCAGACACTCTGTCCAAGAAAAATTTAGCAAACTCTTCACATAAAGCATTCAAAAAGCTTTTTTTGGCTGGGTTTAGCAGCGTATCCATGATCCAAAAAAGCACAGTTGGTCAGCTCTTCCCAACAGCACTCTCCCTGGACAGGCACTCTGCCTTCTTATGGTTGATTGCCCCCTGGTACTCACTGTAGTGAGCACTCAGGGCCAGCTTGTCCGCCTCCAGGCTGGTCCTCTGCCAGCAGCACTCCAGCCTCTGACCCAAAGTCTTCATCACCTTGAGCTCCCCATCAAACAATGGAGACCTCAAGTGACAAGATCTGGGTCATACACGGACTGGTGCAAGGGAGTCGAGCACCTCAGACATCACCTTATTATAGGCGGTGACTGCAGCGCACCTACTCCTCCAACCACATGCAGCGCCCACATTAAAAACTCTTTTGCAAATTATTTGTTAGAGAATTTGGACGGGGGCTGCTTGCAAAGATGAAAGTGTCATCTGTGTAGAGAGGAAAGGTTGGCTGGACAGAACTCATGGAGGGAGTTAAGGAAAAGATTAAACAGTAGTGGTCCAAGGATGGATCCCTGGGGGACTCCTAATGACACCTTCCTGACATCCAAAAGTGTATTTTTTATTTTCACCTGCTGGGTTCTTTGATCAAAGTAGCTCTGGACCCATGAGGCTGCATCAGTGGATATGCCAAGGGTGAGTAATTTCTTTAAAAGGATACTGTGTTTGACCTTATCAAATGCTTTTGTGAGGTCAATATATATTGATCTCACCAGATTCCCCATATCCAGCACCTCATGGATGCAGTCAGATTATTCTAAGAAGGCAGTTGTTGTGTTATGAGCTTTGTGAAATCCATGCTGTTGTGGGCTCTGGATATTGTATTTATTTAGATAGTCAACCAGCTGGTCTGACACTATCCATTCAAGGGCCTTTGATGGGATGGGGGGTTTAGAATGGAAATCAGTCGATAGTTAGAGTGGATTGCATGGTCACCACTTTTATAAACTGGGGTGACTACAACTGACTTCCATTTCATAGAGAACTGTGCAAGTTTGAGGCAGAGGTTCAGTATTTTAGTGACTGGCTGAACTATTTCATCTAGGGTGAGAGCTATCATTTTAAAATCAAGGTTGTCATTACTGTACTGTTTTACCGAGAGTTCTCTGGAGGTATTTATTTGCTTCAAGGGCCATGATTTCCTTGAAGTAGAAAGGGAGGATCGTAGGGCCGGACGGCTCATGGGTGGCCTGTTTATTGTCCATGCTGTCTGTTTTTAAGTTGAAATATTCCGGAGGGATTACTGAGCTAAGATCAGAAAAATGCTGTGTTAAAAGTGTCAGCAATGGTTTTTGGATCTTGTTAAATAAACTGCTACTAGCTCCCAGTCTTTCACAGTACTGACCACCATGTCAGTAAATTATATAAAAAAGCTCCCAACTCACTAATCCCTCCAAGTTTTGACAAATCATTTCAAAAAATTAAAAATACACACTCTGGTCCCAGCTCCCCAGTCACTCCCAGTCCCAATCCACCATGTCAATAATTAATTACAATATGACTATAAAAAAATCCAGTAATCTGATTGGCTGAAGAGCTCAGAACCCAGTGCTGATATCCCATGACGACAGCACTGGAAGAAGGTCCAGTAGCCTCCTCACAATAATATCAATAGTACCAGCCATTTCTTACTGTCATCACAAATGTGGCTGTCACCGTTACTCACTAAAAACCTTCAACTAGGCCCTAAAAGTTAAACTGTATTAAATTTATAAACTTAAGAATTAAATGTTATTTGTCCTCATAATACTTATGTTACACACACTACATAGCTTAAAAAATTAAGTTCTACAGTACTTAGAATTGTAATTTATGGTGTTTCTTTGCTGACCATGAAGAATCCCCCTCCTATCCTCACCTGCTTACTAGCGAGATCTGTGTTGTTAAGCTGTTACAGATAAAACAAAAGACCTGGTTCCATCTGAGGCCTTCTGTTGTGTACTATTGGGAGTAAACATTCTGCCAGCAGAACTGAGCAGAGGCTGGAATTCTTGTATTCTGTTTGTAGGACTGTGTGAATACCTTTTCCTGAATATTCAGCCGAATATTCGGTATTTGGGTCCCAAGTATTCGGTATTTGGCCAGAAAAGATATTTTTTAAGGAAACTTTAAAAAAGCACTTCAGTGACACCATCAATCACCCATTAAACCTGGTATACCATATACACCTCAATGACACTTCAGCCACCAACATTGAGCTCTCACTAATGCAACACAAGCTTCATGTGGCACACTCGATCCACCACAACACTCACATAGAACTCTAAAAACAATATCAAGCGTTGCATTGGGTCAGCACTAGAGGGTGTTCATGGTCACAGGCACAGGGTAGAAGGTGCTTCAGCCATGGGCATAGAAATAGTGGTAGCAGTGGCTGCAGTAGTGGTGACAGCTGAAAGGGTGGCTGCTGCAAGAATGGCACTGGTGGTGGTGGGAAGCACACTGGCTGTGGATGTAGCAGCCATAATGGTAGCAGTGGGGACACTGGTGGTGGTGTCTGCTGCTTGCTGCACAAAGCATGTATGCTCTAATTCCCCCCCCCCACTACTGCACAACAGGATGTGACAGTGAACGTACAGATGGACAGGTGGTGACACTAGCAGTAGTAGTACTGATAATGGTATTAGTGGTAGTAGTACTATTACCAATGCTACAAGAACTAAAAGGCTTGCTTGGAGAGAAAAATATTTGAGCCCATCGAATAAAGAGAGACACCTGTATGTCATTGTCTATGTAGTCTATCTCACCACCTTCTTTGGAATTGTATTATGTATCAATAATTTATAGCGGAGCAAGACAAGATGCAATTCAATACTTTGCAGTAAATGACATGCCACAAAATATTGGATGACTGGAGGGCTTAATTGCCATTAAATTACATTGCTCCTTGCAGCATACTGCAGCATTTTACAGCAATTTTGCAAGATACTGCATTGTGTACTATCTGGCACCACAGTAAGAACTATGTTCTATAATCCTGATGCAGTGTTTCATCCTTGGGTATGTTAGTTGTGGATTGTTTTGTTACAAGGGCATCTCAGTCTCTTTCATTTTAACTTCACTTATTTATAGTGTGTGTTTCTTTAAGGGTTGTATATTCATAGAGTATTTGTACATTTCCGACATGCACCCTGACAAAGACCAGGTTCTGGTCAAAGCACCAGGGCTGTATTGGCATCCTCCAACCTTAGCACAAACAAATGTATTGGCAACTTCCTTTGTTCTACATAGATTGTTTGGGGGTTTGGCAGCCCAGGGACAACACCAGCAGTAATTGTGTGGATGTGCTGTATGTTTGTGGTCTATCATCCTGTCCCTCACCACTTGGGACCAGCAGTGCAGATGCTGTGCTGGGGCTGGACCAAGCATGTTTGCAAGATTGCTAAAGACATGATGGATCAGGTCACTAGTGGTTACTGGGTAAAACACAAACTGTTACTACGTAGTACCTGTGTGTGTGATGCGTTACTTAGTGCTTGTGGAACTACAGTAATACACCAACCTTTCCAGTTATACTGCACCACAAAAAAGTAGCAGTAAAAAAAAACACTGCTACTAAGAAGGGGAAGAAAGGGGCAACCTATTTAGTCAAACATGGAACCGAGCAAGGAACAGACAGATGACATACAGTTAACTCAGTGAGACAAGCCTGCCCCACTAAGTGCAATGGTTTAATTAACAAAGCAACAATAAACAAACAAAAAAAATGCATGTGCACAATTGTGCACACGCTCACGGCACAGACTCGCAGGGGGATATATTTCACAAGCACAGCTTAATTGTGTGCAGTGGGCTGTAGAAGTTGGGGGGGAGTCAGCCGCCGTGTCAGTGTGGCTCAGTTGGTAGCACATCCACCTCTGGACCAGAAGGTCGTGGGTTCTCGTCCCACACTGGGATTTGAACTTGCACCTAAAAATCATTGGCATCCGAATGCAGTATTGGGCGGTGCTGTACTGCTGGAGTGTGCCATCCTTCGGATGGGACGTTAAATCAAGGTCCCTTCTACCCATCCTGGTGTTGTCCTGGCGGGTGTCCAGGTGGAAGTAAAAGAACCCAGGGCACTCTTCACAAAGAGTAGGAAACATTCCTGGTGTCCTGGCCAACATTCCCCTTCCCATAAACCAGTTCATGCAATTATCCAGGCTGTGTGTGGGTGATGATGTGCGATATGGCCGCCACCACACATTCAGTCACTTCACTACCAGTCTAGCATTGCTTGTAAAGTGCTTTGGGATACACTGTGTATGAAGAGCACTATATAAATGCTGATTCTTCTTCTTCTTCACCTCATGTGTACAGGGATCTATTCCCTGAACCAGAGGAGACTAACAATACTAATTCTGTGAGTCAAGCTTGACTGGCTTAGAACTGAAGAAGTTTATTTCAAAAATCTGTGTACACACAGCTGTGCACACGCTTGGCCCTGCTTCATGAAAAAATATATTAAGCATGCACATGCAGGGTGAAGCCTCACAAAATCAAATATTTTTGCACATATACAGCAAATTATAAGCAGTGACCTGCAGAAGGTGGAGTTAGCAGACACCTTCATCAGTCATGCAGGGAACCGAGCCTGGAACCAGACAACAGCAAAAAAATAAAAAAAACACAAAAATAAAATGTGTTCCACCAAAAAAATATCACACTGGAGCTATGTCAGACAGCAGAAGAGAAAGAGTGTTAGCAGACAGCCCTCCTAGTCCCTGTAACTGAGTACAGCAATAAGGAGAAAATACCTGTCAGAAAACCAAACATAGCTTTTCTGACACTGATCAAAAAAACTATACTGACCCAAAAAAGCCTGTGAAGCAAAAATCAATTTCTTTTTTAGCAAGTTTAAGGTCTCAAAAATACTGCAGAGCAGCTCTCAGAAACACCTGTCTCCTGTATTCTACTAGCTCAGCGTGAGGAAGTCACATGGTGTGCTTGCCTTTGAGCTCAAGAAACAGATTTTGATTGGCCAACAAAGCTCTGTGAGACTTGGAAATCTCACCCAATAGTAGTTCCCGAATAGTGGCCGAATAGTGAACTATTTGGAAAATACATCTGAATATTCGGGCAGTCTACTATTTGTGGTATTCAGAAAATACTATTCGGCCCATGCACAGCCCTAGTAAACATTCCATCTCTTGAATGTTGGCAAGACAGAAAATAAACAAGACAGAGAAAAGGGAGGGAATATTATAAAGAAGAAGAAGAAAGAAAGGTGAGGAAATGGGTAAAAAGAGGCGGGTTGGGGGAAACTAGATGGCTTAAAGCTAATTAAAAAAATACATGAATTTTCCTATACATAATATTTAAACCTGAGATAGCATGTCAGTACTGGGATGTGCTGGGACTGTTTTAAAAAAGTCATAAAACTGTTTCTTTTTTGATTTGGTGCATTTCCTCACCACCACCCCCCCAAAAAAAATATTGGACCCATTTTATAATCACAGTGAGATATTCCAGGGTGTACATTGTGGTGGGGTAGCAGCACTTCTTGAGAGGTTGAAATGAAGGCACTCAGTGATGAGTCATGACACACCCAAGGTGTGTCACTATCCAACCATGACGCATACCCTGTTATGTCTTTTTGCTTAAATGTTTTTTTTTTCTGTTTGTTAGGACAATCTTTACTCCTAGGTGTGATGTTATTCAGTGGTGACACACATCATCATGCCTTTTTGCTCAAATAAATACCCATCCTTCTCTCAACTCACCCATCCCTCTCAAACGTGACTCACCATATCAATAAATAAAAAAAACACCAACCGCACTCCCAGCTCATCAGTCCCTCCCAAACCTTACCAACCACATCAATAAAAACATCAGCCCACCTCCAGCTCCAAAATCCCACCCAATCCTGACCCCACCATGTCAGTAAATTAAAACAAAAAAAAAATTAACCCCATTTCCAATTCACCAGTCCCTCCCAGTTCCAGCAAACCATGACAAAAAATTAAAAATACCAACCGTGATCCCAGCTCACTAGTCCCTCACAGTCCCAACCTATCATGCCATTATATAAATAAATTCTCACCCTGCTCCAAGCTCTCTAATCCTTTCCAGACCAAATCTACCATATCAATATATGAAAAAACAACCCTGTTACCAGATGCCATTCACCCGCAGTATTGGCCCACCATGTCAATAAATAAAAAAATCCTTCCCAGCTCATCAGTCCCTCTCAGACCCAGCCCACCACGTCAATATTTAAATACCTACCCTACTCCCAGCTTACCAAACCCTACCAGATGTAATCCACCATGTCTCTAAATGAAAAACAACCCCAGTCCCAACTCTCCAATCCCACCCTGTCCTGACCCACCATGTCAGTAACTAAAATAAAACCTTCCAGAGTCCCAGATAACCTGTCCCTCCCAGTCATGACAAACCATGTTGATAATTAAATAACCCCGACCCTGATTCCAGTTCCCCAGTCCCATCCCACTATGTCAATAATTAAATGAATAAATACCTATCCTACTCCCAGCTCATCAGACCCTCCCAAACCTAACCCACTATACCAAAGAATAAAAAACAAAACATCAGCCTCACCCCTAGCTCACCTGTCCCTCCAAAACCTGACCCCTCCTTGTCAGTGAAAAACACCAACTCCACTCCTACCTCCCCAATCCCATGTAGTCCTGGCCTACCATGTCAGTAAATTAAAAAAAAAAAAGATAATCTAGCTTTGGTACACTGCAACTGCATGTTAAAATGGATTATTTGAAATTATTTTTTTGTTCTTGTTTGATTGTTACTTAATGTTAATACATTTTCAGCTAAGGCCGATAATGTATTTTCTACCAGTACAATGTCACACTGTTCTCTTTGTACTGTAGTCCGTCTAGGACCATATATGCCTACTGACTTACAGTTGGGTACATTATTTCCTGAAGCCAGCAATAGACACTTAGTTATGTGAAAGAAAGTGTCACAGCACTCAGTACTAAAGAGGTCACACAACAACAGGATACTATTTCACCGTTTTAATATAAACCATGTGCAGTACAAAATCCAGTGCAGTAACAGGTACACGAAAAAGGAATGTTACAGCATGACCATCGCCACTGAATGACGTTTCATCTAGTGGACTCTAGGCTTCATCAGATTCCACTGTTAACATTAACAAGTGCCCTCACATACATTCTACATAATTAAAATCACACGTGTAGCATTAAGTATAAATTACTTGAAAACTATCTAAAAACATGAAAGCCAGTATGTCATGTTCTGATTACATTCAAGTGGTTCTCAGGCACAAAATTTAATTTCTATGACAACAAAATCATGTTTCAATCAGATGGGAGAATACCCGAATTTATGGTATACCTTAAAACACCATCATAAATATGTATCATTCAGTATATTTCATATTACATAGAAACATAGACTCTGACGGCACATAAGGACCACTTGGCCCACCTAGTCTGCCCATTTCCCTACCTGGAGGATAAGTTGCACATCCTATTTAACCAACAGCCTATTTCTTCCTACCCCCCACAAAAATTGCCTTATGTCTGTCCAATGTATTCTTGAATTCTCCCACAGTTTTAGACTCCACAACCTCCTCAGGAAGGTTGTTCCATGTTTCCACCACCCTATCTGTGAAAAAATATTTCCTCACATTGCCCCTGAGCCATCCCCCCTTTATCTTCAAATTGTGTCCCCTTGTTCTTGCACATCCCTTTTTCTGAAATATGCCACCCTTTTGGACTTTGTTGATTTCATTGAGGTACTTAAACATTTCTATCATGCCCCCCCCTTCGTCAAGGGTATACATGTTAATCTTCTTTAGTTTCTCCTCATATGGCTTCTCTTGCAGACCCCGCACCATTTTAGTTGCCCTCCTCTGAACTGCCTCCATCCTGTCTATGTCCTGGTGGAGATGGGGTCTCCAGAACTGGACACAGTACTCCACATGAGGTCTCACCACCTGTCTGTACAGGGGGATAACAACTTCTTGGTTTCTGCTGGTGATGCCTCTCCTTATACATCCCAGTAACCCCCAGCCCTCCCTCCTGCCTTCTCACATTGCTTGCCAATCTTAAGGTCATCTGATATGAGTACCCCCAGGTCCCTTTCCATTTTTGTTGTTGTTACTACCTCCCCCGACTGTGTAATCTTCCATATGGTTTTTGTTTCCCAGGTGCATTATTTTGCACTTCTTTGCATTGAATCCGAGCTGCCATACTTCTGACCATTCCTTCAACCTTGCCAAGTCACTTCTCATCCTTTCCACACCTCCTTGTGTATCAACCCTGTTGCAGATCTTTGTGTCACCTCCAAAGAGGCATACTTTTCCATCCAGTCCCTCTGCAATGTCACTTACAAAGACATTAAAAAGGGCTGAACCCAGTACTGAACCCTCTGGTACTCTACTAGTAACCCATCTTTCTTCAGAGTGGATTCCATTTATAATTTCCTTCTGCGTCTTGTTGTCCAGCCAGTGTTTTACCCAGGCTACCACCCTGGGTCCCACTCCCAAGCTGGTTAATTTGGTTATGAATCTTTTGTGTGGGACTATGTCAAATGCCTTCCTAAAGTCTAGGTAGGCCATGTCCGCAGCCCCTCCCTGGTCTACTACTTTGGTCACCCAGTCAAAGAAATCAATTGGATTCATCTGACATGACCTTCCCACTGTGAACCCATGCTGCATTGGGTCCTGTGCCCCACTGGCCTCTAGGTACTCAACAATTCTTTCCTTTAGAAGTGATTCAATCACTTTCCCTACCACAGAGGTCAAACTGACAGGTCTGTAGTTTCCTGCCTCTGTCTTGGTCCCACTCATACCTCTCAATCTTTTGTCCCCCAAATGTGGAACATTGCCTAACAAAATGTGGAACAAATGGGCAAAATGTGGAAAATTTAATCAAATCTTTACCTAAGAAGCTCAAAAATACTGTTAAAATGTTGCATTTATGTTCAGAAAGTCTGTTATTAATTGAATAATATATTTTTTGCATCATTTCCTATGGATTTTTGCTTTAAAATGTTGACTTTGAATGTGGAACAAGTCCTCACAATGTGGAACAGGGAGCTTTCATGAAGTAAAATGAGGAACGTTCCTCGTAATGTGGTGCAGTTGAGAGGTATGGTCCCACTTTTGTGAAGGGGAATCACATATGCCTTCCTCCAGTCCTCAGATACCACACCATCCTCCCATGATTTGTTAAAAACGGTAGTCAGTGGTGACACTAATTCCCTGCTTAATTCTTTTAGAATTCTGGGGTGAATTCCATCTGGCCCCATTGCTTTCTCCACCTTCAGTTTTAGGAGTTCTTTCAGAACCCTTTCTTCTGTGAAAGGTCTGGGATCGACCCTTCCTAGCACTTAAAAAATAAATAAAGTGCATCAATTCAAATTTTTATTCTCCACTGCCATTTCAATTTAGTCAGGAAAGCTGACAGATCAGTATTGTCTTTCAGACCTCTAACGCTCCTTGCTTCTAGTTTGTAAATCCATAAACTCTCTCATTGGCCAATTTTTTGTTCTAAATCACCTCCCCTTAGTCCCAAACTCACCTTCTCATTCCTTGTGAATTGTACTTTATGATGGACATCTGGGGTTTGCAAAATATCTTTGGCAATTGCATAACTGATATCGCCACATTATATGGCCCTTTCATGTTCACCCATTCTAATTTTTAAAGAACAAGTGGTGCAACCTACATAAATTCTAAATCCTCCTGGAGTGCCATACCACCTTCCCCACCATTCACTTCCACACATATCTTGGTGTCGTCTGTGAAGAGGCTGATCTTACTTTTTATCTCATCTGATATGTTGGCAATGAAAATGTTAAACAGCACTGGTCCCTGCACCAAGTCCTCTGGGACCCCACTAGTTACAGCTCTGGACTCTGATATTTCACCTCCAATGACTGTCTTCTGTTACTATCTTGCAACCAGCTCTTGACCCAGCTAACCAGTTTGTTCCCCACTCCCAGGTAACTCAACTTACTGGTCAGCCTTCCATGTGGCACTAAGACAAAGGCCTTGCTGAAGTCCAGGTAAAGGATGTCCACTGCATGACTCCTATCCAGTGCCCTCGTCACCGAATCAAAAAAGTCAACCAGGTTCATCTGGAAGAATCTGCCTGAGGAAAAAAAACTGTGCTGTTTGCTGTCCTGGAGACCATTATCCTCCAGAAATTGTACCAGCCTATCCTTGAGGACAGTCTCCATTAGCTTTCCTAGGATAACAGTAAGGCTCACTTGTCTGTAGTTCTCTGGTTCATCCCTGGCCCACTCTTATGGAGGGGCACCACATGCATCACCCTCCAGTCCCTGCATATGTACCCTATATGAGGTTTTGAACAGGTTCACCAGTGGCCCTGCCAGGACTTCTGCCAACTCTTTTGGGACTCTAGGATAAATTCCATCTGGCCCAGGTTACTTATCTACCCTCAGGAACTTAAGGCCCCCAACACCCTACCCACTGTGATCTCCCAATCTGTATCTCTTCCCCCTTTCTCCCACCCCACCCTTCCCTTTAGGTATGGGCCTTTTCCTCTCCCTGGTGAATACTGAACAGAAGTAGTTGTTAAGTACTTCTGCCTGCTCTGCCCTCTTTTCCTCCCATCCATTGTCATTCTTGATCCTAACAATATGATCTTTACTCTTTTTCTTCTCCCATATATACCTGAAGAAATCCTTTTCACCTTCTCTGATACCCTGTGCTAGTCTCAGCTCTCTCATTGCCTTGGCTTCCCTTACTATTCTACTGACCTCCCTGGATTTCCTCACATGTTCCTTGCTGTCCTCCTTTCTGTTGGATCTTTTATAGCACCTAAAGGCAGCCGTCTATTCCCTCACCCTCTCCTCAGCCTCCCTGCTCATACAGCTCAGCTTCTTGGTCCTGATTTTCTTGCTCTGGCTCTTTACATGTGCGTGATTGGTGTCAGCAAGGCGCAGCTTGATGACTGCCCATTTTTACTCAGTGTCCATGGGTGGACAGATGTTAGCTATGTGCCATTCCAATATAGTACCCATCCTACCAAAGTCTGCCTTTCTGAAATCTAGGACCTCAGACTTTGTTGTGGCTACCTCCTTTCCTAGATAGAGCTAGAACTGTAATTGGACACTGGCTGAATTCTTGCCAGGCTTAGGCAAAACTGAAATAAAAGTTTCTTGTATTGCAGCATCTAAGTCACTGCTAGCATGAGCCTCTTGGTAAACATCCAGCAGTTGCAAGAGTGGCTCCATCAAAAAGGCTTTATTAAAAGAAATGGAAAACCTGGCCTAGTTGGAGTAGTTGACTTTGGGCTAAATATGCATCTATGGCCTGCTTATCAGTAACCCGCTCACCCAAATAATAAACAGCACTGTAATAAGCCTGAAATTATTGAACAATCTGCCTGGGATGGGTGATAGAATGTTGAGTCCAGGGTTTAGTAAGATGCTTAACCATACAAGAAGTGGCCTTCTGCTTGAGATGTAGTGCCAAGAGCTTTCCAGTGCTTTCTTCTTCAGAATCATAATTTGTTTTTAATTTGAGTAACATAAATTTCACTTGGGCTCTGTTTAGCTCAAGGTATTGTTCCTTTGCAGCATGCAGTTGTAATGCCACTGGCTCAGAGTAACTAGAAGCCAGCTAGATGTCCATGGACCTAATCTGATGAAGAAGGTCATGTGATCGATCCAGATGGTACTTCCTGACCTTAGTGGCAAGGCGAATAATCTCACCTTGAACTGCATATTTGTAAGATGCCCACAGAGTGGCCTATTGGGTCACAGTACCAGAGTTTTCCTGAAAGAAACATTCCATGAAGGTCTTTTAGTGTACTTCCATTTGATCATCTGTGAGTAAGGAATCATTCATGCACCAAATTTCTTAAATCTGAATATTGGACTGCAACCTCAAGGAGACCAGCACAGGAGAGTGATCAGAAATGACACAAGGCTGAATTGCAACCTTGACTAAGCCTAATAGTAAAGAAGAGCTAATTAAGATATAATCAGTTCTGGATTGGGTTTTATGGAGAGGGGAAAAATATGTAAAATCCTTAGAATGGAAATAAAGCGTCTGCCATGGGTCCAACAGTGAATGAGAGTCAAGTAACTTCTGCACTGCCCTCTAGTTTCAGGTAATGGAAAAAACTGGAGGTACTGCCCAGCCCAAATCATCATCTAAAAAAATGTCCTATCTGCAGCTATAATGCAAGGTAGATCTGGCCACTTGGTTAAATGTAATGAAAAATCCATGAATGCGGATTATCCTTTTTAGGACAGTTGAATGAGGCTAAGACTATCTCTGTATGGTCTAATGTGCCCTGGACAACAATGTACTTGGAACTAGGATCAGTTACCACCTGATGCATAACAAAATCCATCTACTGGGCAATCAAAATAGCCACCCCTGCTCATTTATTGTCATTGTCCACCCAAAAACCTGACCCACCCAATGGCATCTCAAAGAGGGCAAATCTGCCATCAGTCAATGGGTTTCCTGGACAAAAGCCACAGTTGGGCTGTATTTGAGCAGCTGGGCAAGAATTCTAGAGCATTTTATGGGGCAATTAACACCCTTGACATTCTAGGAAAATTGTATGGGATTTTCTTATCGAAAGCTCAAAATTAAAATTATTGCAGTGTGTACTGACTTTGTCATATTGAATTAACAACCACTGCTTCTACAGTGTGAATTAACTTTGCAATATTGAACAAATTCCCCCATGAAATGCAGCCTATAGTGACTTTGCCATATTATGTGAACTAGCCCTGCTACTGCAACCTAAAGCAGTTTCTCAGTACTATGTGACTTATTCCCCTGCAATACCACTTCAAATGAGTTTGCAATACTGCTTTAACAGTGCTTCACTGCAAGAATCATCCTAATCTGTTATCTACCTAACCACTAATGGGGCATGCACTTCTTAACAAACTGAGTTAGCCTGACTACCTTGTAAGGTGAGTGCCTGTATCAAGATATCCTAGTGTACACAAGAAAGTGATGACACTAATCTTTCAAAGAACTTTATGGTACTGCCTTGTTCATCTTTTTAGTCCCGTGTGTGCCTCTGTTCTAGGACCAGTCACAGAGGTAGAAGTTAGTGTGGTAGTCAGGTGAGGTCACCTCCTGTTTCTTCATTGCTTCCGTCCATGCCTGTTAGGAAAGTGATGACAGCTTAGGAGTCACACATGCTCATTATCTATGGACACTGATGTAGGGCGTGTGGGGTTTCCTTTTCAGGAATGACAAAAGCAGCCAGTACCAGGAACAATGAAAGCTACCAGTTCTAGGAGCAACAAAAGTGGCTGGATCCAGGAGTGACAGAAGCAGCCAGATCCAGGAATTCTGAAAGTGTCCAGACCCCAGAGCAACGAAAGCAGCCAGATCTGTGAATTATTATTGCTGTTTCTTTTTCTGCTAGACCCTGCCCAGCAGTCGACTATTTCTTCACCAGCAACCAGATGGTCCGATAAAAGCAGCAGCTTGTTTTGCTACACCCTGTCCAGCAGTCCACTACAACTTCTTCACTGATAACTTGAGGTCTGAAAAAAAATTTCTTGTTTTGGTACACCCTGTCTGGCAGTCTACTACAACTTTTTCTCTGGTGACCAGAGGATCTGATGAAAGCATCTTGTTTTTCTACACTCTGTTCAGCAGTCTACAGTACTACAACTTCTTCGTAAGTGACCAGAGGGTCTGAGAAAAGCACCTTAAATTGAAGCCAGCTTAGCAGTCTGATATGACCTTTTTCATGCATTTCAATTCCTCCAACCAAGGGATGAGGTGAGTCCTCTGGAGATACCTACCCTGTTGCAGTGAAAGTTCTTCTGGCCTCTCCTGGAGGCACTCCCTTTGAGCTCCAACTGATGCACTACCTTATTCACAAAGGCAACATTATTTTTTATGTCCTTGTTCTCTTCCACATCCCTGTGAATTCACAGTCAGCAGGAAAATGAATGCTCTAACATCATGAAGGTTAACCAGATTAACATTTTAACGTTACCCCTTACCCAGGTCCTTAGAATCATTGAGAATTCATGCATTGTATTTGTACCAATTTAAAGTATAGTGAATTGCTTAGTGCAATCGCATCTGCTTATAGCACAGACCACATAGCGTGATTGCAGACGCTTATAACATAGATCATTGATCTCAGAGTATAACAATAATACAGCTTTTCTTGGTGATACCACCTTTCTAGTGGCATTACCTGACTTCCTTGGGCATGACAGTTACATTCCCCTGACAATAAACATCTTTAGCTGCATCTGAAGTCATAGAAACATAGAAACATAGACTTTGATGGCAGATAAGGACTGCTTGGCCCACCTAGTCTGCCCATTTTCCTACCTACAGGATAAGCTGCAGATCCTAGTTAACCAACAGCCTATTTTGTCCAACCCCCCACAAGAATTGTTTTATCTCTGTCCCATACATTCTTGAATTCTTCCACAGTTTTAGACCCCAAAAACCTCCTCAGGAAGGCTATTCCATGTGTCCACCACCCTCTCTGTGAAAATATACTTCCTCACATTGCTCCTGAGCCATCCCCCCTCTATCTTTAAACTGTGTCCCCTTGTACTTGCACATCTCTTTTTCTGAAAGATGCTACCCTCTTGGACTTTGTTGATTCCACTGAGGTACTTAAAAGTTTCTATCATGTCCCCCCTCTCCCTCCTTTCCTCAAGGTTATACATATTAAGCTCCTTCAGTCTCTCCTCATATGGCTTCTCTTGCAGAACTTGCACGATTTTAGTTGCCCTCTTCTGGACTGCCTCTATCCTGTCTATGTCCTTGCAGGGATGGGGTCTCCAGAACTGGATGCAATACTCCAGATGGGGTCTCACCAACTGGCTGTACAGAGGGATAGCTTTCTGTTTTCTGCTGGTGATGCCTCTCCCTATACTTCCCAGTATCCCCCCAGCCCTCCCTACTGCCTTCTCACATTGCTTGCTAACCTTAAAGTCATCTGATATGATTATCCCCGGGTCACATCTGTCTGTCCTTGTACATGCAGACTAGCTTCAGATCTGTGACAAAGAAACAGAACCGGTAGCCCATTTCATCCCAGCACAACAGATATGCCCACAACACTAACCAGATTCCCAACCCACCAGTCCTTAACAGTCAAATCACACCATATTAATAAACAGCCGAATACTCAGCCTGCTTCCAGCTCATCTGTTTTTTATAGTCCTGATCCATCATGCCAACAAATAAAAAAATACCCACTCTGCTCAAAGCAGGGCATTCCTGACCTACCAAGTTATAAATAAACAAAAATAAATAAACAAATACCCACATTGCTCCAAGCTTACCAGTTCCACCTTGTAAAATATCAACCCAAAATGTTAATTATCAAAAAATTATCCACCCTGCTCCAAGCTCATCAGCTCCTCCCAGACCTGATCAACCATGACAATAAATACAAATAAATCACTCCCAGATTGCCAGTCTTGATGTACCATGTCAATAAATAAAAAAGTACCCACCCCACTGCCAGATCACTTGTCCTTTCCAGACCTGATCAACCACATCAATAGCAAAGTGAATATCGCCCCACTTTCAGCACTCTAGTCCCTTGTAGTCCTGACCCAACATGTCAATAAATAAAATATGCCCACCCCACTGCCAGCTCACCAGTCCCAACCCACTATATCAATAAATGTAGTAGTAATAATAGTAAAAAAAAAAAAATGTATTTATTTTTTGACAACATAAATTTGTTAGGGTCACCATGGTCCTATTTTCAATGTCCTGTGTTGAGGTATTCAGCATTAGTAACAGTACTGACAGCTTCAATATAAACAGGCAAGATGCATTAAATTGGTTACAGCAGTTAAATTAACATTACATGCATACAATGTACATTAGTTAAAGCAGTTTACAATGGCAATATAACCAGTATTTATTTATTTTATTTATTTATTTAAAAGTTGGTAACCTGCAAAGGCACACTGAGCTGAGACTCTTTTCTTGCCTGGGAATAAAGGCACATACAGGGGTAATAAAACATTTTGTGCAGTACAGATAAAACAGTTATGTTCAAATTGTAGAGTATATAAGAAAAAGAAGTATATACAGTAACAAGGTTATAGGGGTTGAAGTCGGGAGTCATCTGGGGTCAAGTGACCATAAAACTGTTTGGCTTCAAATCAGTGCAAAGGAGGACATTAGCCACTCGAGGACCAAGGTCTATGAATTCAGGAAGAAAAATTTTACAGAGATGAGAAGCTGTCTCAGGAAGACACTGGAAGAAAAGCCACCGGGGGAGGACTAGAGGAGAGTTGGAACCACCTTAAAGAGGCATTAAACAAGGTGGCAGGAGGCTGCATAAGAATAGTCAGCAAAACAAAAAGGAAAAGAAACCTGATTTGGTTCTCAAGGGAAGTACAAGACGTGATAAGGGAAAAAACAAAGGCATTTAAAAGGTACAAACCTCTAAAAAGGATAAGACATCGATCTCCATAGGATCAAATTGAAGACAGCCTGTAGAAAAATCAGGATGGCCAAGGTGCAAGCAGAAGAAAATATTACTCAAGACATCTTGGGAGGTACTAAGAATTTTTTCAGATATATTAATGGTAGGAACAAAAACAAAAGGGGGAACTAGTCAGACTCAAACTGGATTAAGGGGAGATGGTAGAAGGGGACATCGAAAAAGTAGAAACAATAAACAAATACTTCTGCTCAATATTTACAAAATGACACAGAGGGAGATGGACCCAACACGATAGCTGGAACCAGACAGGTTGAGGGTGTTGACTTAAGCCCTTTTTCAGTAGAAAGCGTTACGAAGGAATCAGCAAAGCTAAAAACAGACAAGGCCAAGGGTTCAGATGGGATTCATCCAAAGATACTAAGAGAGTTATGAGAGGTGCTAGCAGCACCTCTTGGTGGTTTTCTTTAACAAGTCTCTACAAGAAGAAATAGTTCTGGAGGACAGAAGGAGGGCCATGTTAGTCCCTATTCACAAGGGGGGAAGCAAAGAGAAGTCAGGAAACTACAGGCTGGTCAGTCTGACCTCTGTAGTGGGTAAACCGATGGAATCCCTACTCAAGGAGAGGATCAGGGCATTCCTATAGGCCCGCAAGCAGCAGGACTCTATGCAGCATGGGTTCACAATGGGCAGATCCTGCCAGACCAACCTTATACAGTTTTTTGACAGGGTCACAAGGACCACAAGGACAGTGGACCAGGGAGGAGTGGCAGATGTAGTCTACCTGGATATTAGTTAGGCCTTCGACTCTGTGCCCCATAGAAGGCTGCCAAAGAAGCAAAGGGGATGAGAGTTGGAGGGAAAATAATATCATGGGTAAGAAACTGGTTGGAGGGCAGAACCCAGAAGGTCATGGTAAATGGAGCAGTGTCTAGAGAGAGAGAAATGACAAGTGTGGTGTCCCAGGGATTGGTTCTGGGGCCTCTACTCTTCAACATATTCATTAGCAACATCATGGAGGAGCAGGCATGAAGGGTGTGCCTCTTTGCAGATGACACCAAGCTTTGAAATAGGGTCAACACAGTTGAGGAGGTAAATCAAATGAGGATGACCTCCACAAACTCAAAAAATGGTCTTCTCCATGGCAACTGAAATTTAACACCAAGAAGTGTAAGGTCATACACCTCAGAAAGGGCAACACCAGGGTCAAATACTGCTTGGGAAGGGAAAAACTTACCACTTTGAGCTAACAGCATGATTTAGGGTTCATCATTTCAGAAGACTTGAAGGTTGGCAGCCAGTGTGAGAATGCAGCACTAAAGGCAAACCTTATACTGGGATGCAGAAGTAGGGCCTTCACTAGCAGACAGAGGGAGGTTGTTCTGTCTCTGTACAGGTCATTGGTGAGGCCCAATATTGAATACAGAATCCAGTTCTGGAGGACATACCTGCGGAAGGATATTGACAGGGTGGAGACAGTACAGAGGAACGCAACTAAAATGATACATGGACTCCGGGAAAAGAGCTACGAGGACAGACCAGAGGAGCTCATCATGTACTCTCTGGAGCAGTGGAGGGATAGGGCAGATATGATAGAGATCTTTAAGTGCCTAAATGGGTTAAACAGAGTCCAGACAAATGAGCTGTTCTAGCTAAGTGCATCTTCAAGGACGCACGATCATGGACTGAAGTTGGGGGTTAAGAGCAACAAGCACAAGTTCTTCTTCATGGAGTGCTGTGGAATGGGTTACCTGAGGAGATAGTAGAAGCTAAGACAGTTAGGGAATTCAAGAACATGTGGGATTAATACAAAGGAATTGTGACAACAAAGACAGGAATATAATGATGGGCTGGGGTACTCCAAAGCATGGGCAGACTTGATGGATCACTGATCCCCATCTGCCATCACAATCTATGTATCTGTGTATTAGGGTAATACAGAGTAATACAATAATTGCATAAATTATGAGAGTACAGTTATGCACAGGGCAAAGCGGGTATGGAGTATCAGCACTTGGTCAGACAATGACAGTGGAAGATACGTTGTTACGGGAACTAAACAATTCAAAGGAGGTCAGACTAGGGAGACTGGGACACCATTAGGTAGACAAAGATGCTGTACCACTGGGAGGTGTGGAGGCTTTGTGGGTAGGGGAAGAGGAAGGGCAAGCGAAAGTAGTGGCAGGAACAGCTTGGAGCAGGGATTTGAGGGCATTAAGGGTGGTGGAATGGTGAATGTCCCAAGGAAGTTGATTCCAGAGGTGAGGGAGATGATAAGAGAATGCTTCCTGACCTGAGCATGTGCAAGGATGTGGAAGGGAGAACATTCAAGCATCTCTTGAACAAAGGGAGTATGTGGTGGAGCTAACTGGTGATAGGCAGGAGTTCAAGTAGGAGGGGAATACTGAACCAGTATTTGCCAATGAAGATGAGGCTGTCTGGCAGGTGCCAAAAGGGTAGGGGCATAAAGGAGAGGGGGGAGGAGTAGAGAATACAGTGGAGAGTGAGGAGGGGAGAAGGTGGCGAAATGGCAAAATGACTTAAGTAGAATATCAGATTTTGCTAGGGAGGTAGCTGGTGCAGAGCCATAAACAATTTACATTTAGTCTTTCAGGCAGGCACCATTGCTGTTAGTCGAGAGGGGTTTTGCCTGTGAAGGGAGACAGCACCATCAGTTTAAAAACAATCACAGATCTCTGTGAGTTCTGATTGTGTAGTAGTTTTAAATTCAGCCAGAGATTTATTATCTCTGGATTTTGGGATCTAGATTTAGTATTTGCCATATTGGTCCTTGTAAGAACACATCCAGAAGCAAATGATTTGATATCTTTTAATGGACCAACATAGATGTACTGTAGTTGTTCTTGTTGTTACATCTATGTTGGTCCATTAAAATTTATCAAATCATTTGCTTCAGGCTCTGTATTTTGGGGAATTACAGGTCTTAGGGACGAGGTAATCTAAGCTAATTTTCCCTTAATTGATTTGGAACTTATTTACATGGATAACTCTTTTTCTGATGTCTTGAATGTTATATGTATTACTTGGGAACTTGTTTGCTACTCACTGATATCCAGTAGTCATGCCCTTGACGATTTTAAAGACTGCCAGTGCCCTAGACTTCTCTCTTCTTAGTTTTAAGGAATTCCAGTTTAGTGTTTTGAGTATTGTGCAATAGTGGGAACCATATGGGCATCTAAGGACTAATCTTACCATTTTTTATATGTTGTGTCCAATTTCTCCAGCATCTGGTTACTTTAGTGTTGGTAGGCTATGCTTCCTTATTCCAGAATGGGCAGCAGCAGCAGGGTATCCAGCCAGTCTTGCTTTTTTTGCTAAGGCTTTGGCATTTTGGTGAAGGGCTCCTTGCATTCACTTTTTTGGTAGCGGATTTAATGTTTCTCAAAACTTAAGGTGGTGTCAATGTCTACTCTCAAGCATTTGTAAGCTTTTGTCTCTTTGATGGTTGACTCTTCAAGAAGTTGTATTTGAGCTTGCAAGTGTCTATAATGTGTGTACCTCTTTTTAGAAAACCATAGACTGTTTTCCTCCCACTGAGTACCATCTTAGCAGACACAAATTATTTTGGAAGAATACAAAAATCCAGTTGGAATTTCATCTCTATTTGGGAGAAGTCTTGGGCTCTTTCAATGAGGGCTGTGCCATCTGCATATAGTTTTGTTTTTGAGTGTTGTATGTATCCAGGAAGATCATTAACATACAGTAGACCAGGAATAGTTGGTGTCCAGTACTAATATCTGAGGACCCCCCCCATATAGGAACCCCACGTGTGACAGGATGTTATTCATAGCCATTGATTACCAGTGATTTATTAAGTAAGAGGAGAACAAGGTAGTTACTTATGTTGTTACTCCTGTTTTCTTCAGTTTTACTCAAAGGATTTTCTCATAAAAGAATGCCCAACCCTCTCCTAGCTTCCAAGTACATCCCGTTTCTGACCCACCATATCAATATTTAAATAAATACCCTCACCAGTCATATTTAGCCAATCCCTCCCAGTCCTTCCCCACAACATCAATAAATACAAAAAATCACATATTGTTCCCTGCTCCCTATCCCTTCTAGTCCTGTCCAACTATGTCATTAATAAAATATATACCCACCCTACTGCCAGCTTACCAGTCTCTCCCACTGCCTACCCACCATGTCAGTAAACAAGATATATTTGTACTGCTTCTAACTCACAAGTTCATCCCATTCTTTACCCTCCATTTTAATAAATAAAAGAATACTCACCCACTCCCAGCTCACCAGTCCCTTCTAGTACTTAACCTCTACTGTATGTTATTAAATGAAAGAATACCCACCATGCTCCCAGCTCTTTAGTCCCTCCCAGTAATGACCCACCATTTCAATAATTAAAAAAAATCCCATCACATTTCCAGCTTGCCTCTCCCTTCTATTCCTGAACAATCATGTAATTAATCAGATACCTACTTTGCTCTCATCTCTCCAGACACTCCCTTTCCTGACCCACCATGACAATAAATAAAAAATACACAGTCCCCTCCAATCATGCCAGTCCAGACCAACCAAACTAATAAATAAATACCCACCAAGCTCATCAAATCCTCCCAGCAACAACCCCCGAGTTAATAAAAGTACTACTCACCCAGCTCCTAGCTTGCCAGTCCCTTCCAGAACTCACCTACCATGTCAAATAAGAAATACCAACCCCAGTTACAGATCACCAGTACCTCCCAGTCCTGACAACCACATCAATAAATTAAAAAACACCAACCATGCTTTCAGCTCACCAGTCCCTCCCAGTCTCTACAAACCATGTCAAACATAAATACCCATCCTGCTCCCAGCTCACCAGTCCAACCCATCATGTCAATAATTAAATAAATCTCCACTTCACTCCTAGATCACCTGTTGCTACCAGACCTAACTCACAATGTCAATAATTAAAAAAAAAACCACAAACCCCACTCCCATCTCCCCAGTCCCTCCCAGTCTTGGTTCACCATGTCAATAATTAACAACAAAATAAAAAAAACAGCCCACTCACAGATCATCAGTCCCTCCCAGTTCTGACCCAACAAGTCAATAAATTAAAATTCAACAAACCCACTCACAACATTCCTGTCCCTCCAGATCTGGCTTTCCATGTTAATAAACAATAACATACCTACACCACCCCTTACTCACCATTCCCTCTTAGTCCAGATGTTGCAGGCCAATAAATAAATAAAAAAATGCTACCAGCTCACTAGTCCCTCCCAGTCCTGACCCACCATGTCAGTAAATCAAAAATATAACAACCCCACTCCCAGCTCTCCAGTTCCTCCCAGACCTGACCCTCCATGATAATAAATAAAAGAATACCTCTCCACTACAGTATAGTTCACATTAACCTTATTGTGTAATCTGTTTAGCCAGCTAGCATTTGAGCTGTCAAGGTTCCGCATAGGAAATCCCTTCATCAGTGATATCTGGTTGTTAGCTGGCTTCTGCTGAACTCTGAATGAGCTGCCTGAATATCATTTCATCTGAAAGCCACATTCTACTGCTGAGGGTAATAAACACACCAACTAGTTGGTAACTCATTGTAGTCACACAAAAAAGAATGAGTTGCAAACTTGCTATACAATAAGTTTAATGTACACTGTACTGTGCCTGCTTCCCAGTCCTGACCCACCATGTCAATGAATAAAAAATTACCCACCCCATTCCCTGCTCACCAGGACCTCCCAGTCCTGACCCAACATGTCAATAAATTAAATTAGAAATCACTAACATGATTTTAGTCAATCAACATGCAAAGCCACTGTACATCTTATCTTGCATACAGTGTGCTGTCATGTGGGAGCATTAGGGGAGAGTGTTCTACTTCAGCACCAGGGGGAGGATGGCACAAGTAAATTAAAAAAAGTTCTAAACATATTATAGGTCACTCAAGCCGAACTTGAGTGTTCTATGGTACTTTAATAGGGCCTCCAAGAGGTGTCTCTCTCATGAGGTTTGAGCACACAGAACTGCTCAGCATTTTAGTACTGTTACCCACACCTCATGTTCAGTGTCTCTTATACCATATGAGCCATCCCTCAGAAGCCCTATTATCTGTTCTGACCCACCATTTCAATGCAAGAACCCTGCTCCCTGCTTTCCATTCCCTCCCAGACCTGACCCTTCATGTTAATAAAAGAATATTCTGGCCTACAGATTAAATGGGATCTGGGACTCATTGATTAGCAGAGAACAAGTTGAGTTTCTGAGAGGTAGACTCTCAGCAGATAATTTTAGAAAACTCTCCCCTACCTTTTCTCTGCATCCAGGGACTCCTCAGTAGCTGCAGCTTTGGTGTCCCTGGACACAGAGAAAGCATTTGGCAGAGTTTCATGGGATTATCTGTTTTCTATCTTGCCCAAATGTCATATTCCCCAAACATATATTTGCTGGATAAGAGTACTCTACTCCTCTCCAATAGCAAGAGTTTCTTGCAATGGCCCCCTTTCCTCCTCCTTTTCCTTATACCAGGGTACTAGACAAGGGTGTCTACTTTCCCCATTTTTATTTAATCTGTTTCTAGAACCTCTCATTCATAAACTCAATAGCTCAACTCATATTACTGGAATTGCAATCAGTGAGAAGAAATATAAACTGTCCGTCTATGCAGAAGACATATTACTGCATATTTCTTCCCTCACCACCTCACTTCCTGCTGTCCTAAGGCTCATATCACAGTTTAGTGAGATTTCCAACTACAAGGTAAATTCACACAAAACTGAGATTATGCCACTCAATAAATATACTATTCAATCGGACTTGCAGAACTTGAGTTTTCTCTGGGTAAAGGACAATTTGAAATATTTAGGGATAGTCCTCAGTACCTCATTCCAGAAGCTCAGACAGAATAATCTGGACAAGGTGGTGACCGGTATCAAGGAGAACATGAACCGTTGGAAACGGTTACCCATAACATTATGGGGAAGGCTTGGGACCATTAAAATGAATATTTTACCCCATATTTTATATCGTCTTCAGATGTTTAACAGGTTTATACCTCAAAGCTGGATCTCCCAAATTAATAAAATGTTAATCTTCTTCCTCTGGCAAGACAAGAAAGCTAGAAGGGCATTTACCAAACTAATGCGCCACAAGTATGATGGGGGATTACAAGCCCCAGTCCATACCTGTATTATCTTGCTATCAATTTAACAAGTTCCTTACATTGGTTCAAGCATTCCCAGGTAGCGCCGGTAAGTCCCTACACCCCCTTGTGGGTGGAAATTGAAGATACCTTATGCTCCATCCATGGAATGAACATAGCAGCATTACCTTTTCTCTTGAAGGAAAAACTTGCCTACTCCACTACAAAATACCTCCCTAGGCAATTCTTTAATGTCCCAAGTACAGCTTAGAAAATTGCTAAACATAAACACAAAGCAAGACATTTCTCAGCCACTATTTGTAAATCCTAATTTTAGGATTTCTGGCCAAATTATTTCCGAAGACAAATTTTGGTCTAACATGAAAGTAGATAACGTGGGAGACTTGATAGTTCACCACAAACTGATGTCATTTCTGGAAGCTCAGGCTATTTATGGCTAGAGCACTGCCTCTGTTTTCAAATATTTTCAAATTACTCATTTGTTACATGCTGTATTGGGTAAGGGTCCATGGGGGTCACCCCTCCATAATGTAGTCTCCCCAATCTGACCTCAGTTCCTAAAGCACACCTGATTTCATACTCATTTCACTGTTTACTGTCATTACTCCACCCTAGTGATACATCAACATTTTATTGGTGGGACAGGGCCCCCCCCCACCTATCCAACTAGGAATTGGTCATGTACATAGAAGCACTTGTATAAGATAACACACTGGGACCACTACCATCTCATGCAATTCCAAATCAATCATGACTTTTACTATACTCCCTCTAAAATGTACAAGATGGGTTGCCTACCATCGGATCTTTGCATGAAATGTGGCAAAGAATCTAGAATGCTCTTGCACATACCATGGTCATGTGAGTCAGTTTCCCTTTTCAGGTCCACTATACAAAACAGACTAGACCCTTTGTTGGCCTTTCTCTGAAATTTGAATCCATGACTTGTATCATAGGAGAGTATACGGAACAATTAGTGGGTAACCAGAGACAGTACATGGCTCTGATATCAGCATGAGCTAAAAAGGTTGTATTCTGACTCTGGAAGGACCAGATAGCCCCAACTTATGTTGAATGATACAAGGAAATAATGTTTGTCCTACATGCAGAATGAACAATAGTGAATATATCCAATAATAAGTCATGATGTAAGCATATCTGGGAGCCTCTGTCCATCCTCCTGGGATCCTCTGTCCATCCTCCTGGGAACCTCTGTACATTCTCCTGGGAGCCTCTCTACATCCTCCTGGCTGCCTCTCTACATCCTCCTGGGAGCCTCTGTGCATCTTCCTGGGGAGCCTCTCTACATCCTCCTGGGAGCCTCTCTACATCCCTCTGGGAGCCTCTGTACATCCTCCTGTCAGTGTTGTAGATTAGTGGGGGCCACCACACATCGACACTTTCTAATGTGACAGCACAATTCACAGAATATTCTAGGCTTAGTCAACAATTGGGCTGCTTCCTTAATTTAAGCTAAAATTAACGCACCCTCTTGTAGTCTTTCCAGTATATCTCTGGTGGGAACAAAGGATGGGGGGATGGGAGATAAGGGGGGAGGAGGGGTAGTGTTAGGTCTTTTAACTTTGTGAAATGTTAATGATATAATTTCTACTGTGGACCACCCTTATATGTTACATGCTTAACAGGTCATATTTGATGTGTCCATTATTCATATGAATTTCAATAAAGTATACTAAAATATTTAAATAAATAAAAGAATGCCCACCCCACTACCTACTCACCAATGCCTGCCACTCCTGAAAAACCATGTCATTAATTAAATACCTATCACTCTCCCAGCTCTCCAGTTCCACCCAGTCCCAACCCACTATGACAACAAACCAAAAATACTCACTCAGCTCCAAGCTTTCCAGCCCTTACCCAACATATTAGTAAATAAACAAATGCCTACCCTGCACCCAGGTCCCCAATCCTTCCTAGCATCAAATCACTGTGTTAATAAATACATTCACACAATATGGACAGTCTCAGAAACATGAAGTCACATGAGGCAGCAAAATTGCTGTGTGATCGTAACACCAGCAAACTTTGGACATCTGGTGCCAGCTAGGAAGAGGAGGATCCGGAATCCCAACAGGTGCTCTCCTCCTATGGCTACCCCTTCAGAAGAGCTCTAAAAGTTGCCCTTGAAAATGCAGCCAGCTTTCGTGCATTAGCAGATTATGGCAAACCTGGAGTAGGTCTAGATGTCACTGATGAGGTCATTTCAGCAGCACGTGAGTTCTTTATGAAATTATATTACAGAAATGAGTTCAGTGGTGGCTTGGATGTGCTCTGAGCTCACCTGTATGTGACAACACAGGGTGACCTATGGACTCTGTCACCAACAGAGAATGCCTATAAACTTCACATACTGTGCGCTCTGCACCAGATAGCGGTCAGTAAAAGGACCCATGAGTCAAATCCAGTGCTTCCTGACCCTACATTGTTTCAGCAAACTCTTCAAGAAGGTGGAATAGTCCCGGATATGATGACAAAGGAACCAAACCCAAAAGTAACCATGCAAGCCAAGTAATGCAAATGCAAAAGAAACAAATGTCAACGAAGTTGCATTTGTGCTAAGGCAAATGTCAAATGTGTTATTGCATGTATGTGTAATGCTAACCCGTGAAATTTAGTCAAGTTTAAATGAGTCTGACTTTGGAAGACAGTGAGAGTGACAGTGATTAAGTGACATTGAAGATCACCTCTGTATAAAACTGGTAAAAGTCATGAACTTGATGATTAGTATAGTGATGATCTCATGTAATTGAATAAGTAGCCATTATCAATGTAATACTAAACAGGAAATTCTACAGCCTTAGATCATTGACTAACACATTTTATACATGCAGTTAACAACATCTTAATTAATCAAAATGATTCCTTAATACTAAACTATACTGTTTGTATTGAATTTGTAATGTTAACACTGTTTAGTGTGATGCATTCTTGTTTTGATTATTTCCTTAAATCAATGAAACAAAATAAGTTTTTTTGTGCATAAATAAATGTTTTATTTACCCATATGTCAACAACTTTTGACAGGGTTCATTTGGGGGGTATGGGTACACAAAATTAAACATTTCAGACATAAATCATGATATTTCAGTCAGTCTTCTTTTAAATGAAAGAAAACATATTGTAGAAGATAGAAATATGGTATAATGTAATATAAATGCAGTGATTACTGTACTTTGTCAGAGGAAATGCCATGAAGTCTATTCAGAAATTTAGCCAAAAAATCAGCAATTTTGGAAATATTTTCCTACAATAATTGCATATACTGGTCCCTATTATAAAGACATGAAGTCAATGAGACTTGTTTTATGTGAATAGCCTCAATGTGCATAAAGGGTACAAATGTTAGACCAATCTGACTAATATTGAAAGTTCTAGATCATATTTGGTAAAATTTCAACTTTTCCAGATTTTTCTCATATTTGTCATTCTTGTTGTACTTATTTCAGTGAATTTCACAACTTGTACAAGACTTGTGACAGAGCAGTCCTCTTGATTATGGTACCGGGGATCACTTCTTTCCACAAATGGTGGCCTGCAATGTGTAGTAAGAGGTGTCAGGTCTGACTCCATTCAGGAACCCTGGATTCCTGACTACTTGTACCAGTAAAAAGCTCTGAAAACGTTTTGGGGGCACGTCAGAATAATTGAAATCTGAAATACCAGGGGATGTGTTTAAAACACTGTTTAGAAAATGGGTTCACCACCAGTGATACTTTGTCCATCCTGCATGAAGGAAATTCTGTATAGGAACTGATTGTGAGGAATTGTCTACAAGGGCCAGGAGAGTCTGGCTAAAGGGGATGGGGGGACAAGGTTTGGGTGTTGCTCATGGATTATTGGCTTGCCATGGACTCAGGAAGTGGATCATGTTTTGGCCACCAGAGTCCATGGACATAACTCTTTAATAACTAAGAATATATATTAGAAGAAGTTTACTGAACAAATGAAGCCATGTGGTATTTGCCACAAGACCTGCCTGAACTGCAGCCTTCACCACTATAGCCACCTGTCTACCTGAGCTTCCTGATCTCTCTACTGAATTCCAGACCCACCTTAGTGGCACTGCAGTCCACTATTAAGTAAGGGAAGGGAAGGAGGTCCTCACAGGGGTTGTATACAGACCCCCATCTCAGGAGGAGGAAATGGACAAGAAAATGATAGAAGGCATCCTTGGGATGGCAGAGAAAGGGAAGATATTGCTGATGGGGGACCTGAATATGCCAGATGTTGACTGGAGCACATTTGCTGCAGCCACATCCAAGAGCAGGTCCATTCTCAATGCCCTACAGGGGGCATGCCTCAGACAGCTAGTTTTGGAACCCCCTAGGGAGAGAGCAATCTTAGACCTGGTACTGTCAAATGGGGACAAAGAGAGGATCTCTGATCTTGAAGTGGGTAGCCATCTGGGAATAAGCAACCACCAAACCGTGTGGTTCATGATAAACTTGGCTGTAGAGTCAAGCCACACAAAAGTGAAGGTACTGGACTTCAGGAGGGCTGATTTTGTCAAACCTGAGAGTGCCTCAGAAAAGCACTAGCAAACAGGCAAGAAGGCAGGGTGCAGTAACAATGGGGAAACATCAAAACTGCCATCACAGAGGCAACAAGCTTTTGTGTGAAGCAAATAAACAAATCAAAATGAAAGAAAAAAACACTATGGTTCTCAAAAGAAGTGGTGGGGAAGGTAAGGGAGAAAAGGATAGCATTCAGGAAGTATAGGGAAACACAGAAGGAGCAGGACAGAGAACTGTACCAGTTAAAGCAGAAGGAAGCTGGTAAGGCAGTCAGAATAGCAAAGGTCCAAACTGAGGAAAAGATAGCCAACTCAGTTAAGAAGGGAGATAAAACCTTTTATTGGTATATTAGGGAGCAAAGAAAGACTAAGGCAGGGATACTGTGGCTGAGCAAAGAGGAAGGTGACTGGGCAGAGAGTGGCAGTGAAAAAGCAGGGATACTGAACGAATACTTCTACTCAGTATTCACAGTGGAAAATCAGGGGGAAATACCTAATCCAGTCAATATAAGCACTCTGGATGGTGGAGTTAATATTAGTTCTATCACAGAAGAAACGGTTCTGAAAGAACTCTTAAAACTGAAGGTGGATAAAGCAATGAGGCCTGATGGGATTCATCCCAGAATTCTAAAAGAACTAAGAGAAGAACTAGTAACACCACTGACTACCCTTTTTAATAAATCATGGGGGGATGGTGTGGTACCTGAGGACTGGAGGAGGGCAGATGTAATTCCACTTCACAAAACTGGGAGCAAGACAGAGGCAGGAAACTGCAGACCAGTCAGTTTGACCTCAGTGGTAGGGAAAATGATGGAATCACTTCTGAAGGAAAGAATTGTTGAGTACCTAGAGGCCAGTGGGGCACAGGACCCAAGGCAGCATGGATTCTCAGTGGGAAGGTCATGTCAGACAAATCTAATTGATTTCTTCGACTGGGTGACCAAAGCAGTAGACCAGGGAGGGGCTGTGGACATGGCCTACCTAGACTTTAGCAAGGCATTTGACACAGTCCCTCACAAAAGATTAATAAACAAATTAGCCAGCCTGGGAGTGGGTCCCAGGGTGGTGGCCTGGGTAAAACACTAGTTAGACAACAGGACACAGCGCGTAATAGTAAATGGAGTCCACAGTGAAGAAAGAAGGGTTGCTAGTGTGGAACCACAGAGTTCAGTACTGGGGCCAGTCCTTTTTAATGTTTTTATAAATAACATCGCAGAGGGACTGGAAGGGAAAGTAGGTCCCTTTGCAGATGACACAAAGATCTGCAACAGGGTTGATACACAAGATGGGGTGGAAAGGATGAAAAGGGACTTGGCAAGGTTGGAGGAATGGTCAAATGTATGGCAGCTTAAATTCAATGCAAAGAAGTGCAAAGTAATGCACCTGGGAAACAAAAACCCAGGTGAAGAGTACACAATGAGGGGTGAGATACTGACAACAAAAATGGAAAGGGACGGGGGTAGTCATATCAGATGACCTAAAGGTGGACCAGCAATGTGAGAAGGCAGTAAGGAGGGCTGGGGGGATTCTAGGATGCATAGGGAGAGGCATCACCAATAGAAAGCAGGAAGTTGTTGGCCCTCTGTACAGAGAGTTGGTAAGACCACATCTGGAGTACTGTGTACAGCTCTGGAGACCCCATCTCTGCAAAGACATAGACAGGGTGGAGGCTGTCAAGAGGAGGTCAACCAAAATGATGCAGGGTCTACATCAGAAGACATATGAAGAAAGTCTAAAGGAACTAAAGATGTATAGCCTTGAGGAAAGGAGAGAGAGGGGGGACATGATAGAAACTTTCAAATGCCTCATAGGAATCAACAAAGTTCAAGAGGGTAACATCTTCTAGAAAAAGAGATGTGCAAAAACAAGGGGGCACAATTTGAAGATAGAGGAGGGACAGTTCAGAGGTAATGTGAGGAAGTATTTCTTCACAGAGAGGGTTGTGGATACATGGAACAGCCATCCTGAGGAGGTCATAGAGTCAAAAACAGTGGGGGAATTCAAGAATGCATGGGACAGATATAAGGCAATTATAGTGGCGGATAGAAGGAAGTAGGCTGTTGGTTAACTAGGATCTGCAGCTTATCCATTAGGTAGGGACATGGGCAGACTATGTGGGGCAAGCGAACCTTATCTGCCATCAAATTCTATGTTTCTATGTAGGGAGATGGGATTTTTACTGGCAGCCTGACACTATCAATTAGCATAGATGCAGAGTCAGAGTAGGAACTTGATTCCATTTCTGCACTTTAATTGGAGGCAGAATGAAATCAGACTTACAATCTATTTTTTTTATTCTGATGCAGTACCAACTGAACAGCTTTCAGAGAATCCAGACACCCATAATTAGAGATGTGCAAAATTATTACATTTTGTTACATGAAATATTCCACAAAATGTTCCCATTTTATGAAATATTTCACAGTTGTAAAATGCAAAATTCTGCCAGCGAAATGCTACATTTTTGCCCATGAAACAGTGAAATTAAGGCAAATTTAGCTGTTTCAGGTGAAATTGTACATTTCGCGGTGATATTCCGTGTTTTTGCGAAACAGCAGAATTTCATGAAATATTCTGAGCAGCAAAATTGCTGGTTTCTCGGCAATTTTGCCAGCAAAATTTAATTTTGCAATATCTCTGCCCACAATATTTTGTATTGAGGAGTTCTAAGAACAAACTTAAACCATGAAAGAAAGTTCCTCAAAATCTGAGATATAAAAACAGCCTAGTAATGCACTCCCAGACATGTACTATTCTATAGCGTTATAGGGGTGCAGTCACACCCCTACAGTTAGGGTTGAAAAGGCAGTTCTATGTTAAATTCAAAACTTTGTATCTTAATATCTTTGGCATTTTTTGATGAAATAGGCCAAAATTTGCCATGTGTGGTTACTCTGCCAGTGCCTCAAGATGTGGAATATTTTGTAATGGCCTCTTATACGGTTTTTGAGATGTGATGTGGAGCATTAAAAAAAAATAAAACAAAACACTTTTTTTCCCATTGGGTAACATTATATATTTTGCCCTCATCTACGGCCCAGACAGAATGAAATTTGTTCTTGAAATGTTCAGGAAAGATGGGGTATATGCCAAGAATATGCCTTTGGACAGTGTGATGAGAAGATTTCTCACCATTTTTGAATTTTGACAGTTTTTGTGATAGCCACTAGACGGGCAGGTAAACGAAAACAGTTTGAACTGTTAATTGCTAAGGATTTACTGTCTGTGCTTAAAGAAATACTATTTGTGCTTCTGCCATCTTTTTTTCCTGTTTTAAAAGTTTTTCTACCTAAGTACTGCTTGTTAATTAATGATGAAGACCCGTGTCAGGTATCATTTACATACTTTGTTGGTTTCTTTTATTAGTACAGTGTTTTAAAATCTACACTGCAAATATTAGTTACTGTGGTGAGAATAATTTCTCCCATCACTCACTTAGGTAGGACAGTTTGATTGGAAAATAACCATTCTCAGTTCTTTACAATTCGAACTTTATTGTTCAAACTGTGAAGACTGTGAACAATAAAGATCCATGACAGTTTGAACTGTCATGTGTCTAGTGGCACCACCTAATAAATAAAATGATATAAAGTGCAAGCCACTTAAATGGACTACTATGTGAGACCCCCTTTTGTCCATGATAAGCAGCTATCCATGCTATCTGAAATGCATTGTGACATAGTATTTTTTCTTACAACATTCCTGCAGTACTGACTGCTCTCACAATGCTGCTATCCCTGCTATCTCTAACATACCACCTGCAGTAGAACAATAAAACTTGTGAACTCTGTGTAGAATTCCAATATGCATTGATGTTTTGCTTTCAAAGTTACAATATTAAATCTTTGACATACCACATGCAACTATTAGAGCACGTTGAAAAATTACTCAAAAAATTACGACAGAGACTTGGCCTGTTCTTTAGGATAGCTCGCTTCTTAACTAGAGATGCCAAACTACAGCTGGTACAATCGACCTTTCTATCCTTGACAGATTATGCTGACATCCTCTACAGTCACTGTCCCATTTCCTACCTCACCAAACTTGACACTTTATATCATAGAGCTTTGAGGTTGATCACAAGCCTGCCTCATTCCACTAACCACTGCTCCCTAAATCATTCAGTGGGGTGGAGTTATCTTCAATTCAGGCATGATAAAAATGCAGCCTTATGGACCCTGAAAGCCATCTCCAAAAAATTATGCCCCGAGAAGTTGCAAATCTCTCCTACTGATGGTTCCCAAAGTTAACTCTCACTTTGGCAGGGCTGCTATAAGCTTTACACTGTCCTACTTGTGGAATAAATTGCAAAAAAAAACTGAAACTGAGGTCACCCATCGGCATCTCATCTTTCAAGCTCTTATATTTACTTCTCAGAAATGATCAGTGCAATTGTTTCCCATGACCATGAATTGTCATCATACTAACCTGTACCATTTAACCATAAATGAATGACTTCTAGTGCTTGTCTCCTCCTTGGCCCTGGTCTGTCATCATGCTTTCATGTAACACCTTGATACCTCAGTCCTCCCTTTGATCCTGGTTTATCTTCCCGCTTTCTCCAGCCTTCTTTTCACAACTCTATACTGCACTCATCCACAATCTACACATAATCATACTATAAAAGTCCTAACTCAACAGTTCTCAAACCTTGTCATAGTGAGCCTCCCCTAAGCTATGGAAAAGATCTTGAGCCTCCCCCAAAATACAGAAATATTTTTGGGCCTCCCTATAGAAAAGTAATCTACTTTTCACAGTACACTTGGAATAAATTGAAACCTCTTTGCATAGCTGGCTCTCATGTTATTAAGCTTATTGTAGGCCCCCCCCCAAACAGGACAACCTACTTGCTCCAATATTTTGACTCTCGAATCATTGTTACCTCTTACTGCCGTAGCTTCATGGGTCAGACTGCTTTTTCTGTTTCCCCTCTAACTGGAACAACCTTCCTGCTGACCTCTGCCTCTCCCCCTCTCACCTTGTTCTTAAGTAACTTCTCAGGGATCATTTTGCTCCCTCCTGCTCTTATTCCTAGTACCTGTATGGTTAACTCTTGTATTTGTTCAGTTCTGCTGCCAGTCAAATTGATCAATTGTTCCTCACATTGTTAGTTTATTGTTCTTAATTTGTGTGCACTTTTATTCATTTTGTATTGAGTGTTTTGCGATTACATTTTGAATTGTATTCTCTCACTACCCTTCCCTGGGTACACCTGAAATAAGCCATGGCTCAGTATACAGTGCCTTCCCTGGTCACAGACTTGTGAATAAAGACATAAATTCACCTACTGTTATCCTCTTTCAGTTTGCCTTATCCCTTCACACAAAATCTATAAAGTTCAAAAGTGAAATATAATACTTTTTCAAGCATTGCTTGAGCCTCCCCTGGAACAGGTTGGGGTGTCCCTAGGGAGGCTGGCCTCACCATTTGAGAACCCCTGTCCTAACTCCCCTTTCCCTCTCCCCGTAGGCCCCCACCGACACATCAGTTCTACTGACCTATCCTTGGGACTTCACTTCTCACAATGTTTATCCTTCACTTACATATTACATACCCCAACTGGTACCCCATCTGCCATTAGTTGGTGGTTCTCCAAGCCATTTTCATGGCTAGTACTAGTGACTGCCCCTGTTAAATTAACTAACTGGTACTTTTATACAGTGAACATGGTTTATATACAGTTGCATGGCTCACTGGTGGACCTGCCCCCTTGTATTTGAATCCTCCTCTGTTGCAGCTTGCCTTGTCTTCCTTTTATCATTTGACTCCCCTAATACTGCACCATTGTGTTTGTGTTTATATACTTACTTACATATATTTATATGTTTTTATGATGGATGTTACCTAACCCTGTTCTAACCAGATCCATCTTGTAAATGAGCTCTGCTCAATGATGTTCACCTGGATAAATAAAGATTTTGATTGATTGATTGAACTGTTGGGATCACATGGCTCTCTTGACCATCTCCTACTTTCATCCCTTCTCATGATGCCTGGCTCCATATCTTTTTTTTTTAATTAAAAAAAACAAAAAACAGCAGTTTGGTTAGCAAAGACCAGCTCCAGTTTTTTGAGCTTTTTGAGACCATATGGCTCTCACAACCCTCTGCTCTGTTTTGCCCTTTTTATGTTTGCTTGCACGCATGTGCAAGAAACATAGTGCCATCATCGGAGATTTCAGAGGTGTGTCACCTCCTCCTCCAATTCAGGCAGCGAGCTGGCAGGAGAACCCTGTAAAGCCAATGCATTTGGAGCTGTCTGTAACCACGCTCAAAATGCAGTGGCATACAGTTGAAAGGGGAACTTGCAGTGAGCAGTGATAAGAAGCAGCTCACGCCGCAGCTCCCCCAGCCGCAGACGCACGCCCCCACGCAGCGTGAGCAGCCAACAGGGTGCCCAATCCCGCCGGCTGCGCTGCATCATCTCCTTCCCCTCCCTTCCCAGTGTTTGGTGCCACGCACAAGGCCCCACCCCGAATGTGGCAATCAATGTTTTGCCGGCGGGGTGCCAATCCCCCATCGGCTGAACGCCAGGTCCTTGTGCCGCTGGAGCCCACCCCAGCGTGGCAAATAAATCATTTTTTTTGCTAACGAGGTGCCCAATCCCCATCAGCTGAACGCCCCCAAAGTCATTGTGCCGCTGAGGCCACCCAAGCGTGGCAAGCGATGTCGTTTTTTTTGCGGCCAGAGGTGCCCAATTCCCGTCGGCTGAAGCGCCCCCCAAAGTCGTTGTGCCATGATGGGGAGCCCACCCCAGCGTTACCAGCGGTCCCGCATATCTTTTTTTCCTGTAAAACAAAACTGTCCCGCATGGCGTCTCGAGCCCCTCCACATCCGCACCCACCCTGCGCACCCAGCCTCCCACACCCCTCCCCCCCATACTTACCTCCGGACTCCGGTCACGACGATCTTCGGTGGACCGGGAACACGTCTGCACTCTTCAAAGGCGACCGCGAACTGAGGAAATGCCGGTAAGCTGTATAATGGGCTAGATAGGAGGGGTTCAACTTTATTGCATATCTCAGGCATTTTTGGGAATTTTTGCACCAAATTTTCAACATGAGGTTTTTGGGACCTCTTCTCATGAATGACATCACTGTCATGGCGTTATTCAGGCTCGAAGGGTGATTTCGCGCATTGACTGCGCAGTGACTGCAAAATCACCCTCCGGGACTGAATACCACCATGACAGTGACATCATTCATGATAAGGGGGCCCAAAACCCCCATGTTGGAAATTTGGTGCCAAAATTCAAAAATGACTGTTTGACGAGTGTACATTGCGCAGTTCCTACGCAGGCTCGTAAGTTCGCGAAATTTCAATATTTTCACTCCAGATTTTCAACATTGCCATTTCACCACACTGTCTTATGAGTACTACAGCTGTCATTTTTCACATCTCACCCAAAATGTGTTTCCACCCTTGTAGCGCAGAATGGCACAGTTGGTGTGCAAAATCAATGTACGGGACAAATTAAGAAAATCCCATTGACACTGTTCATGAGCAGAGGTCTTGAAATGGCTATGTTGAAAATTTGGTGAAAAAAATCCTAAAAATGACTGTTTTACGAGCGTGCGTTGCGCAGTTCCTACGCACGCTCATAGGTTTGTGAATTTTCAATATTTCCACTCCAGATTTTCAACATTGCCATTTTTCCACACCTTCTTATGAGTAGTACAGCTGTCATTTTTCACATCTCACCCAAAACGTGTTTCTGCCCATGTAGCGCACAATGGCGCAGTCGTGCTAACTCAGTGTATGGGACACATTAAGGAAATCACAGTGTCACTGTTCATGAGCAGAGATCTTAAAATTGCAATGTTGAAATTTTGGTGACAGAATTCCTAAAAATGACTGTTTTACGAGTGTGCATTGCACAGTTCCCACGCACGCTCATAGGTTTGCGAATTTTCAATATTTCCACTCCAGATTTCCAACATTGCCATTTTCCACACCTCCTTATGAGCAGTACAGCTGTCATTTTCACATCCTGCCCAAAGCGTGTTTCCACCCATATGGCGCACAATGGGCGCGGTATTGTGCAAGCTCAATGTATGGGACACATTAACAAAACCACAGTGACACTGTTCTTGAGCAGAGGTCTAAAATGGCTATGTTGAAACTGGTGGAAAATGCCTAAAAATGACTTTTTAGGCGTCGTTGCACAGTTCCTATGCATCTCGTAAGTTGCAAATTTAATATTTTCACTCCAGATTTTCAACATGTCCATTTTATTAAACTTCCTTATGAACAGTACAGTTGCAATTTTTCATATGTCACCCAAAATGTGTTATCGCACATGTAGCGCACAATGGTGCTGTTGGTGTGTGAAAGCAATGTTTAGGACAGATTAAGAAAATCACAGTTACACTGTTCATGAGCAGAGGTCTTAAAATGGCTATGTTGAAAATTTGGTGACAAAAGTCCATAAAATGACTGTGTTACGAGTGAGCATTGTGCAGCTTCCACGCATCCTCGTTAGGTCATGACTTTGTAATATTTTCAGTCAGATTTTCACTAGTGGCATTTTCAACACTTCTTATGAACAGTACAGCTGCCATTTTCACAACATGGCGGTGTGTTTTCACACTTTCAGTGCAGAGATGCGTGGTCGCTGTCGGAAATCATTGTTCGGCAAGATAAAGAAAATCACAGTGACACTGTTCATGATCGGAGGCACCAAAATGCCTGAGTTGACAATCTGCTATAAAATATCCCCAACCTACTTATATAACGAGTGTGCGTTGCACAGTTTCTGTGTACGCCGTGACTTCACCATTTCTTTAAATATTTTTACTACACATTTGCAACATAGCCATTTTTACATCTCCCCATGACAGAGTACAGCTGTCATTTTTTAAAGCCTATTCGGAATATTTTTGCACCTGTGGTGCTAAATCCCATAGTCACTGTGCATAAGCAGCTTTCGGCTACCACACTGATATTCCCCCTGTTCATGAGGTGGGGTCACAAAACAAACATGTTGAAAATTTGGAGTTAAAATACCAACGAATGCCTGAGGTATTAGGCTTTTCAATAAAATCGCCCAACCCTATAGAGAATGACAGGAATCAGGGGTGTGACTTGGGATTCTTGCCTGTGATGCTCATACCATTCCACACCCTGCAGTCACTGAGAGGCATTGAGGTATGCCTTGGACTCTTCGGCCCCAAACTTCACCCCATTCTCCTATATTGCACCCATCTCACCATATTTCCTAATGAAATGGGGTGCGCATAAGGGCCAAAGACCCCAAGGAACACGTGACACTTGTCAGTCTCTGCAGAGTGGGGTGTGGTGAAATGGCGTGGCCGTTATGCCTGACGACCCAAATGCACACCCCAATGCCTGTCACTCTCTGCAGGGGGGTGGTGGTGGGGTTGGCTTCAGTTCAATACTTCACTGCCATTCCTATTACACAGCTCTGTAACTTCTACACTACCACTGCCAATGCCAGTAAGCAAACATTCGGCATTGACAAATGCTTGTTTGAAATGCCTCGCTCCATTGTAAACACCAGCTCCAGTTGTTCAGGTTGTTGGGACCACGCAGCTCTCATGGCCATCTCCTCCATTTTGTCCCTTCTTGTAACGCCCATCTCCACAGTAAGCCCTGTCTATTTTTTAATAAAATTAGATAAATCAGATAAACAGCTACCCTTGCAAGAGATACGAAAGAGACCCACAATCAGCAGGATGCAAAAACCCGAGTCCGCTCTGTTAGCCCCCAGCAGCCAGGCAGTCACTATGTGATTTCTCACCACCAGCCCAGAAGTGGTTCACAGCTTGATTCTCTACTTTCATCACCTAATCAACACTTCTGTTGGGTAGTCTGGGTCAGTGATTAGGTTACTTGGTACCTTATTTAGCACATACTTGGTACCATTGGCATGCGCTATAACCAGCTGCCTTAGTAGGTTATAACAGGGTTTTTTATAATGGGAGTTTAATTGCAGCAGTTCAGGAATAGTATTTTAGTCCAGCTAAAGTGGCCTGGTAGTCAAGTGGTCCCTCACCCCTCCCTTGTTCTCCTATCCCCATCCCCATATAGTAAATATAATGCACTGGTAGTCTAGTGGTCCCTCCCCCTTCCCCATTCTCTGATCACTATCATTGTATAATGAATATAATGCCCTGGGGTAACACTAATGTACAGTGCTGATTATTAAAAGCACTACACTTTGAGCGACTCAATGATAGCGCTATACAAGACAGCGAGTGGTGCAGTATTTTGTTATATCCTGTATAGCAAGTATAGCAAGGAGCTATACTCACTAGTACAGGATATAGCATCCTTTGTGGCCAGTTCCCACTGAGCTGCTTGCATAGCGTAGTGGTGTACATCACCGCTTGCAATACAAGCAGATTGGGTTCAGGTCCAGCTATAGGTAGAGTCCTTTTTTTTTTTTAAATAGTTACTTGCCCCGTGCTCCGCACACCCCCGTGGAGTTGATTATTTAAGTTTGGGGTGTGTGGATGTCACAGCACCCCACATAAAAAAATGATTTTGGTGTGGTTTTGGTAAGTATTGTAGTGACCGTCGCTATTTGCGATGGTCGGTACAATGTCCGTCGCCCTTTTACTATGTGCTCTAGTTTGTTCATTCTATTTGATAGGCTGTCTTTCAGACTCACCTTTGTCACATAGAACCTGCCATGGTAGTCTAGCAGTCCCTCGCCCCTCTCATTCTCCAATCATTTCCCATATGTTTCATACTTGCATTGGTTGTCCAGTGGTCCCTCCTCAGTCCTCTGTTCTCTGATTGCCCTCCCCTGTGCTGCCCTTGATGTCCCCGTAATAAATAAAACCCATCCCTTGATGCTTTCTTTCTTTTTTAAGCTTGGAAAAAAAAAGATCCTTGGGGAATCAGCACAACCCACCCCCAACTCCAGCTGAGCTCCCAACACCCAACCCCCCAAGTACACCTCCCCCCACCCCACACACATCTTCACTCACCTGAAGAGGTCCCAGGATGAAGATCCACTCTTCGGTCAAAGACATGTCTTGCTGCTGGAACTGGCAACGGCAATATGAGAAACAAGGGTAAATGTGGTTCAATGTATTTCAGTTGGGGTTTCAACTCTGGTGCATAACTTTGCCTTTGTATGACATTTTGATCCCAGATTTTCAACATGGCATGTTAGGGACCCCACCTGATGAACAATATGACTGTTATCATGCAACTCCTGTCCTAAAGGTGATTTTGCAATCTCTTGATGAATTCACCTTTCAGGTGGGATTTGGAATGTTTTCTTGACCCCTGATGATAAGGTAGAGTCATTAGAATGCTATGTTGAAAATTTGGAGTCAAAATATCTAAAAGTGGTAAAGTTATTCCTGTCCATTTCTATTTTGCTATGCACGCTTTTAACTTTGAAAATTGTAAATATTTCAACCCCACATTTTCAATAGAGCCTTCTTATTACCCCACCTCATGCATGTCACAGCTGTCATTTTTCAAATATTTGCCAAAATGTGTTTTCACACCTGCAGTGCAGAATGGCATTGCAGTTGCTCAGAATTATGTTTTGGTGGGGATTTAAAATTTTTCTGCACTGGGTACATGAGATGGAGTAATAAGATGGTTAAGCTGACAATTTGTTTGCTGTTGTCCTATAAATGGAAGCACAGGGCCCTTTCACAATGACATTCATATATGCATCTATGGAGGCATGGGACCACAGGACCCTTTGGGTCATCCACTCCCACAGGCAAATAAGTATATGGTTACTCTACCTCAAAAACTATAGATGTGTGGGAGTGCAGGGCCCTCAGAAGACCTTGTGCTCCCACAGGTAAATAAAGCTATGATTAAATGATCTTGAAAAGTAAAGAACTACATTTTAAAAATGGTGTTATTGCTCTAGGTATGGTTAAAGAGACAAAAGAAGGGGAATGTGACATTAGGGTTTCCAACCCTAACACCCCACCCCCACCCTGCACACACCAACAGGTATTGGGGCTGTGGCTTGGAGCTGTCAGCACTAAATCTCACCCCATTCTCCTACACTGTACCCATCTCAGCATACTTACTTATGGAATGGGTTGAGTGTTAGGGCTGAAGACCGCAAGCTACATGCCTGACGCCTGTTGATGTGTGTATGCAGGGTGGGCATAGGGTGTTAGGGTTGGATACCCTAATGCCTCACTTCCATACTTTTGTCACTTTAACCCTAACTAGAGCATTAACAATGTTTGTTTGCAGTTTATGTAATATATAGTGCTTCAATATTTCAAAATGTCAAGGAGGACAAACTACAAAAAGCAATTACTCTGACAGAGTTTTAATGTCTTCCTTCATTTTCTAAAAGTGTTTACATTATCCTGCAATCAGGCAAAACATTATCTTTTCTTCATCTGTCAGTAACTGAAAACAATACTGTATGTTTTTGAAATTTCTGTCATTAAAGTTTGTTAATTGATTTTTACCTAACAAAGACTAAATAAAAAAAATAAAACACTTGATGTTCTTTTTTTTGGTTTTGTGTAATCTATTTTTCTGCCCCATGCTCAGTGGTCCACCACTCCTTCAGGCTCTACCAAGTTCCTCCCAAGCCCCTACTGTCCTTACCCAACCCTTCTCTGATCGTCATATTGCAGCCGACCCCCGGGATATCCTGGCATATTCCTTCTCCGGATGGGTCCCCCTCCTCCGAGGGGGAAGGCACTGAGGGGAGAGATGTGACCCCAGCACATACTCCTAGGGCCCAGGGATGCTGCTGAGAAACAGGAGGCCCTGGGAATTCACTGGAGGCCCTCAGGGAACAGAGAACCATCATCCAGTGGCTAGCAAATGATTTTCCTGGCTTTCTCAAGGTGCGTGACATCCAGACATCAAGGCAAGAGCCGACGTCTGTCATGCACCACCCAATGACCCTAATGTGTTGCTCTACCCCTGGCCTCCACCAGTGATCATTTCAACACTGGGTCACAGCCCCTTCCCTCCCTGAGGACAGCGAGCAGTCATGGGATGCTCAAGCTGCCTCCCCCCAGCTGGCCCTCCAGTGACCCGAGCTCACTCCCGAATCCGAGTTGCTGGCGTTGCAAGCAGAAATCCAACCGTTGTGCTGATGGGCTGGCCAACTTGATGTTCTAACAGAAACAGCTAAGCGACACCCAGTCAGAAGTGACAATGAGGTGAATAGTTCACCATGAAGAAAGCTGGCTGCTGTGACACTGACAGATGACAATTAACAGCATGTGACATGGAAGGGTTAGTATTATTTTACTGCGAGTGATTTTCTGTGGGCTGAATACTATTTAGGATTTTGTGTGACATTATTAGTTTAGAGGGTGGGCACATTTTTGTGGAAATTGAAGCCAGTTAAGGATGTTTCCTGTTGTTTTACACACCTCATGTCAAATTCATTATTTTTTTGCCCAGTACATGATGGTCATAGAAACCTTTACAATCCTCAAAGAAAAACTTGAGGTGCCATGTTCTTTTTACATTACATGGTAAGACTTATTCTCTGTTTATGGAAAAAATCCATAAGGGGTAAAATTGAAGAATGTAGGAGGTTATACAGAGGGAGGCAAGGGGAAGAGGCAGCTGCAGTCTAAATGGTTGAATTGCTGCACACTCGCGCGGACTAGAAAAACCATAATGGCCTGTGTCTGATGGCATTTTCATATGTTCATATATTCATACATTTTGTATAGTTGTAAAATCACTGCTTTTGGTGTCGACATGAGATATTATTTTGAGTTTGTGTGATATTATCTGTTTAGAGGGTGGGTAAATGTTTGCCGAAATTGCAGCCAGTTTAGGGCATTCCCTGGTGTTTTACCAACCTCATGCCAAATTCAGAGTTTTTTCTCAGGACTTAATGGTCATCTAAAATCCTCAGCAAGAAATTTGGGTTACTATGCTTGTTTTCAAGTTACATGGTGAGACTTAATCCCTCTTTATGGAAAAAAAAAGTGTAAGGGGTCAAATTGCTTTGCATAGTTGTAAAATCCTTGTTTTTGGTGTCAATATGAGAGTGAAAAAAGTGAAATAGAGACACATTTGTCTTGACGTGTGCTTCAGTTGTTCAACACATGCAAAAAATAAAGAGTATGAAGTGAATTGCCAATACTATAATACTCTCTTGAACTAACATTCCCCAAAATGGGGGATATAGTTATATGTTTCTATTTATAAAACCATTTAAATCCATGCCATTTTCATGAAACTTTTTTTGAACAATTTAGAAAATGGTTTTAAATGTAACAAAGAAAAGCAACATTGGGCCATGCTGCTTTTGGTTGTCTGCTGTCAAGTTGTAGCTTCAGAGCTGGACAGCTCAGGAAAACAGCTGTTGAAAAGTCCCAACAAAAAATAAAAACTTGACTGATACAGTAGTCCCTTGCTATAACAAACCTCATTACAGTGAACATTCAGCTATAATGAACAGTCATCACAGTGTTATGCAAGGTCCCTACACTCTAACTGGCATCCCTCTGTACACCTTAAACAATCCTTTATGTTATACATAATATGCATATGCTATACTAATATATAGAGCACAGACGCTGACCGTACAAGAGTGAGTGTCAGCATATGAAATAATTGCAATAGACTACTTTCTCTAATGCATTGAAACTACACATAGTAAGCCAAGACATTCATGTATTTGTCATCTTCTGATATTACATGGTCTGCATTGCCACCTTTTGGATTTATGTATAATCGCACCACATACTGTATTTTCCATGTACCATGTACACTCTTATTGTTCTAAGAGATAGCTAACGTAGCAAATATTGTATAATGTTATCTACACTGTGGAACTACCTTATTTTTAGCCAATAGTGTTCATGAGATGTAACTAAGAATGTTTCTATCTTACGGTAACAATGGTGATTATAACAGTATATAATGTAACGTATTACGTTTTCCCCTAGGAGACCTTCTTCACTCCTTGGGGTATAAAGGAACTCTGGCTTGGGTCCTAGTGTCGAATGGTAAGAACTGTTTGGGGCAACTGTAATTTCCTTTTGTAGTAATGAACAAGTTTATTACTGATATGCAACCTGTCTGTGATTCATTTGCATCTCTAATTATCGCCAAGGACTTGATCAGGGATTGACACTCCCTAACATTGGCTCCCATCAAAAACGGTGTACATGTATTTTGAGCCAGTCCCGATGATGATACATGAGTTTCAGTGGGAGCGAGGGACTACTTTATTTTGAGCCAGTCCCGATGATCAGACCAGTTTCAGAGATACATGAGCAGAAACACACAAAACAAAGTTAAACATGGTACAACAATATAAATCCCACTCCCCCCACATCACAGTTACTTACATCTCCCCCATTCAGTCCTACATCACAGTCACTGACAGACAGGACCCAGTTACCCCAGGGATAGACATTCATTTAGTCATCTGTAAAAAAACAATCAAAATCGGCTTCGTCCCTCGAATTTCATATCTCCTGAACATACTGTACAGTTTTCACCCATTTCAAATACAGGCACCGACATCCCAGCATAGCTGTACAACCGTGGCTTTCCCCAGAGGCAGGAGTTCCAGCCAGACAGGAGATGTAGTAGTGCGGGACGAGGCTTGAGAGTACACTTGATTTTTACCACTGAATAAGTTTAAAAATTGAGGCACAGATAGGTCACCGAAACACCAAAAGCAGTATGCAAGGAAACCACACCGACTAGATCATGCCCAGTGGCCAGAACTGCATCCCTCGCCTTAACGAACAACTAGCTATAACAAATATTCGCTAAGGCTCCCAAGTCATTCATTATAGCAAGGGGCTACTGTACCTATTCATACAGTTAAAAAATGTATATGCAGAATGAGAGGAACTTTAATATAAAAGAAACAGAATGACGAATGACAGACATATATATAGGTAAAGTGTCTTGAATAATGCCAAAGGCTACAATTGTAGGAGCTAATCTCCTCACTGCCAGACTGTAAATATTCATAGCTGGACATGACATACTAGGATAATTTATTATTCTGACAATGCCTCCATGTATTTAAGAGCGTACTTCTGCCAATATACAACTGGGAAAACATTTTTGGGCGCATCTGAAAAAGGGCAATTTGAAACACTAATGTATGTCTTTTCGTTATTAAGAAATAATGGTCTGGTTTTCACAGGGGAAATAATGTTCCTTTTGAAATCTATTATAAATGGTCCAGGTCTGGCCAAATTCATAGGGTCAAATAATGTTTCCAAAGGATTTCAGGCATGGAGAGACCTTTCTGTAAACATTATCTTCATCCTCTTGCAAGTGAAGCCTGCCATATACTTTCACGATCCCATTTCCCACTCATTCACACTGAATAGGACTGTCAATTTAGTTTATGGCCCCTCTTTTTCTTTGGTCCATTTTTCCCTGTCACCATCAGCTACGCATTGTAAAGAGGATGACAACCAGGAGCAAAGGATCACAGCCCTAAATGCATGCCTTGCAATGAGCTTCATGTGCTCACTTAGTCATCTGAAATGCCCTCTCACAGGAAATCAGGTAGCAGCAGTGACTACCACTTACAAGCTAGTCAGTTTTTAATGTACCTCTCAACCTCCTGCCTTTCCTCTCCACTCCATCCACCTCCAAATCCCTCCCCAGCTATGACGCTTCATCTTTTACCCTTCCCCCTGTAAAATCCTCTGCTGACCAAGCTGCTTTCTCCTTCTGCTTCCCCAAACTTTGGAGCTCCCTCCCCATTGCTATTTGCAATGCTCCCTCTTTCCTATCACCAATCCCCCCCGTGAATTCACTACTCACTCCTTCAGTTGCCACTTATCCTAGACTAGTCTAACTTCTTCTCCTCCCCCCATGTTTCATTCCCCAACCCTCTTCTGCCATGATTTATTGGTCCCCAATCTCCCTTGGACTTGTCACCATCATGTTCCCTATCTGCCTTCTCTCCCTTATTTTCCTGCCAATTGCATTTTGCTGAACTGTTGCTTTTAACATGCTATCTTTTGCACTACTTGATCACTGAACTTCCTCTTTAATTCTCTGCTGTGTATTTTTATTATTGTTTTATTATTTAATAATTGTTGTTACAACTGTAACATTACTGGTGTAACTGATTGCACTCTCCTCATCCCCGGCCCCCAGGACATATCTTGAAACAAGCGGTTTCACTCAGTATATTTTTCCTGGTGAAACTCTTGAAATAAATAAAATAAATTAGAACTCAAGAAAAACTTGGAGAAGGCTTAAAAGACACTAAGACACATGGATCCATAACAGGAGTATCCGGCATGTTGAAGTCTCCCATTATCAGAACCTCCCCTTTAGCTGTCATGTTTTGTATATCTTCTAACAGTAATGTGTCAATGTCCTCCCCCTGGTCTGGGGGCCTGTAGACAACCCCAGTTCTTATGACTGTCCCATTTCCTGTTTTCAGGGTGACCCACAGTTCTTCTGGCTCCTTATGTGTATTCTGAATTTCTGTAGCTTTGATATTTTCATTGACATACAGGGCCACTCCACCCCACCCTTTTTGCACCTTGGTCTCTTCAGAACAGTACATAGCCAGGTATTGAAGTCTCCCAAGTGTAGTTACTGGTAAACCACATCTCACTAATTGCTATTATGTCCAGTTTAGCCTCTGACATTATTGCCTGCAGGTCTGGGATCTTATTTCCCAGGCTGTGAGCATTTGTGTACATGATTTTCCATAGGCCAGATTTCAGTGTGTTACTTGTACGGTGAGGTTTGGCATTTCCCCTGTGTGTTGTATGGGGAGATGGACCTTTTTCTTACCTGGTGATGCAAATGAACTGCAAATGTGTTGAATCCCTGTTTGACAACTAGCTGAGGGAGGAGAGGTGTTCTTTCCATTAGACGTATGGGGTGCTGCACCCCTCTCCCCATTTGCTAGTTTAAATATTCTGCAAAGACGTCAAACTTCTGCCACAATGCACTGACTCCCTCCTTAGTCTGATGCAGTCCATCAAATTTAAAGAACTTTCGCTCCCAGAACTGTTGACAGTTCCCTACAAATCTGTGTCCTTTTTCCTGGCACCAGCCCTTGAGCCACATGTTTAGCTCCCCTATCTCCCCTTCACTGACCTTCCATCCATCTGCCCCCCCCCCAGACTGGCAGGATCTCATAGAAGGAGATGTCAGATGAAATGGATGATAGTTTGTCACCCAGCCTAGTCAGGTGTTCCTTGGTCTCCACAACTGACCTGCTGGCGAGATCATTAGTCCCTATGTGTACCAGGACGTCAATGTTTTCTCCTGCATTGTGAACAATTTTAGCAATGCGATCAGTGTCTCTCCATGCTGATGTACCTGGGAGGCATATGACCATTACCCCTGGATGGAGATGGGTATCAACTCCCCAAATCATGGATTCTCCTATGATTAGAGGTTTTTTGGATTTTCTTTTTGCTTTTTTTGTTTTGGATCCTGATTTGGGCGAGTTTTGTTGTGCTAGCTCCTGTGCTGCAGTGTCCTGCTCTGCAGTATCCTGTGCTCCTTTGTTTGGTTTCGGAGAAAGAGGCAGATACCTGTTTGTAGTGTTTATATGGTTTTTGGAGGTAATATGTTGGAGAGCACAGAGTGATGGGACACCCAATTTGCCCCCCCTAACCACCTGCCAACCTCCTGGACCAACTACCCTCTGCAGTCAAGGTTCTTCTGTTGGATGTTGGGGAAATGGAGGGTGGTTCTTATAATGTATTTCCGCTAGAATATGAAATTTGAGGTACACAATCTCTGCTCATGCCACCTGGAGCTGAGCACTAAGATCTCCAATGGCCCAGCATGAAGGACAGTGTCCTAAATCCTGTTAGACTGTCCTTCTGAAAAGTGTTCCACAGTACCTGCTGTTAATGATATCCATTCCAGATAAGTTGCTGGGTTTATAACCTGTTCAGAGTAATTAAAAGGAAGAAAATGCAAGTAATGGTTTGATTTTGTGTTTTGTTTTTGTATAAGTTGTTATAACAAGTTAAATTCAGCAACATCAAATCAGCATCAGGACACCCCCCTACAAGAGCTCCCTCCTGGACCTGGGACAAACGGGCGCTAGGAGAGCCTGCTGACCGAAAAACTTCCCCAAATCAGCAACAGGACTCCCCCACAAGAGCTCCCTCCAGGAGCTGGGACACATGGGTGCTAGGAGGTAATAAACTACCTCCATATCGTAGCACCCTTGTGAAGGGGGACGTTTCTTTCATTTTGTTTTACAAGTTTCTACTGTTAATTTCAACGAATGGAGGTTTATTTAATTATTTAATTATATACTCGCTAGTTGCTGGAATTGGTACTTGCTTCATGCCTATATAGCTCACATCTGCGTTTAGGCTGTAGTGTTGGTTCGGGGGGGTACAAGCTCTAGCTACACCGGGCAATTTGTAACTGTGTCCCTGTCATAACTGTAGCATATAGTGTGCGATTTAAGATTGTCTGCACTGCTTAGCTGCTTACTTGCCTGAATTTGCCATGTTTATCCCTCTCTGAAGCTTGATTTAAACCAGGATTACATTCCATGCTTGCGCTGTGCAGTTCAGCCTCCCGCTGCATAGTAATTGCCTCCTTTGTTCCTTTTGTCTTCATAGAGCCTGCCGACCGAAACACTTCCCCAAATCAGCAACAGGACTCCCCCTAACAAGAGCTCCCTCCTGGAGCTGGGACACGCGGGCATTAGGAGGTAATAAACTACCTCCATATCGTAGCACCCTTGTGAAGGGGGTTAGCCCGTCGACTGCCCCACCCACCCTGACTCGGCATTTCCTTTATAGGCTTTTTCTAGCGATGTCACATCCTGTTACTAATTTTAACTAAGTCCTCATTTCTCCATTTGCAGGTTATACCTGCTAGCCACTAGAGGGACCCTCTGTCCTTCTCTCCTCTACCCCCTCTTCCTGTATTAACCTCACACTACTGCTTACCCCTCTACCAGCTTGGCCACTTCTCCCCCTTCCCCAACCCCTGCCTCCGCCCACACTCCTCCCTTGCCCAGCCTCCTGGCTAACCCTACACACTACCCTAGTCATATTGCCTGACCCCACCCTGCCTGCTGCTTACCCCCAGTGACCACTAGGAGTTGCTATTTCTACCCCCCTTCTCTGGCCCAAACCTAGCCCACTGCAAGCCTCCTAGAACCTGGATCCCTGCACCCAGCCAGGCCTAAGCCCTATTGCCCAACCAGGGTCTTGAACCCTGCACCCTGCCCACCAGAGTCCATGACAGTACCACTACTCCAAAGTGGCATCTACGCTGTCTGAAGGGCAATAATGACACTCATACTTCCCCACCCAGCTTTAACAGGGTACAATGGTGGGTCACCTCTTCCTCAAATCTGGTATAATGACCCCTCCTACAAACCTGGTACTACTGTTCTTCTTCATTTTACTATCCCTTCCCACACTTACTCCCCACCAATGTCCCTATCCTTCACCACCACCCCCACTGTCTATTCTGCTACGCCCTTCTTTCACCCCCTATAAATCCACAGCTTCCCTCCCAGCTATCTCCAGGTCCCATTTCCCCACTCCCTTCCTCCCCAGCCTATTCCTTTGGCTGCCTTCTGCCTCTCTCTCCCACTTGCTCCCCTCACCCAGCCCCCCACTACTGCCTCCACCCACCGGATGCCTAAATCCCGTCCCCTCCACGTACTACACTGCCACCTTACCCTTGCACTACTCCTTCTGGCAGCAGGGTATATACACCCTAACCCTGGCCCAACCCTTACTCCGGCCTCTGACCACCCCATATCAAACCCCTCAGCCAGTGCAAACTTTGTCTCCCATCCTAGCTTCCTCCCCTGGGGCCTGCATCTTCTCCACCTAAATATTCATAGCCTAGCCCCAAAGCTAGATCAGCTCCAGGTCCTAGCCACCCATTACACCCCTGATATAATCATCCTATCTGAGACCTGGCTAAACCCTAGCCTACCCAATAAAAATGTCACAATCCCTGGGTTCAGCATCACACGGCAAGACCAGCCCACCAGAGGTGGTGGGGTGGCTATCTACATCAGATCAGCCCTCCACTTCACTGTCTCAATTACAAAATCTGTACCCAAATCCTACGAGCTTCTGATGGTAAAACTGACCCCCACTCCACTCTACCTATCTTTGTGGCTGGTATTTACTGCTGCCCAGGCACGCTAACCTCAATAGTCACCGACCTCCTGGTCCAGCTCTCTTCCCTTGCCCAGTCGGGTGAACTATATGCTATGGGTGACTTCAACCACAATTGGCTAGCACCCACTTTTAACAAAACCCAAACTGAGTTAACTGCTGTTAACCTCAGCCAAACCATTACTGAACCCACTCGCTCTAACCTTAAGTCCAGGTAATCACTCACTCCTCGACTGAGCCACTTCCCGCATGGCGTGGCTCAGGTCTTCTCCCAGTTGGCGACCACCACCTAATCTACTTAGTCCATAAAATCCACAGAGTCAAATCCACTCCCAAATTCATATTCCAATGTTCTTACAAATCCCTCAACCTCTCCCCCCTTCTGGATGATTTTTCCCCACTCTAATTGGGTCCCAAGCACAAACCGCTCTAAGATGGATTCAGCCCTTACGCACTTCAGGAACACCTTCCTCTCTGCCTGGGACAAACACGCCCCCCTACGCCGGGCCAGAGTCCGTGGTTCCCACCTACCCTGGATCACCCCTGAGCTGATTGCTTGTCAACAAGCCCGTGATAAGGCCTGGCGAATCTACAAATCCTCCTTCCTCCCAGGCCACCATATCATCTATCGCATGCTCCGCAATTGGTGTACTAAGGCCATCCGCCTAGCCAAGTCTGAATATTTTAACAACACTCTTAATGCAAACCTTGGAAGATCTTCCAAATTCTGGGAAGTCATTAACTACCTTTTCTCCCCTCAATCAGCTAGCCCTCCACCTCTTCTCCTTGCCCAAGGGTCTCTACTATCTGACCCCCTGGAAGTCGCCACTGAGTTTAATTCCTATTTCACTACCTGTGCCCGGGCCCTCCTTGAAGCCCTCCCACCTGGTAACACTCCACCTCCTCAGTCTCCTACCCCCCTACTATCTGGCACAAACCCCTTCTCCTTTAGACACATTTCCCCCAATGAAACCTTAGATGCCCTTCTCGCCCTAAACCCCTCCAAAGGCAAATCCCCTGTTGGTCTTGACAACAAGCTTCTCTTCCTATCTGTTCCCACCATCGCTACCCCCCTTGCAACCCTACTAAATCTTTCCTTCTCTACCGAGTCTCACCCCTCTGAATGGAAGCATGCCACTGTTCTACCCCTCCCTAAAAGTGGTGACTGTACCTCTGCATCCAACTACCACCCCATCTCCCTCCTCCCCACCCTCGCAAAACTCCAGGAACACCTTGTGCTATCCCAACTCTCCCCCTTCCTCGCCGAAACTAACTTCTTCACCCCTTTCCAGTCCGGGTTCAGAAAACACCACTCCACTACTACCTCCCTGCTCAGACTCACAGATCACATCCTCACTGGGATGGACAAAGGGCTAATTACCGCTGCTATTTTCATTGACCTAGCAAAAGCCTTCGACACTGTTTCCCATTCTCTCCTACTATCCTGCCTTTCTGGAGCTGGGTTGTCTGAATCCGCCATGAACTGGTTCAGTGCCTACCTTCTAAATAGAACCCGATCTACTAAAATAGCTGACCACATCTCCCCCCCTCCCAGTCACCACGGGCATTCCCCAAGGCTCAGTTCTTGGCCCCATCCTCTTCTCCATCCTGCTAAATGACTTGCCAAACTCCTGCTCCTCTTCCTCTATCCACATGTACACAGACGACACAGTCCTCTACACCTCCAGCTGGACCCATGAAGAAGTCACCTCTAATCTTCAAAACGACTTCAACAAAATCCAACACTGGTTCAATATCAACCAACTCTCCCTAAGTGCTAAGAAAACCAACTCAATGATGTTCGGCACCAGACAGCACCTATCCAAACTCGCCTCCCCTCTGAGATTCCACACCCTAAATAACACCATCCTCGAAGAAGTACCCTCCTTCAGGTATCTTGGGGTTTGGCTTGACCACCACCTCTCCTTTTCCACTCATGTTGATGCCATCATTTCCAAACTGCGCCCAAAACTTGGAGCCCTCTACAGAAACCGCACTAGTCTCCCACTTCCTGTTAGACGAGATATTATCCTGAAAATGATCCTACCCTCCTTCGATTACTGTGATGTGGTTTACAGTTCCACCTCACAGACCACCCTAGCCAGACCAGACCCCCTCTTCAATGCTTTCTGTCACTTTTCCCTCAATGCCCCCCCTCAATCACATCACTGCACGCTTTATCGTTCCCTGTCCCTAACCTCCCTGAGCAACCGTCGCCTAATTCATTGTACTAAATTCACTTCTAACATCTGGCTCGGCTCCCTCCCTCCCTACCTCGAACCTGACTTATCCTCCCCTCCTACCCCCTTACACGCCCTCAGGTCCACTGACCCTAGACTACTATTCATCCCTCACCATAGGACTACCACTGGCCAATCTGCATTCTCTTACCTCTTCCCTAAACTCTAGAACTGCCTGCCCACCCAGATCCACCACTCTTAATCCAAACTCTCCCTTTCCTATGCCCTCTCTAACTTCCTTGTACCTAATTGCATCTGCCCCTGACCACCCCCCCGCTAGCTCCTCCTCCCCCACTCCTCTCTGCACCTGACCAGTGACCCGGCCATCACCCAATTGTCTGGCATATATACTACCCTGTGCACTTATACCCCCTCTATACTCTTCGCACTCTCACTTTCTCCCCCCCTTCCTAAGCAACCTAGCTCCCCATCCCCCTTCCTCCTCCGTATACACCTACACTCCTACCCCCTTCTTTGCTCCTCCCCTCCTGGCTCTCCAAATCCTTCCTTTCTGCTTGATGCATCTCCCTGAAGCTCAGCCTCTGCTACTGGCACTCAAGTTCTGCCACTCCACCCCTGTTCTGTAAACTGCACTTATGTATCTCATGTATTACCTTGATGTGTACCCTTGTTTTGTACTCCATGCCCCTACGATCATGTTCTGTACTGTTCTTACCTTGGTGGGTAACCATGATTTGTATAACCTGTACTTGCTGATCCGGTGCTGTCTTCTGCTCTGTCTATGCAACAAGTTCATTTGTAATCCCTCTCATCTATGTACATTATCCGTACTGCTACTGTAAGTTCAAAAACTGTTTGTATACCTGCCTGCTGATCTGGTGCGGTTTTGTACTGCTCTGACTATGCAACAAGTTCATTTGTTATCCCTCCCATCTATGTACTTGATCCGTATTGCTACTGTAAGTTCAAATACTGTATGTATACCTGCCTCCTCTGTAACCCCCCACCCCAGGTTGCACCGTGAGACAAGCATCTTTTTGCTCAGTGTGCCTTTCCTGGTGAAACATTTTCAATAAATAAATAAATTAATTAATTAATTACTAGTGCCCCTGTAAATGAGCTCAGCTTGTGGATGTGCCACTGATCCGCCCCTTCCTGCTTTGCCACAGGAAATGCCACAACTGTGGTACCCAATAAAAGGAGTGTAGTGTGGGGTGGTTGGGATGGGTGTGGGTTGCTGAGCCCTTCCCCTGCCAAAAAAGAAGAACCACAGATGAAAGAACAAGGAGGTAAGAGCAGAAACAATCAGTCAACAACAAATGCAGTAACCCTGAAAGCTTATCCTAATGTTAGATAAAACTATAAAACCTATAAAGCACCACCTGTAATAATTTCAGAGAAAATATACACTGTAAGAAACACTTTGCTACAGAGAAAAATAAAGCAGTAACAGAAGATATACCTTGCAAAATACAATTTGAATCAGAAGATTACAGCAGTAATCTGTTAGCACACACCTGTAGGCACACCTTGTAATAATGCAGAAGAAGGTATACCAGCAACAGCAATTTGAATCAGAGGAAAAATAAAGCAATGAAATGTTAGCAACAAACAGTAGCAATCCCTGTGAGTTCAAAATAAAAAATAACAGCACACAGTAAATCTGCTTAGCCAAAAGAAGTCTTAATCCTTTTCCCTTGCTCTGGTAAGGTTCTCTGCTCTGTCCTTTCAAGCAATCTTAGAAGGAAAGAGCTCAGGTGAAGCTAGGTGCCTTGGCCAGCAAACGAAGTCTTCTTGCAGACATGGTTCATCTATATAAGAATGAAAGCAAGGAGGAGTCTAGCAACTGTGAGCCAATCAATCTTACCTCAGTAGTGGGGAAATTAATGGAAACCCTGTTAAAGAAAAGGTTGGTAGAATATCTTGAATCCACTGGGTTGCATGACCACAAGCAGCATGTTGAAAGTGTAAGGCGTGATACAGACGAGGCACACTGATAAATCCTGTGTAGGATGAAACGTGTCTTTTTCTTCTGTTTGCACCCTTTGCATATTGCGTGAGAGGCCCGTTGGCACCATGCATTCCTGCTTAAAGCAGAACCAGCCTAAATTGTCATGATGATCTGCATGCATATACATCTCATGGTTCTTTGCATTACATGGTATGTGTGAATCTGCATTTCTTTGAAACTTGACTTTATTGCCAGTGCCTATTTAGATATCCCTTGCCTCAGTTGTTTTCAAATGAGGTTCTTTGTCTTTTAGCTTGCTTTTTCATTTTGGGCTCACCAAGACCCAAATCCATAAGACCAAATTAGAGCTGGTTAATTTACCCTGGAGTGTGATATAGACGAGGAACACTAATGAGTCATGGGTAGGACAAAACACCTGTCTGTGTTTTCTGTTTGCACCCTTTGCAGATTGTATGAGAAGGCCTTTAGCACCATGCATTCCTGCTTAAAGCAGAACCAGCCTAAATGTTCATGGTGATTTGCATATACATCCCATGATGCTTTGCATTATGGGTTTTTTTTTTTTTTACTTCACAGACAGCATGGATTCATAGGGAGGGCGAGGGTTACCAGATGACTCTGATTGATTTCTTAGACTGGGTGACCAGGAAAACAGATCAGGGGAAGGCAGTAGACTTTTGCAAGGCCTTCAGCAGCACGCTGTTGGTTAACTAGGATCTACAGCTTATCCAATAGGTAGGGAAATGAGCAGACTGGGTGGGCCAAGTGGTCCTTATCTGCCGTCAAAGTTTATATTTCTATGTTTCAAAGTCTATGTGCCACATAGGATACTAATAGAGAAATTGAGCAGCCTTGGGGGTTGGGGATCCAAAGTGATGGACTGGGTTTGAAACTAACAGATAGGAGACATAGGGTGTTGGTTAATGGCATTCACTGTAATGATGAGAGAGTGAACAGTGATGTGCCATAGGGCTCAGTGCTGGGACCTGTCTTCAATGTCTTTATAAGCAGCATCGCAGAAGAACTGAAAGAGAATGTATGCCTTTTTGCAGATGACACCAAAATCTGTAATAGGTAGATACTCTGAAGAGGTGGAGAAAATGTGTAGGGATCTTGGGAAACTCAAGAGTGGTCAAGAGCATGGCGGAAGGGGTTCAATGCCAAAAAGTATAAATCCTGCACTTTATTTACTTATTGAAGTTTGGTAGCTGGGTAGTCCTTTTGAGACAAGACTTTCCCTTTTTCAGGGGTGATCTGGGAAGTGCAGTACATTGATAGCGCATTCATTGACACAGAAAATTAGACAAGGAGTAGTCATACAGTAAAAGGCACTTAGGGCACAGAAACCAAGGAGGAGCTGAGTATAGGATGGAGGGAGGTACTGACAATCACTAAGCAGGAAAGGAACCTTGGGGTTATATTATCGGATGACCTCAAAGTGACAGAACAGTGTGACAAAGCAGTGGGTAGTGCTAGTGGGATACTAGGATGCATAGGGAGAGGTCTCTCCAGCAGGAGGTGGGAAGTGGTGTTGCCACTATACAGCTCACTGGTGAGGCCCCACCTGGAATTTTGTGTTCAGGTTTGGAGGCCAAACCTCAAAAAGGACATAGACAGTGTGGATGCAGTCCAAAGGAGGGCAACTGAAATAATGCAGGGGTTGCACCAAAAGCCCTATGATGAGAGACTGAGAGATCTCAACATATATACCCTGGAGGAGAGGTGAATAACAGGAGACATTATAGAGACCTACAAGTGCCTCACAGGATTAAAAAGGGGCAAGGGGGTAGTCCCTTTCAAATGAGAAAAAGCACCAGGACTAGAGGGTAAGCAATAAAGCTGGGGAGGGGAGTGTTAAAGGGATGCAAGGAAGCATTACTTCTCTGAAAGAGTTATAGTGTATGGTGGAACATTGTTATTGATGAAATTCACTAGAAACACAGTCCTGTTATGGTATCGTTCTGACGTTCTCTTGCTGTTAACCACCGTAGAATGATACCATAACAAGAAAGAATGTCACAGTTTGTGAAATTCCACAGAAGGAGCATTCATAGCTAAGGAGTTATTCAAACCTCCGTGGCAGTTGTTTTTTTTTTTTTTTACATTTTATTCTTTTCTCCGCCTGCCCTAGCTGCCGGCCGCCCGTTACTTTCAGCCAGGTCATGAACCACTGACTTCCACCCCCATATCGGCCTCGGGCCCTCCAATACCCGTGGCTTACCCCCCACGGTGGGGCTGTGGCACTCTGGCTGCATGCCGCAGTCATCGGACTAGGTCAGAGGGCTGGCCTGGGGGGCTAATTGAAGCAGTGGCGAGCTTCATTTAGGGCTGCCGGCAGCTGCGTCCATTTTCCTTTTTCCGGGAGGCGGGGTCATGCAATGATGCGGACCATCTTGCCCCACCTCCAGTACGTGCCTGTGCCGGCAGCTACGTGACTCCTGGCCTCCACCAGGGGTCATCCGGGCTCCAGACACCTCCCCTCCTTTCCCCCGGAGAAGGAGAGCAGTCCCTAGGACACTCCATCCTTCTCCCCCCGGCCGGCCCTCTAGCGACCCAAGTCCATTCCCTAACCCGGGTTGCCGGCGTCACATGCGGAAATCCAACCGCTGCCCCGGTGGGCCGGCCCACCTCCATGGCAGTTGTGGAGAGAACAGTACAGTAAAACAGATAAAACGTACCATTACAGAACTACCCGCTGTGTACTCGTTTTGTTTCTCCTTCCCCTCTCCTCAGGTACATGTATAAATATTCCAGTACATGTCCCTGAATGGCCCCGTTGAGAGTGAATAGTGACTCCCAACACTTCCTCAAGATGCACAGAGCACGATCTTGACCCTAGCCTACCTGAGCTTCCTGTGTTGCGAATTCACATCCGTGTGTGGCAGGACTGGAAATCGTAATGTGATGATGCTTCCACTCCTAAACTGCTCACCATAGACTATAAAAAAATCAGTGTATGGGGAGTAGTTAACAACTGTGTTGAATTCCCATCTCGAGGTTACCATATTTACTGTAAACCTCCTGAGCTGTGCTCTCGAGGTTTACAGACCATGGTAACTTCTCGGTGAGAATACAACCTGGTTGTGAACTACTCCCTATGCATTATCCTCTATGTTGCAGATATTAGCAGAAGTGGTGGAGGTGAAAACTATAGGTTGCCCTAAGCATGCCTTAAGCATACTTGGGATAGGCGCAAGAGAATATTTTTTAATAGGCAGGGCTGCTGGAGACCATTCAGGGTTTGCAGAGACAGACTAAGCCAGGACCTTCTGGACAGACTGGGGTGACCAAGCAGTTCTTTTTTGCTAAACACTTCTGTTTCTATATTTCAGCCATAGGGAGGAGAGCTGTCATTGTGATGCTCAAGTCCTTCATCTTCTGGCCAGGCCCTGAGTGACCATGGTCTGTTTCTGAACCCAGGTCGCAAGCATGGGTGGAAGTAAGGTGTTCAGTGCCTCAGCATTCCATGCACCAGGTCAGCCGTGCATCTCTTTTCTTTGGGATATGAACCTCCTTCTTTTCTGAGTAAGACCTGAAACCTGGAGCCACCACAAACATCTATGGCAGCCCACTGACAGTGCAAGGTAGAGGCACTTCATCTACTATGCCAGTTAGGAGGGGTGTTCACCCTACAGGTGCCTTACATTACCCTTTGAAAATTATGGTAAAGGGGTACAAATATGGAGTAAAGGCCACTTAAAGATCCTGTGGAAACCCCCTTCCAATCACTTTAAAATTTCTTGGTGGTCTCAGAGCCTTCCAGACCCAACACACTTTAAGACCCAAAACAAATGCTGTTGTGTCTTAGACTCACTGTTGCAGCATGCCGTGCCATGTGCAAGAGCAAGGCAATCCTCTGTTGCACACATTTGTGTGTAACAAAATGTGTGTAATGGTGAATTTTAGGTACTGCTTTTAAATTATTATTGACCCTAACCTGAAATTATGTTTCAATTATGTGCCTTAAAGGGGAAAAAATCATTTTGTGAAACATGACCAGATGGTCCAGTTTATGGGTGTGATATAATTTTATGTTTAAATTCCCAACTGCTTCAATAATAACTATGCTTTAGGAGGAGCCTTTTAGTGCCAAAAGCAGATCACAGACATCCCTAAAAATCAAGAACAGTTACAAAGTATGCTGTCAGGGAAGTCAGTGTGCTGTGTGTCTCATAAAAAAATAAAACCTCACTACAAGTACAGTGATGTTGGCCTGGTTGGTATGGGTGTGCATGAGGGTAGGAAAGGCCGAGGCCTCCCACACTGTAACCTTCTCTGCCCATGAAAGCTCCTTTTTTTTCTGCCCAGATGAGTCCATTGGCAGCAGGATGCAGAATGAATAACAGTTATAGCTTCAGTGATTAACTCTGTTTTTAAAGGGCAGACAATTAGCAGATGGTTAAAGCAGCAGTACTAGTTAACAAGGAGTGTTCATTGCTTCCAAAATTTTTGCACTGCTTGGTAGTTAAACATTTCAGATTTAACTTTTTTTAATTCAAATTTTATTAATTTTTTATGCTTATCCAGACACATCTGTATACATGAATGATTACATTTAGAATAGCTGAAAGCAGATAGTTACAAAAGTGAAGGTTGAAAACAGAGTTAAGTTTAACAAACCTCAACTCCCTCTCCCCCACCTCCCACCCAGACATTCCCCCTAGACTACTTACTATCCCCACACCCTTCCCCCCTTATATGTGCCAAATGAAAGGTGTTTCCCTTTTCTTTCCAATCCCTAAATAAAGGGAGAGGAAGAAATAAAGCATATTCAGTTCCATTTATAGGTATTCAGTATGTAAAAGCTGGTCAATCCTTGGCTTAGACATTGATACAATTAAGCAATCTGTTATAGAGTGTACAAGACATGTAAAGTTTCCCATCTTTTTTTATACAAATTCATTCAATTTGAGAGACTAGCCATCATCTTTTCCATTTGTGGGTTGTGAAGGAGTTCCTGTAACCATTTGGAGTACGAGGGCTGCTGTGAATCCTTCCAGTGTTTTAAAACTACTTTTTTAGCAGACATGGCGATTAAAGTAATATGGAAATTTCTGGTCATTGTTGGAAAACCTGTAAAATCGCCTAGTAGGCAAATTTCGGGTGTGAAGTAGTCATGTAGGCCCAACAAGGGCTCTATATAGTTTTAATGAGGTCCCAAAGCAGAGAAATTTTGGGGCATTCCCAGAACACATGAAGCAGAGTGTCAATATCACCATTAAATGTATTACAGTTAGGTATCTCTGCCCTTCCCAATTTACACATTTTAAATGGGGTTAGATACATGTCACTCAAGAAATGCATTTGCATTAATTGAAGTCTGTCTTGAGTGATTAATTTGTGGCAGGATTCCCAAATTTTAAGCCCATTGGAGCTGGCGTTTGGATACAGAGTATTCCAATATGGAGAAATACCCTCTACCTTGGGGAATACTAATGGGTAGAGAAGAGTATATAAAGAGGAAACAGCATGTGGAGCTGAGGCCATTATCCTGCCTGTTGAGATCCAATCATTAGGATTGTTTGGAGGGGGTATATTACCATAAAGGTTCATTAACATGTGGCAAATTTGAAATAATTGGTATGCCCATTTATTGGAAAGACTGAAGGTAGATAGGAGACTTGTAACATCCAGCCATTCTTGGTTTGGAGTACAAAAGTCCTGTACCTGACATTTAGTTAGTGAGGGGATCCAATTTCCAGGTATTGTTTTTCCCCCTATTTTGAAGTTAGGGTTTTGGAAAATCGGTTGGAAAAGATCTTGCGAGTTGTTATATCGAAAGGTAGCACAGTGCTGGCCCCAGTGGGTTGTTACACAATAAAGCAGGTAGGTTTTTGTAATTCAAAAAAATCAGGGCAGATGGGTTTATTCCTGCCATGACTGTTAACTCCTTTTCTATAGGTTACCCAAGAGGAAGTATAGTTTGATAAGTCCTGAGGAACAAGGGGTAGTGACCATCAGAGATATTTACTTAATTGGCTTGCCCAGGAGTATAAAGTGAAATGGGGAAGTTTTAGACCACTGAGGTGTTTGGGGGCAGCCAGCTTATGAAAGGCTCGTCTTGAGGTTTTCACTTTCCATAAGAAATCAGAAAGTGTACTATGAAGATTTTTGAACCATGATTTGGGAAGCCACATATTTAACAGATTAAGAGGGTAAAAAATGCATGGGAGGGAATTTATTTTAATAATATTCACCCGACCCCATAGAGTTAATGGGAGGACCTGCCATCAGTTTAGGTCCTGTTGAACGGATCTTCGTAAGTCATCCAACTTCAGTTTCTGCATTTGGGAGTCACTGGATGACAGGTGAATTTCTAGGTATTTTATTGTTTTGGACGCCCATCTTAACCCCAGTTCAGCTATGTCTGACTTTTGTACTTTGGTATTGAGAGGGAAAACTAGTGATTTTTTGGGACTGAGCTTGAAATTAGAGAGGGAACTACACTCCTGTACAATACCTAACAGCGTCTGTATTGAGGGTTTAATTTGGGTAATACGCAGTACGATATCGTCCACATATACTGCTATCTTGGTATGAATGGAGCCTTGTTGTATCCCTTGTATGCCAGGGGATGTCTGGATAGCTTTTATAAGGGGTTCTAAATACAAATTAAATAAAAGAGGGGATAAGGGGCAGCCCTGACATACTACAGCCTCCAAAGAGAAACTGGGTGAGAGTACGCCATTACAGAAAACCTTTGCAGTGGGATCAGTGTATAAAACTTTTAACCATGAACTAAATTGAGTGGGACAATGAAATCTGTGCACAGTTCTAAATAAGAACTGCCAGTTGACCCTATCAAAAGCCTTCTCTGCATCCAGAGAAACCAGAGTCATGGCCTGAGGGGAATCCCTGGACATGGAGAAGATGTGTGAAAGTTGATGAAGGTGATCCACAGAGGATCTGCCCTGCATCAAGCCTACTTGATTGAGGGTAATAGGAGCTGGGAGGACCTGTTCAACCCTTTGTGCTAATAATTTCACCAGGATTTTAAAATCTGTGCTAAGAAGGGAAATGGGCCGATAATTAGATATCTGGGATTGATCCCTATCAGGGTTTGGAAGGACAACTATTATTGCATCTAAGAAATTGGGGTCTAGTTTTGCTTCATACAGCATGGAAGAAAATACTGCAAGTAATCAGGGGGCAATTTGAGGGGTGAATGTTTTGTAAAAGTTATAGGAGAACCCATCTGGGCCTGGAGCTTTGTCCCTGTTAAGTTTTTAATAACTAGGATTATGTCGGCTCAGGTAAACAGTTTTGTCAAATCTTCTACTTCACTGAGATTTAAAGTGGGAAGCGGCATGCCCTCCAGGTACTGATCAACAGTTTGCTGAGAGGGGTGATTAGTCATGCGAGCATACAACATTTTATAATAAATCTGAAAGGCTTTATTAATATCTTTAGCCTAAGTAATTGGTGAATCAGAAGGGCTGCCTTGTAATACAGTAATGCATTTTGAGGCTTCTATTTTTTTAAGACAGAGAGCTAGACGCTTCCCTGCTTTTTCCCCCTGTTCAGTGTAAGAGGCCTTTGTTTTTAGAATAGCCCACTCTGCTTTTTCCCTAAGTAACTCCGAGTATTTATCTTGAAGTTTAATGAAGGCCTCTTTCTCAGAGTCTGGGGTAGTTCTAAATAAATGTTTTTCTTTTTTCCTGATTTGGTCAAGGACGTTTTTAGATTCCTGGGTCTCTGTATGTTTTTTATTAGCTGCCCATTTAATGAGTTCTCCCCTAATATAACACTTTAATGCTCCCCACTCCATGGGTGGGGAAGAGGTAGTGCCCCAGTTTTCCTTTTTAAAAGATTCTAGAGCAGTCAGTATATTATCAGAAATTGTTTTGTTTTTTAGCAGTTGGTTATTAAGTCTCCATTGTTTGTCCACAACCCAATTTAAGGACATTGAGAGTGTACAGGTCACCACAGAATGGTCTGATCTCATTCCTGGTTCTGTTTTACTATCCATTAATCAGTGGATTAAGGAATTGCGCAACCAAAAGAAGTCGAGATGCAAGGTTGAGCCATGGACTGCTGAACAGAAAGTATATTCCTGTGTTGTAGGTTGCAGAGTCCTCCAAGGATCAGAAAGACCCATATGGTCTACTAAATCTCTCCAGGCTCTTTGCACTGGGAAGAGCCCATGTCGTTCAGGCCTGATTATTTTTCCAGGTTAGGGTCAATGGGAGCATTCCAATCTCCACCTAGAAGCACTGGTATGTGCAAAAATGGTGTGAGAATTGAAAGAAGTTCCATACAAAATGAGGGGGAATCTGAGTTGGGTCCATAAAAACTCCCTATAAGTATTTGAAATGCATGGATTGTACCTATCACCAGTACATACCTGCCATTTTTATCTCTAAGGCATTGATTGCATCTAAAGGGAAAGGCTCTGGTAAGTAGAATAGCTGCCCCTTTGCTAGTTCGAGAGTCACCTGCCACAAAGACCTGTCAGATTTGCTGTCTCCTCAAAAGATTCTCCTCTGTTTGCAATAGATGGGTTTCTTGTAAGAGAATTACATCACATGTATATTATTTAAATTCTTAAGTAACCTCATGCTTTTAAGATGGGTGTCTTGCACCCTTAACATTCCATGTACAAAATTTAAAAGGCTGTGTCATATTCCTATATTAATAAAATAAACCTCTCTACCCAGCTAACGATCATTATATGGTAGCTAAAATGGCACCATCCCCTCATAATTGAGCAAAGTATCCCATAAGTATCCTCTGAATTTTCCCACAATTTCCTTATTGAACCCTTAATTAACCCTCCAATTACCCTCCCTCCAGAAAAAAAATTGAGATTAGATAAAACTTTAAAGCAAAAAAATTAAAGTTGCTAGTTTGCTTTCTGTACCTTGAATTATTATAATATTAAATGCAACTAGAACTACCACCCTCCCAATACACAGGCCCATGGAACTCAGCAAACTGAGGGCCCTCCCCCATCCCGCCTGCCCGACCACCTTGTTATCGTCAATTATTTAAAACCAATATGAAGTGAGTTAAACTGCCCCATAATGTCCCTTTAATTTAGTCTTTGGCTCTGTTAATCTTCACAGATTCCCTACAATTTGTGAGTACACCCAAATAGGAGCTGAAGTGACATTCCATTAAATCTAGTTCAGACATGCAATAACAAAATTAAAGAAAAAACTGGGTCACAAATCACTTTGTGATATTGAAACAATCTAAACCACATGCTATAACATAGTAACTATTCCTCCATGAGTACATTTTACTAGAAAGGATATGAAGGGAGAAGCAATAGCTCCCCCTACAGAATAAACATCTCCTGGACCAGTGAAAGCAGCTTAATGCAGAAACAAATGTCCTTAAAAGAATAAGCAAAGTTAGGAAGATGTTAAGGTTTCAGTGAGGATCTTGTCTTCTGAAACTTCTTCCCCACTGTTCGAGTAATGAATGTAAGTCATTCCTCTATTTACAGGTCCCCATGGATTAGAGAAGACTGAGATTCAAGAGGAAAACTGAAATCGCAATCCAGAAAACTTAGAGAGAAAGTATTTACTACTATTCTAGCATATTGAAAGTGAAATACTGACAGATCCTTAGGGCAACGTGTCAGTGTCTCTTACAGGTCGGGGCATTAAGCAGTCTATGATGATACCAGGGACAAGCATCCGTTTATTTATTGTATGGCCAGGACAAGAGTTCACATGTGTTGACGATGTTGTAATCTTCCTTGTAAATGGTGCTCCATTACCAAAGCTCATTCATTCCTATGTATTGTTACCAACTGAATGAAATCCCCTTTAGTGTCCACATATTTTCAGCGATCTGTGAACAATGCGGGGCATTTCTACTCGAGATAGGTTAGAGCAAGGTCTAATTCCTCAAAGAAGGACCTGGAGCCATCCAGTTGCACTTGCAGTTTGGTGGGGTATGACATATGCAAATTTATGCCAGCAGCCAAGCATTTAGAGACAATGGGGTAAAATAGAGAGTGATGCTGCTGAACTGTTGTAGGAAGGTCTTGTGTGACTCTAATCTTTTTACCCTCCCAGGGGACTTCTTGTATTTCTTGTAACTTTTGCAAGGCATGTTGTTTTTCTAAATAGTTAAGAAAATGGCAGATCAGGGCCTAGCTGGAGCATTGGAAAAAGGCTTAGACCTTAGGGCATGGTGTGCTCATTCCAGGGTATACTTAGGCCTGAAGGGCGAGGTCCCTGCTAATTTGAGAAACAGCCTTTGCATAAACAGTAAGGTATCTGGGCCTTCCTCCCATTCTGGAATGCTGATCACAACCACATTGTTCCTTCTGCTCCTCCCCTCCAGGTCTTCGATTTTGTTTTCTTATTTTTTAATTGTCTGATGGTTGGTGGTAATAGTCATCCATTTTTTCCATCCACTTCTCCTGAGAGAAAATGCAGGCTTCGCAGTCTGTGATGCATCTACTGGTGTCTTCAAGTGCTTCCGATATTGTTTTTACTTTGGATACCAAAGAGCATGCCTCTTCCCAAAATGGTTGAAATACAGGTAGAAAACAATCCAGGGTGAGTAAATTTGGTTCAGCAGTTGTCATGGAGGAAGCTGAAGCAGTTAACGAGTGGCCTGTGAGAGTAGTATGCACCCGGGGTTTCTTTGGCTGCTTCTCCAGCATAACTGGCGGAGTATGTTTAGGCGGCGCCAGTCACATTTCTACATCCATTTTCCAGTCTCCTTTGTCAGGGATGCCCATGCCGTTAAGTCTGCTGCTATGGATTTCTAAAGTGGTTTTTCTGTTGAAATTGAAGCTTAATTGTGAAGGTTTTAAGCCGGGCGAGCGGAGCTCTGGTGGAGTGCGTCCTACACCATTGGCTGCATCGCATAACTCCACCAGATTTAACTTTTGCCTCTTTATTACTGTTTTCTGATAACTGGTTCCCTTGATTTTTAATACATTTATAATGTTGTGTGGATCCACAGAAAATATGGCAGCTCTCATACCATACTCGTTTTTTTACGCTTTGTTTACATTGCTTGTCTTATAAATACTCAGCAGGCAGGGGAAGGAATAGTACATTCCAGTTACATCAGATCGAATAACCAATGAGAGAATAACGCCACCACATTTCCCTCAAAATCAAATATGGTACTCCTGGCAAGGGCCTTTTGTAAGATGTCAGAAAACATAAAGAATATAAAGAAAACAAAAAATAAATAAAAGCAGAAGATTTAAGTTTTGTCATTTGTGGGACTTGTTTGACGTAACTATTGTAAAAAGTACATTTGTATTAACTAGTACTGCTCTAGCCTTGCCTACTGCTTTAGTGGTCTGCTTGGATGATTTCAGGTCATCAGTGATGATGATTCCCACATCTCTTTCTTCCTTTGTGACTGCCAGCAACTCCCCGCCCAGCCTATAAGTGGCTTCAGGGTTTCTCTTCCCTATGTGCATGGTCTTGCACTTCTTTGCATTAAATCCCAGTTGCCACTCTTCTGACCATTTTGCTAGTTTATCCCGATCTCTTCTCATTCTGCCCACCCCATCTGGATCATCTACTCTGTTGCAGATCTTGGTGTCATCTGCAAACAGACAAACCTTACCCTCCAGTCCATCTGCAATGTCACTAATGAAGATATTGAAGAGGACTGGCCCCAGGACTGATCCCTGAGGTACTCCACTTGTGACTTGAATCTCTGCTAACCATATACCGTTTACCACCACTCTGTGTTTTCTGCCCGTGTACCAGTTTGCCACCCAGTTGACCAACATCTGACCCACCCTGAGCCTACCCAGCTTACTAATCGATCTTCTATGTGGAACAGTATGGAAAGCTTTGCTGAAATCAAGGTAGGTGACATTAAGTGCTCCCTCTTGGTCCACCACTGAGTCAAAGAAATCTATGAGATTAGTTTGACACGACCTTAATTTTGTAAACCCGTGCTGTCTTGGATCCTGTGCTCCTATGGATTCCAGGTGTTGCACTATTCTTTCCTTAAGGAGTGCCTCCATAATCTTGCCAACTGTTGAGGTAAGACTGACTGATCTGCAGTTCCCTGCCTCCTCTCTGCTACCACACCTGTTGAGTGGGATCACATTAGCCCTTCTCCAGTCTTCTGGGACCTCTCCTGTGCTCAGAGACTCTCTAAACAGTTCTGATAATGGATCTGCTAGCTCTGCCCTTAGCTCATCTAGTACCCTAGGATGTATGCCATTAGGTCCCATTGCCTTGTCCACCCTGAGATTATCAAGCTCTTGTAGGACCATTTCTTTTGTGAAGGGAGTAGTGCTCATCTCCCTCCCAGCTGTGTCCATGGTGCCGAGCTCTGGGCCCTGCCCTACCTTCTCTTCAGTAAATACTGAGCATAAGTATCTGTTTAGGATAGATGCTTTTACATGGTCCTCCTCCTCACATGCCCCTTATCTCCTTTGATCTTAGCAATAGCCCCTCTTGACTTTCTCCTTTCACTAATGAATCTATAGAAGGTCTTGTCACCTTCTTTTCCTGTTTGTGCTAGTTTTTCCTTGGTTTGGACCTTTCCCTGCCTTACTGCCTTCCCTGCTTCCCTTAGGAAAGTTTGGTATGGCTCTCTATCTACATCCCGCTGTGTTCCATTATATTTCCTGAAGGCCAGCCTTTTGGCTCTGACCTTTTCTGCTACTGTTTTTGAGAACCAAATTAGCTTCCTTCTTCTTTTACACTTCCTTTTCTCTCTAACACAATGGGATGTTGTTTCAAGTATTGCATCCTTAATGCTTGCCCACTTTGCCTGTACCCTCTCACTTGTATTTCTTTTTGCCAGGGCTAGTTTAACTCTGATGGCCATCTTATCAAAGTCAGCTCTTCTGAAGTCCCATATTTTTGTCTTGGAATGGAATGATTAACTGACCAGATCTCTGTAATGTACTTAACTTCCTTGGGAAACTGCATGTTATGGCCTTTTCATGACCTCATGCGTTTGAAGTTGGGAAATGAAATATACATTTTATTACAGGATAGGACATAATTTAGCTGATTCCTGTTGGCTATGTATCACACCTAGGTGACAAATTGTAGGGTTGTAAGCCTCAAAGGAGCTGGTGGATCAAAGACTCATAGTTTGGGAAATTAGTTTTTGCTGATGTCACCTTATTTAATATGCCTCCTGATAGAACATCATGATTGTATTTTTTGTATTCTAAAAGGTGGAGTTAGATGACTCACAAAAGGGGTGTGGAGAGACAGAGTTAAACTAATGAACTGTTTGAGTGATATTATTTTGGGACTCAGAGAGAGACACAGCTCTCTGATTTAACTTTAAAGGCACTTAAAGAGGTAATACATTAGACAGAAAAGGTCTAAATATATTGTGGTAGGAGTTTATGTTTTGTACTTTTCCCTTGTTCTTTCATGTAATTGTGAGCTCTTTGATATATTGTTCTGTGTTTACAGTTTTCATATTTTTATCAACTTTTAGTAAAGTATATTTTTTTCAAAAGACTGCCTGGGTGTCTGCTAGTTCTTTTTGCATGTGATGTATAGAGGGTTAAGTCTGACAAAACTGTTCAACAGCTTGATGGTGTTTCTGAGCTTGAGTAAAAAGGTAAGAATATACCTAAGATCTCTTATAGAGTTTTAAGAGTTCATTTTGGAATCCTGGCTTGTTGCAACTGGTGAAAGATTGTACTGCAATGCCCAAAGAGGGTACATATCTGAGCCTGTACATTGGGTACGCTAGCATGTGGTTCACAGTTTGATTCCCCCCAGAACTTGAGACTAAAGGTGATTCTGACCCAAAAGCAGACAGGAGGGTTACCTTGTATGTTACCTGTTCACACTTATGCAATCAGAGGTTGGCACTGTGGGAGCAGAGGGCCTGACCTGCTGAGTGGGTTGTGACAGTGAGTGCCAGAGTGTCTTTGTTGTATAGTAATTTTTACTCTGAGCACCTCCATCCCAGTGCTGCCTTTTCTTTTTGTATAAATACCATTATAACAAGCATTTGTCAATGCCAGATGTTTGCTTGCTGGCATTGGCAGAGGTAGTGTAGAAGTTACAAACTCTTGTAATAGTAATGGCAGTGAAGTATGAACGAAACCACCACCCTACAGAGTGACAGGCATTGGGGTGTGCCTTTGGTTGTCAGCCATAGCAGCCCGCATGTTTTGTTACCCACCCCACCCTGCAGACACTGGCAAGTGTCACGGTGTTCCTTAGGGTCTTTGGTCCTTATGCGCACCCCATTCCATTAGGAAATACAGTGGGATGGGTGCAATATAGGAGAATGGGGTGAACTTTGGGGCCGAAGAGTCCAAGCCATACCTCAATGCTTCTCACTGGCTGCAGGGTGTGGAATGGTATGATCATTACAGGCAAGAATCCCAAGTCACACCCCTGATGTCTGTCATTCTCTACAGGGTTGGGCGTTATGGTTGGAAACCCTAATACCTCAGGCATTCATTGGTATTTTCACTCCAAATGTTCCACACGTTTTTTTTTGTGACCCCACCTCATGAACAGGGGGAATATCAGTTTCTTAGCTGAAAGCTGCTTATGCACAGCGACTACGGCATTTAGCACCACAGGTGCAAAAACATTCCGAACAGGATGTAAAAAATGACAGCTGTACTGTTCATGGGGAGGTGTAAAAAATGGCAATATTGTAAATCTGCAGTAAAAATATTTTAAAATGGTGAAGTCATGGCGTACATAGACTCTAGTAACGACACCTGTAATATAATTAGGTTGGGGATTTTTTTACAGCAGATTGTCAACTCAGGCATTTTGGTGCCTCCGATCATGAACAGTGTCACTGTGATTTTCTTTATCTGTCCCGAACAATAATTTCCCACAGTGACCACGCATCTCTGCGCTGAAAGTGTGAAAACACACTTCGGCCATGTTGTGAAAAATGACAGCTGTACTGTAAATAAGGCAGTGTGGAAAAATGCCACTGGTGAAAATCTGGACTTAAAATATTACAAAGTCATGAACTTACGAGGGTGCGTGGAAACTGCGCAATGCTCACTCGTAACACAGTCATTTTTTATGGACTTTTGTCACCAAATTTTCAACATAGCCATTTTAAGACCTCTGCTCATGAACAGTGTAACTGTGATTTTCTTAATCTGTCCCAAACATTGCTTTCACACACCAACAGCACCATTGTGCGCTACATGTGCGAAAACACATTTTGGGCAGCATATGAAAAATGGCAGCTTTACTGTTCATAAGGAAGTGTAATAAAATGGCAATTTTGAAAATCTGGAGTGAAAATATTAAATTTGCAAACTTATGAGCATGCATAGGAACTGCGCAACGCACGCTCGTAAAACAGTCATTTTTAGGAATGTTTTCACCAAATTTTCAGCATAGCCATTTTAAGACCTCTGCTCATGAACAGTGTCACTGTGATTTTCTTAATGTGTCCCATACATTGATTTCACACATCGACTGCGCCATTGTGAGCTACATGGGCGGAAACACATTTTGAGTGAGATGTGAAAAATGACAGCTGTACTACTTATAAGAAGGTGTGGTAAAATGTCAATGTTGAAAATCTGGAGTGAAAATATTGAAAATTTGTGAACTTACAAAGTGCATTTTTGAAATTTTTCCACCAAATTTTCAAAATAGGCTTTTTGAGGGCCCACCTTATGAACACTGGCAGTGTCATTTCATTAATCGGTCCTGAAAGGTGATTTTGCGCAGTGACTGTGAAATCACCCTTCGGGCCTGAATAATGCCATGACAGTGATATCATTCATGAGAAGGGGTCCCAAAAACCCCATGTTGAAAATTTGGTGCAAAAATTACAAAAAATACCTGAGATATGCAACAAAGTTGAAAACCCCCTATCTAGCCCATTATACAGCTTACCAGCATTTCTCAGTTCGACGGCGACTTTGAAGAGTGCAGGCGTGTTCCCGGTCCACGAAGATCGTGCGCTGAGGTCCAGAGGTAAGTATGGGGTGAGGGGGGTGTGGGGAGGCAGGGTATACAGTGGGTGGGTGTGGGTTGTGGGAGGGGGGCCAGGGAGACTACGTGGGACCATTTTTTCTTTACAGGTGTTCTTTTTGTTTCCAATGATGACGCAGGATGTTTGCCACACTGGGGTGGGCTCTCAGCATGGCACAAGGATGGTTGGGGGGCATTCAGCCGATGGGGGATTGGGCACCCCTGTCGCCCAAAGCATCGATTGCCACGCTAGGGTGGGCTCCCAGTATGGCACCCAGTACTCAGAGGGGGTGAGGACAGTGTAGCCGATGGGGGATTGGGCACCCCCTAGCTATATCATGAGTTGCCACACTGGGGTGGGCACCCAGCATGGCATTTGGAAGACTTTGGGGGGGCAGGGGGAGCACAGCACAGCCGGCAGAGTTAGGCACCCGTTGGCTATACAGTGTGCATGCATGCAGGGGGCGCGCACACCTGTGTGTGCGTGTGTGTGTGTGGGGGCAGCTGTGCATGAGCAAGCGATATCTTATCACGGCTACTTGAAGCGTAACTCCCTTTGAACTGTATGCCACTGCATTTGGAGCTTGTCACAGACAGCTCCATCATGCATTAGCTTACAGGGCCGCACTACAACACACTGATTGAATTGGAAGAGCGGGTGACACACCTCTGAAATCTCAGATGATGGCACTATGTTTCTTGCACATGCGTGCAAGCAAACATAACAAACATAATAAATGTATCTTAATTTTTGAAGACCGTTTTTTTCTTTTTGTGCGTGCATATGTGATGTATGAATGAGGGATCCACTCACTGTAGATCAAGGGAGGATGTGAAATTGTGCAGGTACATGGGAGGGTGAACAAAGTGGTAGACAGTAAGCCCTACCAGAGCTTCAGGCTGATGTAGCACAGCTGAACTAAGGCAAGGGAGGATGTGAAATGGTACAGATACATGGGGGGTGAACAAAGTGGTAGACAGTAAGCTCTACCTGAGCTTCAGGCTGATGTTGCACAGCTGGACTAAGGCAGAAGCACCCACGGCATGTTCTTATAGTCCCCGTGTATATGTCTATTTATGTTCCTACAGCGCTGATTGCCTAACTGAGCCAAGATGTAAAACAGACACTAAAATGTCAGGTTTATTTCAGGTGACCATGTTCTTATAGTCCCCATTTATATGTCCGTTTATGTTCTTACAGAGTTGATTGTCTAACTGAGCCAAGATGTAAAACAGATACTAAAATGTCAGGTTTATTTCAGATGACCAGGATTGTAGTGGGGAGAGGGGGCAAGTGAAACAATGTCCTGAGAATGTGCTTAAACTTATTAACCGTTGCTGTGCCAAGGAGTGATACACCGGTCCAGAATCCCTATATGTTTAAATTATGTTTGCAGCCTAAAGGTGCTTAGGTGGATTGGCATTTACATTACTCAGTGGCAAATCTTTTCATACTTTTGTGATCATCGTTTAAATATAACCACTAACTGATGAGACACTTGGGGGCATGAAACTGTGCTACCAGCAAAGTTGCATTTGCAAAGCCCTGAATATTTATCTGTTGATAATGAAATGAAAACTGTCAGCTGATAACATTCAGCCACTGTCCATTGCACAGAATAGACATCTCACTGATAGATCTGGAGCAAAGGGACATGCACTTGCCAATAACACCACTACAACTCCAGACACGGAAGAAAGAAGTTCATGCACTTTCATCGCTGTTAACTTTTTCAGCATTTTAAAACAGTTGCTTAGCATCTGCACTGAGATGTTACACATCGCTGAACTGAATTGTGACACCAGAATCCCTGCGATCAACATTTGTCAGCAAAAGTGAATTGAAAAAATCAATAGATGTATAAAATGGTAAGTGACATGAGTCAATAACAACATATCTGCATGTAATACTTGGCTTAAAATTTGAGCACCACCATATTCCGCACCACAGCGTCAAACAGGGATGCCATTTATAATTCAGCTAATGTCAAGCAGTTTTCGAGCCATAAAAAGTATTACTGTATCAGTATGGTGGCAGCAAGAGGATCAGGAAATTATGAAATAAAATGCAACAGCACCCCCGTCGGCCATATGTTGTATGGGTGGAGGGAGTGCATCAGCACCCAGGGGTGGGCTGTTAGGCGGCTTCAGATTCACCGGAGAAAAGGGTGGATTCGATTGTGAGCTACGGTTGAATTTGTGTTTTCTTTTTCTATACCTAGTTTTCACTATTTTGTTAGGGCACATGTCCAACCCTAAGATATTTAGGGTCACAAGGTGATGTGACTTCATTGAGCATCTGCTTTGAGAAAGAGCTGTGTGATTCTATCTAAATGCCAGCTCGCGGCAATTCAGAGAAAAAAAAATATTTTGAAGCTGCATTACCAGACTAAGTGTGCAGTTTAGTGAATTACCACACAGGGGTGTGTATGACAAGCACTAAAGGCATTAAAGTGCTTCAGTCATGAAAACCTCCCCACTGGCTGCTGCTGAAATGCATAGCAGTATGTTCTCCTTTGTGCATTCTGGCTGTTCTTTGCTTCAGCTGCAGGTAGTACAATCAGCTCAAGTTCGTTTGCATAGGTTTTAGCAGCGAGGAGTTCACACTGACAGAGTCTAGTAAGAGAAAATGCTTGAATTACACATACAAAGAAGTCTGAGTTTTCACATCAAATGCTGAGGTATTTTTTTTCTGGAGGATTAGAACCCATGGAGTCCATGAAGGTGTGCTTTGGAGAGCTGACATGTGTAAGGACTGTTAGGCACCCACACATTTTGGTGGTCCTGCTTTGACAGGGAACGGTTTATTAAAGTAATGATGTGTGGCTTGTCTCTCTAAGCTAGACAAGACTACACCATCCTATCAGGCAACCGACACAGTTGATCTGTGTGTGTGTGTGTTTGGGGGGGGGAGGAGCTGCTCACTGAAGCGTAGCTCCCTCTTTCAACTGTATGCCACTGCATTTTCAACTGCTGTCATAGACAGCTTCAGCAGTGATTGGAGAACTGTGACCATGCCTGCAAACACACTGACTGAATTGGAAGATGCTGACACACCTCTGAAAAACTCAGATGATGGCACTATGTTTCTTGCACATGCGTGCAAGCAAACATAAAAATGGGTAAAAGCAAGGCTCCATTGAAAATTAGATAATTCATCTTTACTGTGCTATCTTTTTTTTTCATTTTAAATTTTCTTGACGGAGTAAAAGAAAGCATTTGTCCATATGGCCCTTTTATAGCCATGATATGAGTACATACAAAGCACATGCAGTCATTACAATCAAGGAAATGTTTGCATATACAACTTAACATTTTTCAAGACTCAGTGTTAGTACAATGTTACTGTATATACACATCCTAATAAAGATACTCTAAAAACAAGAATATGTGGCTTCAGTGAGTGAATTTTCTTTATACTGAATTTTGAAATGCTGGATAATTACTACATTTTTTATCACTGGATCAATACTGTTCTAAAGTTTAACTGCTGTGTACTTGAAAACTTTTTTATTTTGATTATTTATAAAACAGTATTTGCAGTGCTACTGATTTATCCAATCCCAATGATCTTACAGAGGTTTTAGAAGTAAACAGTCTTGCTCAGAGATCATCTTTTCCCTTATAAATGGCTTTATGCATGAAAAAATCATTTGTATTTTTTCAGGTGGTAACCACGTTAATTTCTCATTCACTTTATTGGGTAAATACAGTGGAAAAATAGGTAAAAGCAGGACTCCACTGAAAAAGACATATCGCATCTGAGCTGTGCTATACTGGGTGATTACAGTATGAAAACGTGTCAAAGCAGAACCCCATTAAAAATTAGTTATTGCATCTCAGCTGGGTTACCCTAAGTAAATAAATATATTGTCAAATAATAGTAGGAATTGTAGGAGGCACTATAGTGCTTTGGCTAAGGATCTGGGCTATGAACCTAGAGACCAGGGTTTGAATCCCACTGCCTCCACTGAATATGCTGAAAAGTTTTTGGGATTGGCAGTATGGCCTAGAGGTTAGACTAATGAGCTGTAAATGAGCTTGGTACATCCAGCAGACCTGGGTTTGATTCCCCAAACCTCCACTTGCATACTGTGTGACCTGAGCAAGTCACTTAACCATCCAGTGCTCCTTGGTTGCCCCTGAAAACAGGCACTTGTGCCTAGTGGGCCTTATCTAGTTACCAAAGAATAAAAATAAAAATAAACAAAACTGTGTAAAAGCAGAACTGCACTGAAAAGAAGATGTTGTATCTAAGCTTATCTGTCCCCCCAAAAAACATATTACAACAGCAGGCCCCCCCCCCCACTAAAAATCAGATATTGTATCTCACCTCTATCTATCCTGGGTAAATAAAGTATAATAATACTACACCTACAGGTATTGCAAATAAGATATTTCATCTCATCTGGTCTATCCTGTGAAATATCTGGTAAACATGTGTACAAGCAGCCCCCAGTACAGTAGAGCCCCACTGAAAAATGTGCACCTATGCTGATCTATGCTGGGACAAATACAGCGTAAAAGCTGGACTCCACCGAAAATGAGAAATTGCCTCTCCACTGAGCTATTCTGGGTAAACACATTGTAAAAACTGATAAAACCTGAGCCCCCACTGAAAATGAGACATTTCATCTCCACTGTACTATTCTGTATAAATACAGTGAAAAAATGGATAAAAGCAGGACCACACGGAAATCAAGACACTGCTTTTGAACTGTCCTGGATAAACAGAGCATAAAAATGTGTCAAAGCAGGACCCCATTATCAATGAGATATTGCATATCTGATGGCTTATCTGCAGAGACACCTCACACAGGATATCCCAGAAGCACCGGGATGTGCCATGGTAGAGCTGTCTTTTTCAGGTATTTGGAGCAGGTGGATGATAAATCAGGGAGGAGAGCAACTGTGAGGGGAGAAACCAATTACCACAGAGTGGCATGTTTGATAAATCTCTCATGCCAGTATAGGGAGAGAGGGGGGGGCATCTTAGCTGTGTTACCCAGGATAAATACAGTTTAAAAATGGGTAAAAGCAAAACTCAAAAAAAAAAGAGATATTACGTCTTAGCTGTGCTATCCTGGTAAATATAGTGTAAAAATGTATAAAAGCAAGACACAATTGAAAATTACATATTGCATCTCATCTAGTCAGTCCCAAAAAAATATGTAGTAAAATGTGTAATAGCAGGACTCCAGTACAGCAGACCCCCACTGAAAGTATGCATCTAAGCTGGTCTGTCTTGGCAAAACTACACTAGAAAAGCAGGGCACCACTGAAAGTAAAATATAGTTTATCAGTCCAACTATTCTTGCTAAATACATTGCAAGCAAAACTCAGAAAAAGCAGGACCCTCAATGAAAATGAGATTGTGCAGCTCTGCTGTGCTATCCTGGGTAAATACAGTATAAAAATGTGCAAAAGCAGGACCCCATTAAAAATGAGGTATTGCATCTTATCTATCCTGGGTAAATATATAGCTAAAAATGTATAAAGACAAAACACCAGTGCAGCAGACCCTACTGAAAGGTGGCCATCTATGCTGTTCTACCCTGGAAAAATGCATGGTAAAAGCTGGACCCCACTGAAAATGAGAATTTGCCTCTCATCTGGGGTATCCTGGGTACATTTATTTTAGGCTTTGGTAAATGGGTAAGGCCCACTAGGCACAAGTGTCTGTTTCCAAGGGTGCCCCGCTCCACAATAGTGGTAGCAGGGAGGAGGCAGGGAATTACATACCAGTCAGTCTCATCTCAGTAGTGGGCAAGATTATGGAGGCACTCCTTAAGGAAAAGATAGTGCAACACCTGGATTCCTTTGGAGCACAGGATCCAAGACAGCATGGGTTTACAAAAGGAAGATCCTGTCAAACTAATCTCATAGATTTCTTTGACTGGGTAACCAGAGTGGTGGACCAAGGCGGGAACAGTTGATGTCGCCTACCTTGACTTCAGCAAAGCTTGCGATACTGTTCCACATAGAAGATTGATAAATAAGCTGGGTAGGCTCGGGGTCAGTCAGATGTTGGTCATTTGGGTGGCAAACTGGTTGACGGGTAGAAAACAGAGACTGGTGGTAAACGGTATACAGTCAGAAGAGATGAAAGTCACAAGTAGGGTACCTCAGGGATCAGTCCTGGGGCCAGTCCCCTTCAATATCTTCATCAGGGACATTGCAGATGGACTGGAGGGTAAGGTTTGTCTGTTTGCAAACAACACCAAGATCTGCAACAGAGTAGATGATCCAGCTAGAGTGGGCAGAATGAGAAGAGATCTTGATAAACTAGCAAAATGGTCTGAACAGTGGCAACTGGGGTTTAATGCAAAGAAGTGCAAGATCATGCACATAGGGAAGAGAAACCCTGAAGCCACCTATAGGCTGGGAGGGGAGTTGCTGGCAGTCATAAGGAAAGAAAGAGACTTGGGCGTCATCATCGCCGATGGTCTGCAATCATCCAAGCAGACCACTAAAGCTGTAGGTAAGGCTAGAGGGATGTTAGGATGCATTAGTAGGGGTATCACAAGTCAGAAGAGGGAAGTAATAATCCTTCTTTACAAGACACTGTTTAGGCCCCATCTGGAGTACTGCATGCAGTACTGGAGGCCACACCTTCACATGGACATTAACCAAACTGAGGCAGTCCAGCGAAGGGAAACCAAAATGGTGCAGGGCCTGCATCAGAAAACATACGAGGACAGATTAACTGAACTCAATATGTATACCCTAGAGCAAAGGAGGGAGAGAGGTGATATGATTGAAACATTCAAACACCTTAAGGGCATTAACAAGGTGAAAGAGTCTAACATGTTTCAATATAAGAAAAATAGCAGGACAAGAGGACACAGCATGAGATTAGAGGGAGACCGATTAAGGGGTAACGTGAAGAAGTTCTTTTTTACAGAAAGGGTTTTGTATGCATGGAACGGCCTACCTCAGGAAGCGGTGGATATGAATACAGTGCAGGGATTCAACTAGGCATGGGATAGGCATAAGGGAGCAATACAGAGGAGTATGAATAGATAGGCCATTGACAGAGCAAAGGCCGATGGCACATTCATAAGGTAGAAAAAGAAATGGGCAGACTGGATGGCCTTGCGGTCCTTATCTGCTGTCAACGTCTATGTTTCCATGTTTCTATGTACCTGGGAGCACTGGGGTTTTTTAAGTGAATTGCTTTGATTCACACAGTATGCAAGTGGATGTTGTTGGAATCAAACCCAGGCCTGCAGGATGTACCAAGCTCATGCACAGCTCATTACTCTAAGCTCTAGGCTATACTGCCAATACAACACATTGTAAAAAATGGGTACAAACCAGGACCCTATTGAAAATGAGATATTGACATTTCTGCTATGCTGTCTTGGGTAAATATAGTATAAAAATGGGTCAAAGTGGCTCCCCTCTGAAAACTAGATATTGCATCTCAATTGAGCTATCCTATGTAAATGTATTGTAAAACTGTTTTAAAATAGAACTCTACAGCAGTACGCCAATGAAAAGATGTTGCATCAAAGCTGATCTGTCCTGGAAAAATACTCTGCAAAAGTAGGCACCTCTGAACATGAGATATTGCATCTTACTTCCACTGTCATGGGTGAATGTAAGATAAAAAATGCATAAAAGAAGGAACCTACTGCAGATGAAATATTGCTTCTCATCTGGTCTATTCTGGGTAAATATACAGTAAAAATGTATAAACACAGGATCACATTACAGAAGAACCCCACTGAAAGATGTATATCTTTGCTGGTCTATCCTTGGAAAAATAAATTGTGAAAGCTGTATCCTACTGTACCCCATACCTGGTGTCAGTATTGTTAACTGCTTTTAACTGTTATTTAATAACTGGTCAGCAATTTGTCCCATTGCCTGACTGAGTTATAATTTGCCGTTATAACCCGCAGGTTATAACGGCAAACACGCGCCACTTCAGTTATGAAAGAGCCACATCCTGATTGGCTCTTCACTTCCCATGGGTGGGCTAAACACTGACACAAACATGGCGGCTCCATTTACTGAGGAGCAACCACACTGGGAGTTCCATCATATTATTTTAATAAAACAACTTATCTGGTTGATCCTGCTGTCCAGAACTCACACCACATAGGAGTTCCCAAAAAATGCTCCGAAGAGCTTCCCTGCCTACAAAACGGCTCCACACTGCTTCACTGCCTCGAGTAATAGCTCCGCGGCGTTTCTCGGAGGTAAGCACTATTGCAAGTAAAAGAAACAAAGTGTGACTGCAGTTTGAGGGACACAAAACAAAAAGGGCTTAACAAAAATGCTCCTGAAAAGAAATAAACTTTTCTGACAGCAACACAGTGTGTGTGTGTGTGTGTGTGTGTGTGTGTGTGTGTGTGTGTGTGTGAGTGAGACTGAGAGACAGCGTCAGTGTATCTCTGTGTTTCAGACTCAGGGCTGCTAAAAATTGCTGCCCAGCAATTATAAATAATGAAAGATGGGGAAGTGTTTTTAAATTAAAAATTAATGGTTGTCCTTGGTGTGGGATGCTTTAATAAACCCCTCGGGCTTTGCCCTCGTGGTTTATGTAGCATCGCACACCTCGGGCAACCATTAATTTCTCATTAAGCACACTTCCCCATCCATTACTGTATATGTAATTGAAACTGTTACTGGTAATGTATGAAATTATAACAGTGTGATTCACATGATGTGTTTATTATTTATTTTATTTTAGACTCTGTAAAGTTATTTGGGATATAATTGGAAATGAGTTTACTCTCAAAGGCTGATATCTCAATGAACATACGCTTAAATTGAAAGGGACGCTGTTAACTTTTTGACCCATTTTAATGACCCCCATAATGTCTGTGCATTAAAAGAGCTCTACAAAGTAATTGCATCTATTATTTAAATGACTTTTTAGTTGTCCTGACTTTATCACCACTAGCCACTCCTTCCCACGTGTCCCAGATAGAGTTATGCTGTTGAATCCTGCTGAACTCATGCATATATAAGTTTGGTGATTTTTGTGACATGTAAAGTAAATAACTTGTTGTATGCAAGGAACTGTGCTGATTCCAGCAACACCACTCATTTTTCAAACTGAGGGCTATTTCATATAGAAATCTCTATGACTGGGAATCAGTGGGACTCAGCAGATGCACATCAATATCACTGCTGTGCGCATACGCGGAGTCCTGATTTCCACTTTTCAAGGAGATGGTTCTGTATGAAATTGCCCACAGTTTGAAAAAAATGAGTGGTATTGCTGCAATCTGCCCAGTTCCTTGAATACAAAGAGATATTTACATTATATGGCACACAAACCATCAAACTTGTTTATGCACAACCGCAGTGGGATTCTGCACCATAGTTCTGTCGGGGACATGCAGAAAGGAATTTGCCAGCGGTTATAAGGCTGGGATGATTAAAAGTTTTTTTTTGTGAAAAATATGGATTAAATGAAAAAACTATACATTTGAAAAGTAATGGATGCAGTTACTTTGTAGAGCTCTCTTAGCAGGCACAAACATTACAGGGGTTATGAGAATAGGTTCAAAAGCAGATATTGTCCCTTTATCAACTGAAAATGAGAAACTGCCTTTCAAATTGTCTCTTAGTGGAGCTAGCCTGTGAAAATACATTGTAAAGATTTGTAAAAGGTGGGCCCTGCACAGAAAATGAGATGTTGCATCTCCGCTGTGCGATCCTGGGAAAATACAGTGTAGAAACATGAAAAATCAGGACAACATTGAAATTTAAACAATAAGGCATGATGTGGGGGGGGGGTGTTATAATGGGATTTATAGAAACATAGCAACATAGACTTTGACAGCAGATAAGGACTGCTTGGCCCACCCATTCTGCCCATTTCCCTAGCTATTGTATAAGCTGCAGATCTTAGTTAACCAACAGCCTACTTCCTCCTACCTTCCACTAGAATTGCCTTATGTCTGTCCCATGCATTCTTGAATTTTCCCCCTGTTTTTGACCCTGCAACCTCCTAAGGGAGGCAATTCCATGCATGTGCCACACTCTCTGTGAAAAAATACTTCCTCACATTAGCCCTGAGCTGTGCCCTTCCATCTTCAAATTGGGATTCCCTTCAGGTGGGTTCAATGATGAGGCAAAGTCAAGTGCCTTACTGCAATTTTATAAAATGGCAAGAAAAATTATTGGGCTTTGATTCTTTAGAACTGGCTTTCAACAGTGATGTTTTTCCAGCACATCAACACACCTATTCAAAAAAGCAACTAAAATGTGCTTTAAAACATGTTTTTTCACCTTACTTCTTTTTTTTACAAGCAAGCCATTTTGTAATTATAATAATGCACTCAAGGGCATGTGTTGTGGGCATAATGTCACCTCTCAAGCATTGGACACACTCAGCCTGCGGCCTTGTGTCTAACCACCCAAAGTGTGACATTATCCCAGCACAACACATACGCTGTCATGCATTATTGCTTAATTGCATCACATCTGATCTATCCTGGGTAAATATATAGTAACTGCATGTTAAAGCAGGACCTTAATACATCTGACCCCTAATGAAATTATGCATCTAAGCTGGTCTGTCCTGGGAAAATTATATTGTAAAAGCTGGAGCACAATGAACAGCAAAAGGTGCCCCTCACCTGCGTTATTCTGGGAAAATATATTGTAAAAATATGTAAAAGCAGGACCTCATTGAAAATGAGAAGTTCCCCTCAGCTGGGCTATCCTGGGAAAATACACTGCTAAAATGGGTAAAAGCAGGACCCCACTGAAAATGAGAAATTGACTCTCATCTGTACTATTCTGGGAAAATACATTGTAAAACTGAGTAAAAGCACAACCTAGTTGAAAATGAGAAATTGTCTCTCAGCTGGGCTATCCTGGGGAAATATATTTTAAAAATGGTTAAAAACAGGAGCCCTCTGAAAACAAAATATTGCATCTTAACTGTGTTATCCTGGGTAAATGCAGAGTAAAAATGTGTAAAAGCTGGACCTCAATGAAAATGAGATATTGCCTCTTAGGCTCAGCTAGGCTATACTGAGTAAACATATTGACTGTGTCAGAGCAGGACACCACTGTAAATGAGACATTGCATCCCATCTAATCTGTCCTGCCAAAGGGACTTGTAAAAGCAGTACCAACTAAAGTCAGGTATTGCTGTCAGCTAGGCTATCATGGGGAAATACATTGAAAAAAATGGGTAAAATCAGGACTTGACTGAAAATTAGATGTTGATCTCTGCTGTGCTATCCTATATAAATACAGTTTAAAAATAAGTAAGAGCAGGACCCCAGTAAAGCAGAACCCCACTGAAATTTGCATCTATGCTGCTCTATCCTAGAAAAATAATATATTTTTTAAGATGGACCCCAGCGAAAATGAGAACTTGCCTCTCAGCTGGACTATCCTGGGTAAACACAGTGTAGAAATGGATAAATTCAGGACCCCACTGAAAACAAGAAACACCTGAGCTGTGGTATCCTGGGTAAACACTATTGCAAAATGTGTCAATGTAGGACCCCATTGAAAATGAGATATTGCATCTCAGCTGGGCTATCCTGGTTAAATGTATTGTGAAACTGTGTAAAAGCAGGACCAAATAGCAGAATCCAACTGAAAAGGAAATGTTGCCTCCAAGCTGATCTGTCCTGGAAAAATACATTTTAAAAGCAAGACCTCGTTAAAAATGAGATATTGCATCTCACTGCTACTATTCGAGGTAAATACAGTATAAGAATGTGTAAAAGAATGGCCCCATTGCAAATGAGATATTGCATCCCACCTAGTTTGTTCTGTGTAAATGCAGAGTAAAAATGTGTACAAGCAAGACACCAGTACAGTAGAAGCCCACTGAAAAATATGCATCTATTCTGGTCTATCCTGGGTAAAATACATTGTTAAAGTTGTACCCTACTGAAAATGAAACTTTGCCTTGCAGTTAGCCATCCTGTGTAAATATGTTGTAGAAATGGGCAAAAAGCTGAGCCCCAACTAAAAATGAGATTTTGCATCCCACTGGCCTGTCCTGGATAAATAGGACAAAAATATGTCAAAGCAGGACCCTCTTGAAAATGAGACATTGCATCTCAGCTGGCTATCCTGGTTAAATACAATCTAAAAATGGATGAAATTAGGACCCCACTGATAACAAGATATTTCAATTCAGCAGTGCAGTCCTGAGAAAGTGGAGTGTAAACATAAGTTCTGCCCACAAACTCAAGATACTGTTCTGATTTGTAACAACATGCAAGGAAACATGTTTGGCATGGACAACTGCTTGTTTTTTGAGTTAGTATGTATGCCACCTGCTTACCATTCTGACTCCCGAGTCAATGGTGCTGAGCTTGCAAACTACCACCAATCATCCTGTCAGGATGGGATGTTTTCCAATTTTCGTGGTCCACCTTCTGTCGTGATGCCAGCAGCAAGGATACACAGGCCTGAGCATGCTGCCATGTGGAATCAGTTGTCTCTTTCCTGCCCCAAGCCATGTCTGCCTGCAGATCCACCCACTGTCGCCCAGGTGGTGCTACTACAGTGGTGATGCTCACTCTCTTTCGCTCTCCAGAGAGGGAGAGCATCCCCTTGGTTGCTCAGACCACCTCCCAGTGGCTCTGCTGTGGCCCAGGCTCATTCCTAAACCTAGGTTGCTGGAGTTGTTAGTGGTAGTCCTATCTCTGTACCAATGGGCAGGCTTTTTTTCAACCTAGTCTAAAGGCAGCATGTTTCTACATAACGGCCACTTGCATTGATTTGATTCTGAAATTATAGTGAGAAGGAACTGATGTGACCTACTGGGAATAAAACCCAGGCCCCCGGCATATTGCCCTGGTGCTCTAACCACTGAGCTACAGGATCACTTGGTTGGACCTCAGGTTCCTTGACAAACTTCCTATCTCTGGTATTGCATATCCTGCAACTAGGAATGATCAAGATGACAATTACTACACCAAAAACATATCTAATTGTCATTTTGAAGTTATTCCTGGATATGAATATCTAACTCTAGAAAAGAAGAATGTGTCGAGAACCCCAGGTCAAACCATATGAACTTGCAGCTCAGTGGCTAGAACAGCAAGAAGGTATTTTAGGGGCCTGGGTTCAATTCCTAGTTGATCACATTATTTCATTCTCACAACAATTTGTAATTTAAATTTATTAGCAGTGGCTAATACTGCACCAAAAAACATCTACTTGTCATCTTGCTTTGATTCTGTAATCCATGATTGCACTAGTTTTATATTGGCAGGTTTTTCAGTGGAGAGTTAGTATTAGCTGTCAACATGCAGTGTGTGACACCAGCAATAAGCTTTCCTAAACACAGGTATTTTTGCACTGTAAAATTTGCAGTCAGTTAAAAAAAGAAATGCCAAATAATCTGATGCTTCAGCTAAAATTAAAAAAAATCAGATAAGTTATTCACAAAGCCACATTTTATTCATAGATATTTCATAAGGTGCCTTTAGGAAACTATGCTTATAAATTACCCTTGGGAACATAGTTCCAGTAACAAACAGCTTCCATTCTTCTACTGTAAATGGCCTTTGGAGAGTTGAAGACGTTATTCTTCATGTCAAGTGTCGCAATCAGCAGGAACAGCACCACTGTGATATTAGATGACCATATTATTAGTCACATACATAGAGTTAAACATGACTAGCAATGTTTAAAGAATTAACAGGTAGTAATGGAATTGTGAAGGAACTGCTGGGAAATGCACTCAGAGGAACATCTGCCCTAACTGCAAAAGAATGTTATGATAAATAGTCAGAGTTATGTGGTCCAACATTGTTGTGATTAGATATAAACACACTGTATAGCCAATGCTTTTGTACCATAAAACATTTTGCCTCTTGGTTTTCACTTCTGTCATACTGTATGCCTGCTCCTCTGCCTCCGATCACATGTACACAGATGACATGGTCCTCTATGCCTCTGGCTCCTCTGCCTCTGAACTCATGGCCCAGTTCCAGCTGGATTTCAACATCCAGGACCAGCACTGGTACCAGGCTAAGCAGCTATCCCCCATTGCCAAGAAAATGGTCTACATGACTTTTGGCACAAGGCACAGCGTAGGAAAGCTCAACCCCTCCCCGCCTTCCATTCCCTTGATGGGGTTACCATTGAGGATGTTTTCTCCTTTAAATACTTCAGTGTCTGCCTGGATCATCGCCTTGATTTCCTGGTTTGTATGGATGCCATCCACCAGAAGTTTCACCCCAAACTGGGGGCGCTGTACAGGAATAAAGCGATCAAGCTTCCTGCCCACCAAGAGAATGCCTTGACGATGATTCTCTCTATCTTCAGTTATGGTGACATTGTTTAAAGGGTGCCTAAACAAGCAGTTTTTTAAAACTGCAAACTCCAAAATCTGGCTTTATATTGAGGTAAAGTAAAGGCTGCTGTTTACATGTATGCTAAAACTGCATTTATGTAAATAACATAAATGCAGTTTCATAGCTTTTGAAAAATGTAAACATCAGCCTTTCACATTCAAAAAACAGCCTTGGCTTCTCCCTAAGATGTTTGCCAAGTGTGTCAAGCGCTGAGTCATGATGACATCATTTGAGCCAGAGACAGAGATCAACATATATTTCTATAGTGCTAACTAGTTCTTTTTTCCCTCTTTATTTTGAATTGTTGTACCAGAATGATCAACACCATGTATTACCTCATGGATTATTTTGATCAGTACACACGTTAGGCTATGACCGTGTTCATGTTGTTTACTTTAACTTGCAGAAAATGTCTTGCAATCCAGCTGACTTTTTTCTTTGGCAGACTGCATTACAGTACAACACTTCAAATACCTGATGATCTAGTGGTTATATGATGCACTAAATTTTGTTTTTTGTTAACCAGGAGAGACACACTAAGCTGACAGCTTGTTTACAGGTGTGAACTAGGAGCACAAGGAAGTTTAGTGACTTGCTCAGGGTAACACAGCAAAGTACTGGTCTTGTTCAGTTCCAAAGCTCATGCTCTATTGTTAATCCACAAATAAGGCTTTCTTTTTCCATGTGAACCCCCTGCACCTAGCCTGCCTTCTGTTGAAACCCCACCATCCATACCCTGTCCTTACTACTGCCTGGGGCCGCATATGAGCTTGCGGTCTCATGAAGAGAATTATCACACCTCAGATTGTAATCTTGTACCTCAGAAGGTTGTGCACACCTATACTGATACGCATCATAAGCTGGCACTGTTAAAACATGCCTCCCAAATCACTCTCCGTTTCACATTCTCAATGTCTGACTTCTGCTCCCACAGTAAATATTAAGTGGATCACCACCCTTCTGCACAGTGATGGTAGTATGTACAGTTCTCTGTTGTATTTTTTTGTCACCTTCCCAGCAATTCTTCTCCAGTACTTTTTTGTGCTGTACTCCACAGTGTGAGTTGGCTAGCTACCACCCTTCCAAATCTTGAATGAGCTATACGCAACTCCCTCAATACTGTCCTAACAAACGTCAACATCCCCCCCAAATAAATCTCCCTACACTGAATTCAAGTAACAGTTTAGGTGCAGCCCTGCCACTCTGAGTATTTGTCATTGTTGGCTACTCTCATCCACAGTCAGGTAGTGAGCACAATGCTGGCAGCCCCGCATTTCAGATCTCACAGTGATCTGCTCAGCATCCTCCTTCATGTCTTCAACTAACCTGAATTTAGCTGTACCCTGCTGGAATGGCCTCTTCAGTTCCTCTCTGGCATTCATTCTTCTCACCTGCTACCCACACCAAAAACTGATGGGTTCACTACCCTTCTGCATCATGAATGTGGTTAGTACAGTCTCTCATGTTATAGTTAAATATTAATAATAAACATGACCTTCTGGTAAGCCAGGCTCATAGCAGCATGGCACAAGTGGAAAAATAGGTTTTCCTACTCATATAACATCTAAGCCATCTATGATTAGGCACTATTAAATGACGTGCATAATGATGTGCACACCTGTCATTTAATAGTGCCTAATCAAAGGTAGCCTAGATCTTTTAAGGATAGGAAAACCCATCATTCCCCTTGTTCCCTGCTGATATGAGCCTGACTTACTGGAAAGATATTTTTATATTTGATATGTCAAAATAAAACGGGAACTGTACTACTTGCATTCATTATGCAGAAAAGTAATGAGCTCACCAGTTTTCAGTGTGAGGAGGAATAGTGAAGACTGAATACCAGTGGGGGACTGAGAAGGCCACTCTTGCAAGGTACTGCTATATTCAGAGAAGGGGAAGACAGAAGGAGAGAAATATGAGCAGATTACTGTGAGAAATAAGATGTGAGGCTGCCAGCACCTTGATCACTACCTGACACCATTGTCCTGGCCAACCTTCCCCATCCTATAAAACCAGTGCATGCAATTGTCCAAGGCTGTGTGTGGATATTAATGTATGGAACAGCTGCCACTATACATTCAGTCACTTCACTATCAGTCTAGTATTGCTTGTAAAGCACTTTGGGATACAGTGTGTATGAAAACCACTATATAAATGCGGATTCTTATTCTTCTTATTATTATTATTTCCCATGGAAAAAGAGGACAAGACAAGCATATATTTGAGTTTTGAGAAGGTATGAACTCTAACATTGGACTGCACAAAAACTTTGCTACAAAAAAGTGGTGGTTCTAGGGGGTGGTGAAGGGGGTGGCTGCAACCCCCACACACACATAGTAACGTATTTGCTTGCAGCTGCTGCTGCATTTCACTTTGTTGAAGAAGTCTGATTTATTGACTGTACAAATGTTTACATTCAAACTATGGATTACATTTGTAGGTTCTGTCAAAAACGTACTAGAAAAGAATAATAGCAGAAAATATAAAGGTTTAATAAAAATGTTAAAATGTGCATGTTAAGCATGCACACCACCCCAGCACCCCCATTGTAGCATCCTGGATCCACTATAACCACTAGACCACCAGGCTGTTCAAGATTTGTACTGCACTGTGGTTTGCTACAGAGAAAGTAGGTTGGATTAAAACGCATTTTCAGCATGTTAAAGTAAATAAAATGAACAGGACCATAGCCTAACATGTGCATTATACAAAATAATGTACATGGTTTTGACCAATTGGGTAGAACACTTCTATACAAAGGGAAAAAATAACTAGCTAGCATTACAGAGAGCCATATATCTCTCTAACTTTGGCTCAGATGATGTCATCACATCACATTTGGCGGCCATTTTAAGAAGCAGGTAAGACAGTTTTTTCTAAATTGGAAGGCTGATCTTGCAATTTTCAAGTGCTCTGGAACCACATTTAAGTAAATTATGTCAATGTAGTTTTAGCATTAATGAATACAGCAGCCTTTCCTTTAGTCCCCTACGGAGTCAGATTTTTGAATAGTTTGTTGTCAAAATGTTGTTTAGGTATCCTTTAAAGTGTTGCTCAAAAATGAAACCTAGTCAGACTGGACCCTCTATTTCACTCCTTCTGTTGCTGTGTCTCTGATTTCCCCTTAGAATGCAGCACTGCTGCCAGTACTCCTCCCTTTCCTTCCCTTGATATCAGGTGCCTCACTCATTACAATACTTTCATCTCCAAATTCTGACTTGTGTTCCTCCCCCTATACCATGCCTCCTTCCACAGTTCTGTCCCTTAAACATACTACTCCCTTCGCAGCTCTGGCCCTCACTCTACTGTGCTCCCCTCCATAAATTTATCTACTGGCCAAGCTGCCTTCTCTTTCCACTTCCTTAAACTACGGCGCTCTCTTCCCTGTACTAGTCATTCTTTTCCTTCTTTCCACTCACTCCAATCACTTTTCTGTGAATTCATTACACATTCCTACTGTAGAATTGTCTCTGATCCTATGCTGTAGTTTAACACCCTACAACTCTCCCCCACTGACTCTGCCCTAATTTACTCCCCCTGCCCCTCATTCGCTCATCATTCCCTGCTGAACAAAGCACTGACAATGCTTCATGTCATTCTTCAAATTCCTGCCATCTACACTTTAATCCTATACCTGGTACTGCCTGTTCATACGTAAGTTGTATTCTAATTGCATTATACAGTAACCCCTCGCTATAAAGAACTTTGTTATAACAAATGATCGGTTATAACAAATGTTCATCTTGGCTCCAAAACAAACATGGCATTACCTTTCAGCATCGCGGCTGTAGTCTTGTTTTTATTTTTCAACCCATAGGAGAGCACGCAGAGATGCAATTCTAGGCAAAGAAACTGTCTCTCCTCAGTGGATTGGAAACCCGGAGAGCTCCCAGCAGCAGGTTAAAGTACAGAATTTCACTCTGAAGCCCCCAGCTGGCAGAAAACTGTGAGGAAAGGGTTCAGAGTCGTATATCATTTTGGTTTCTCTGTCGTTTTGTTTTGCTGTGTGTTTGTGTTCTGTGTCCGAATGGAGCAGTTTTCTGAGTGCTCGCTCTCTCTCTGTCCCCATTAAATTTTTAATTATTTTAAATCAGCTGGGAGCAGATGATCAAATAGGATCTGGGGCAGCCAGCTCAAGTGATAGCAGCCACCAAAGACTGTACCAGGCAGTGAGAAGTGGCACAGGCAAGTGTAGCAAGCTAGCAGCTCTGTGAACAGAGACAAACTGTATTTACTGAAAGAGAGAGGTGGGACATTAGTTGCTAAACACTACTGTACAGTGAATAAGAGGGAGAGTCATCAAACACTGCCACACAATGACCAGACAGCAAATGACTCGACCACATACAGTACTGTGCAAACCGTATGTAGTGTCCCTCGCTTTAACTAACGACTTGCTATAATGAACATACGTTATGGCTCCAAAGCAGTTCGTTATAGCGAGGGGTTACTGTGTTACTTATTGCACCTTAGATGCTCTGCCTAGCTACTAAATTGTTTAACTTACATTATTTTGGATTTTTTTTATTGTGTAACTAACTGTTGTAAATTCTTGCTGTAGCCACTTTATTTCCCCCACTCCTCCCAGGACACATCTAGAAATAAATTATTTCAACTCAGTATATCTTTCCTGGTAAATATTTTGAAAGAGAGAGAAAGAGCATAAAGGAAGGAAGGAAGAAAAGAAAAGAAAGAAAGAAGGAAAGAAAGAAAGAAAGAAAGAAAGAAAGAAAGAAAGAAAGAAAGAAAGAAAGAAAGAAAGAAAGAAAGAAAGAAAGAAAGAAAGAATTTTGACATAGTTCAACAATATATTTTGTCTGTTCCTTTTTTGTACTCATCAGACAAGATCTCAGCTTCTGCACACTCAAGGGCATCAGTGAGATTGAACAGATACATATGGTCAGCTGGTTGGCCAGGCAGTGCAGAATGGCACAGACCCATGCATTGTCTGTCTAACAGGGGAGTGGGACAAGGTGGGAGTTGGACATCTAGTGAACCAGGTCAAGATGGCACAACAACTAGGCTGGGCAATGGCCTCTAAAGTCATCTTTTTTGCTTGTCCCATACTCCTGCACTACTGTACAGTACTTGCAATGCTAGCAGGTGCAAGTCCTACCCAGACAATGCATTAGTATGTGGGCTGTCAGATACTCAACCAGCTGTTTTCAACACACCAGCCCTACAGCACTCAGTCCAGTTTTCTATCAGTTGTCCCATCATGAGGCTTCTACAGCTGTACATTTGGTAATGCCACATAGATATGCAGGGCTTCAAGAATTTACATCCTCCTAGACAGGCTCCACAAGGGTCCAGGCCTACTATCAACAAAGGTTACTAATCCGATCCATGAGTGTTGGCAGGGCGGAGTTGCTTAATTGTCATATGAAGGTACACCAAACTCACAGAAATGACTCCTCTCACCTCCACTGGCTCACTCCCTCCAACTGTACCTCCCCCATCCCTCGATCTAGTGGGCTAGAGGTCTGGGTTTTGGGGAGAGGGACACTGGATAGTAACACATGGCCTTTCGCTCATGGTGGGCCAGTCCTGTATCCCATCCAATGATCCTGGGGCTATGCTGCAGTTAAGGCCTGCACCCTTACCAAATGGGATGGGATGGGATGGGATGGGCCCTCAGGGAGAGAAAGTCCCCTTCACCACCATCTCCACCAGCAGAGAATGCAAATAGTCCTACTGAATAGGCTGGCTACTTACACCACTCTTCTTACTATGCTAGTGACTTAATGTTGTCCCCCTTTGGTTCACTTGCTTGACAGCCTCTCCTTTTATCATCACCACCGAAAAGAAGAGGGGGACCCTCCTACTGTCTCCCATCCTAACCCATCAACTCTGGCATCCAGCAACAACCAGGGCACAGGAGGAGAAACCACTTGCAAAGATGAAGGAGGGAGAGTTAGTATTGCATTTCTCTTCTTGGCTTTTTTTCTTATGCTACGGCTAGATGGGAACATTAGCAGCCCAATGTGCTAAGGTCATAAGGAAGTTATAAGGGGACATATTCAAAATAGCCCACTTATTTGCTCAATCCTTCCCCTGAAATGGGGGCAGGTCCCCAGCATGTCACCCCAAGAACATAGATAGAATCTCCCAATATGAAAGGCAACTATGGGCTCAAGGTTCAGGGTAGGTGAGATTGCTAGCTCCAGCACCTATGCTCATGATTTCTCTCCCTCTTTGCCACTGGGAGTTGTGATGAGAACTTTGTATCATTGGAAGTGAAAACCCCATGGGGTATGAGGGGAGGCGGGGAGGGGGATGAGTGCGAAGCCTCCTGTCATTTTGACACATGGCCAGACCTCTCAGGAGGTTATGACAGATCTGTATATAATTATTCATTTATTTAGTTTTTGTTGATGTTATAATGCTGATGTTTTATGTTAAGTTTTCTGGGTACACTGATGGACTGTTAAATGACAGAATCTCAAGCTCACTAATGGCAACATGTTTCACGTTTTTTAATTTTTATTTATTTAAGTCTAGGATTACAATACCTTTGAGCCAGGGCTCTTTTACAAAGGTTCCATGTCAGTTTCAAGTCAATACACAAAACAAGGCGACAACAGTGCCAGCGAGACAGTACAGGTAACAAGTACATGTAGTTACAAATAATCTGATATGCAAAACAAGTTTTTGTTGATAGTTAACAAAGTGATAGTGGATGAGGAGCAGATAGGATAAGGGAATATGTGAGAGGGAAAAGTAGAGGGGAGGATGGGGGAACAAGGGGAGTAGAGCCATCAGAGGCATTGCCGTTGAGATAAGAAGATGAAGTGCTAGCAGAGGGGAGGTCAAGTGCAAATAGGAGAGTTACATTAGGTTAGAATAATATTCATGGAGTTAGCTAGTTTTGGCAGTCACAGGAGCTAGAGGTAGTGAGAGAGAGGTGGAGCCTTGATTTAAATGCACCAAGTGTGGGAGTGGAGGAGATGTACCTGTTTAGCCCATTTAGCCAGCTAGGTGCTCAATAGGCAAAAGATCTTTGACCTTGTGAGGTATGACAGTAAGGAACCTGCAAGAGCTGAGATTCTGATCCCTTGGTTGTGCGGAGGTTATTGCTTGGAAGAAGGAGTGCACAGCCTCCAGGGGGTGCAATGCCCATAGTTATTTTCTTAGCCATAGTACAGGTTAGGTACTTTATCTGGTTGGTGAGTTGAAGCCATCCAGTTTGTGAATAGAGGTCGCATGTATGTGTGAGGAGGTGGGATCCAGTAAGTAACTGACAGACCTTATTCAGTGTGGTGGAAATGCATCTAAGTGCAGTAGCAGAGGCAGAGCCACAGATAATAAGCCCATATTCAATAATGGAACAACAGAGCTCTAAGCAGTGACTGTCAGGGCTTCTGGGGAAAGATGTTGTCTGTGCCGGTAGAGAAGGCCAAGATGAGTATTTGCTGCTTTGGCCACATAGTCAGTGTGGGTGCCATAAGTTAGATGAGGGTTAAGGGTGATCCCAAGGTACTTAAAGGCTTGAACCTTTTCCAAGGTGGCTCCATGGCTAGTTGTGATGAATAGAGGGTGCAGCTTATGCTTGTTATGAGAGCTGCTGAACATCGTAGACTTTGTTTTCTTATGATTGAGTATCAGATTGTGATTTGAGAACCAATTTGCTACAGATGTGAAGCCAAGCTGAAGGTTGTCATGTAGAGGTGTAGGATCCTTGTGAGAGGCAAGGATTACGGCATCGTCAGCATAGAGGATGATTTGTTTGGGGCAAGTGTTCGGAAGGGTGTTCAGGAATAAGTTGAAGACTAGGGGGCCCAGAATGGATCCCTGGGGAGCACCTAAGTGGATAGGTCTGGTATCAGAGAGGACATCCGCAATTTTCACTCATTGAGACAGGTTCTCCAAGTAACATTTGAACCAGGCTGTGGTGTCAGGAGACAGCACTGCTTTCAGAAGCTGCACGAGCAGTAGACAGTGATGATGAGCCTGTGAACCTAACTAGGATATGGAAGATGGCGGCCACGCTGGGTTAGCTCTCAATAGTAGCAGTCGGTTGCAGCAGTAGCAGCAGCAGTTATTCTCTTTTCAGGAAAATATAATCTGTATTTTATTTCTTCAACGTTCGGGATCAGAAAATGACCAGGAACGATTAGTGCGGTGTTGGTGCAGTGTTTCAGACGTGTTTTCAGACGCTGACCCGATGGAGCTGTTGGAGCTTTTAGTGATCGCCAAGTATTTTGGCATTTCACATTCCACATTGTGTGGTTGTAGCCCAGGGATTTGGAGTATAGAGGAGTCCCAGTGCGATCGGATTTGAACTGTGGAGTACAGAGGATTCCCCAGTGTGTTATGACTCGAGACAGCTGGCAAGTGTTTGAGGATTGGCATGGAGGGGAAGGTGGGGAGTCCAGGTTATTGCTGGTGGACCATTGGGATTCCAGAAAGAGTTCTCTGTAGCCAAGGACTTTGTGAACTGATGGGTTTTATCTGGTGAACTGGTGGGGCTAGACTTGGTCCTGGTTGCTTTCCTGGAGACTATTATTTTATTATGACTATATCCTAATTTATACTGCCCTGTAAGTGGATTTGGGAATCCAGTCTGGTTTGTTACAAAGTGGCCCTGTGCTTTTGGGTGGGTGGTTTGGCTGCTGGAGTCTGTTTCCGGTGGGAGGACTGGTCCAGGACAGGCTGGGGTGTCGGCCTGTGGGGGCTGTGTTTCTCCAAAGCTCCTTGTTGGGTCGATCGGTGGATTGGTCCAAGTGGGGTGTTGAGGTTACGGGGCAGATATTTCCAGCGATCTCCCTCCCCATTCTAAAGGGTCTTGGAGTTACTGTGCAAGTACTGGAGGATCATCGGGAGACTTTTTGACCTAAGGAACAGTACTAATAAGACATTTTAGGATTTCTACAGACACTTTTGGTCAGACTTCAAACATTTTCTTTATTTGGGCAGTGAGAGTGCCTCTGTTTTATTTGGGGTTTCCCAGGTGGTGAGAGGGCCTGAGGATCTGAATTTTATTTGTTATTATTTTATTGATTTTGCTTATATTATTTGGTACACCTCAGTTAGATAGAGGTGTACTTAAGTTTTATTTAAGTTTTATTTTGTACAAAAATATAGATTGTGAGAATATCAAAATCCCACTTTATTTAAAGCTCTATCACAATATGTGAGAGATATTGTTTGAGGAGTTTAATGTTAGAGATAAACCGTTGGTTTAGATTGTTCTGCTTTTGTTTTTAGGGGTGGAGGATTATTTGTTATTGATTGTTTTAGTTGCATGGTTATATATTGTTTGGTTTTGGTTTTAGAAAATGTGTTGGCCAGGTTTGACGGTTAGGCATTACTTCCCCTCCAGGCTGAGGGATCTTCGCCCCTTTTTTCTGCCCCTCTTTGTCCCCAGAGGTATATAGATGCTGATGGGGTCTGGGAATAGCAAGGAGAGCTCGGGCAGGGACTCAGCCTGTAGGGGGAGTGGAGAGGAGTGGATGGATTGAGATAGTGATGACAAGGAGATGCCCTGGGGTGAAATGGGTCCAGGAAAGGGGTTCTCCCTGCCTGTTTCCCATGTCCAAGGGCTCTGCATATTGCAGACAGGAAACTCGGTCTTCCCCGGCTGCTCATCGAACCCGGGTGGTGTTATGCAATGCCAGGTCGATTAAGAACAAGACCGCCATAATTGGGGATCTTGTTAATTCGGTCAACCTGGTTTGCATCACCGAGACCTGGTTGGATGGAAATGCTAGTCCTGTTTTTGGCTTCAGCGATTCCTCTCGGGTACTCGGTGATACACTCCCCGAGGATCGATCGTAGGGGTGGGGGTGTGGCCCTTTGTTTTAAATCAGAACTAAACCTGAGGGAAATCTCAGTGGGAACCACCAACTCCTTTGAATGTATCGCAGGAGAGATTGTGGGGTGCAGGATTCTTCACATCTACCGTACACCAGGTGATGGGAATGTTTTCTTGCGGGAAGTTGTGGACTTTGTCGCCGACCTAATATTGGGTCCCCATAGATGGCTGATCCTTGGGGATTTCAATGCTTGGGTCAACGATGAACTCTCGCAGTTTGGACAAGACTTCTTCCAGTTAATGAATTTACTGGGCCTCACACAGGTTGTTTCCTCCTCAACCCATATTGGTGGTCATTCATTGGACTTGGTGTTCCTCCTGGGGGATGGTGATATCCGACTTGGTGGTGGAACCAGTCGGGTGGTCGGACCATCATTCCATCAGTTTCAGTTTTGAGGCCCCCCCAAGAGGCCTGTCCCTATGGAGTTGGTCAAGTACCGCATTTTGAGGGGTGTATCCCCAGATGGCCTGATGGTAGAGCTTGACCTATCGGGCATGCCGAGGGAATGTGTGGATCCAGAGGATCTTGTGCTTGCCTATAATAAGGCAGTGACAGAGGCCCTGGATTCCATTGCTCTGGTTCATGTTCATCCACTCTCCCTTCACCCCAGGTCTCCATGATTTGATGAGGACCTGAGGGATTTGAGGAGAGTTGGATGAAGGCTAGAGAGGTGATGGCGGAGATCTGGCCTGGAGTGTGACAGGCTTAGTTTGATGGACCATTATTTGGTCTATCAATCAACAATTTCCCATAAGAAGGCAGAATTCCTGTCCAGGGAAATTGCTGCAGCACATAATCGACCACCTCAGCTTTTCCAGACCGCGAACAGATTGTGCAATCCACTCTGTCTTCAGCCCAGAAATGCTTTTTCACAAAAGCAGTGTGAGGAGATTGCTCAATTCTTCACAGATAAGGTTGCTACCATCAGGTCTGATGTCCACATCGCCCTTTCTCTAGGGAGTAGCAGTGGTCGACAGGAGATGTCGCACCCTCGGTTTGAGTGGCATGACTTTGACGAGCCTACAATCAGTGATATTGTGATGGTTATCCAGACTTTACATCCTACCAACATAGTTTGGCTCCGGGCCCTACACATTTGCTTGTTGGCTGCATCAATGTTATCGGCCGGGTCCTTGCTGAGATTGTAAGGTTATCCTTGGAGAGGGGAATTTTTCAAGCTTTTCTTAAGGAGGCCGTGGTTTGGCCTCTTCTTAAGAAGCCCTCCTTGGATCCTGACTGTCATAGAAACTACAGGCCTGTCTCTAACCTTCCATTTTTGGGTAAGGTCATTGAGAAGGTGGCGGCTTTAAATTGGATGACCATTTGACCAGCCACAATATCTATGATTCTCTCAAGTCCAGTTTCAGGAAGGGACATAGTACTGAGACGGCTCTTGTTCGGGTACTAAATGACCTCCTGATAGCGAGAGATCGAAAGACTCTTTCCATCTTGGTCCTTCTTGATCTCTCTGCAGCATTTGATACTGTGGACCATGGTGTGCTGCTGGATCACCTGCGGCTTATCTGTGGACTATCAGGGGCTGTCCTCAGATGGTTTCAATCCTACCTCAAGGGTAGGACTCAGAGAGTGGAGTCTGGGGTTTGTACCTCAGCTCCATTCTCCCTGCCCTGTGGGGTTCCGCAGGGATCCATTTTAGTGCCCATGTTGTTTGCAGTGTATATGCTGCCATTAGGAGCGATTATTAGATGGTATGACTTGAGTTTTCACTGCTATGCAGCTGATATTCAGCTATACATGTCTTTTGTCCCTGAACAGGATGACGCCATCTCGTGTTCAACAGCTGTCTGGCTGAACTCCAGGCCTGGATGAATGTGAGCTGGCTAAGGTTGAACCCTGAAAAAACTGAGGTGTTGGTTGTGAACCCGGGCAGTCATGAGGCAGGTGTGTTGGCAGGCTCACCTTCGGGCTTGCAGCTCGGAGGAGTTCAGCTAGCTACCTCAGACCGGGTATGGAACCTGGGGGTTATGTTTGATAACTGTCTGACTTTGAAATCTCAGGTGTCAGCAGTTGTTAAAACCTCTTTTTATCATCTGAGAAATATCACCCCGGGTGAAATATCTGGTTCCTCCCGGTAATCTTCCAACGCTGGTTCATGCCTTCATTACCTCCTGTCTTGACTACTGCAATGCCCTTTACCTAGGGCTGTCGGGGGTTGATATCCGCCTCTTGCAGCTGGTGCAGAACACGGCTGCCAGGCTGTTGACTGGTGCTTCAAGAGCCAGTCATATAACGCCTGTGCTCCATGATCTGCACTGGTTCCCAATTAAGTGGCAGATCACCTTTAAGGTTGCTTTGCTAACCTATAATGCCCTACACGACCAGGGACCAAGCTACCTGAAAGATCTCCTTTGTCCGTACTGTCCCTCCCGCCCTCTCCAATCCACAGATGAGGGATTGCTAGAGGTTCCCAGGGTATGTTTGCAGACATCAGGAGCAAAGGCATTCAGCATTGCTGCTCCATCCCTGTGGAACTCTCTACCTCATCGGGTACGAGATTGCCTAACCATCCAGAGTTTTAAAACTGCATTAAAAATCTATCTTTTTGACCTGGCTTTTGGTAATTGAAGTTTTATTTTTATGTGGTTTTATATTGTTTATTGGAATTTATATAATGTGCTTAATTTTACTCTATTTGTTGTATTTTACTGTACAGGCACCTTGGTTTTGGAAAGGCACCTTTTTACAAATAAAAAATTGATTGATTGATTGATTGATGGACAGTATCGAACATCTTGTTCAGGTCGATAAAGACAGACCCAATTAATTGACCATTGTCCAACGAGCTGTGAAGGGCACCAGTGAATTCCAGTAGGGCAAATGAGGTGCTCTGCCCTTTCCTGAAGCCATGTTGCTGGGGGCACAAAACATTGTATTTGTCCAGGAAGTCCGTGAGCTGATCTGCAACAATAACATTCGAGGGCCTTGGAGAGGGGTGGTAATATAGAAATCAGGCAGTAGTTCCATGGAGGGCCCTGTCACTTTTATGAACCAGGGTAACAGTGGCAGATTTCCATTTGTCAGGGAACTGGCTAAGCCTAAGAGAGAGGTTGAAAATACTTGTCAGTGGCTGTAACACCTCATCAAGGGTGATTAACAGCAATTTAAGGTCCAGTGTATCACTGCTGAATCTGGATTTGGTGATGACTTTGGTAATGTATTTGCAGGCTTCATTCATCCTGACCACTTTGAAAGAAAAAGACGGTTGGCTAGAAGAGATGGAGTGCCGGAGGGAGAAGAGGCAGAGTCATAGTCCTTGAAGAAGTCCGCAGGGAGAACACTGCTGAGATCAGTGAATGCAGTGCTAAAGGTATTTGCAATGATTTTAGAGTTAGGCGTGGTAGTACAATTTATGTTGAGCAGGGTAGTGGAGGTTTTAGGGTGCTTCCCAGTGACCTCTTTGATATTGTTCCAAAATGCCCTCCCATTACCCCAGGTATCTATGAGAGAGTTCTTGTAGTAGGTAGATCTCTTTCGCCGGATAAATTTGGTACAGCCATTCCATGCCCATTTGTAGTTTTGGATGTCTGATTGTTTTCCGGTGGTTCTGACCAGCTCCCAGAGGTGGTATCTAGATATTAGTTGATGTAAGAGGTTGGCTGAGAGCCAGGGATTGCAGAGGGCTTTGACTTTGTGCTTTTTAAAAGGAGCAGAGGAGTCACAGACTGCATTGAATGTGTTGATCAGGTAATCCAGAGCAGTATTTATATATGTTGCTTTGTAGGCAGGGGACCAGTCATGCAGACTGAGGCAAGACTTGAGGTGTGAGGGGGCGCTGTGGAGCCCGAGCTTGCTGGCAGCAATAACTATTAGCTCCTTGACTAAATACCACAAATCCTAATAATTTACTAATTTGGAGCATCCTTCTGTTGAGAAGACTTCCTTCATTGAAACTGGGAAGGTTGGAAACCTATAATGGGAAACCCTCATAAGGATTGCACTGGTTTAACAGGGGGAAAATCTTCAAGTTCCACATAGCCCATGTGGACAGGCCCAAAGACGCAGGTCACCTCTCAGCCCGATGCCAAAGAAACCATGGCGTCGATTGGGCTAAAACTGCAGAGAATAATTTCATCAATAGCTGACTGGAATACTAAAATAGGCTTATTTAACACCAGAATAAACATTGAAAAAACTGTGGAAACTATACAAATGGAGATGTGTGATGTGAAACGGAACTGTGATTCTACTTCTGCGGCCACTACATTAATAATAAAGGTGAAGTCTTACTGAAGGCCAGATTGGAGACACTAGAAAATCAGACCCGATCGTCTCATGTGCGGATCCTCGACTTCCCCGAGGGGATTGAGGGGGATCACCCCCTCATGTTTCTGCTGGATTGGTTGGGAGAGAAGCTGGTGCCAGATGATTGGACAGTCCATTTCGGTGTTCAAAAAACATACTGAGTCACTCCAAGGGGTTATCGGGAGGACTCTGATGCTCCACGTACCTTGCTGGTGATTACAGATGGTATCGGAACATGGGATGAAATTCTCCACCTGGCAAGACAAGCTGAACCAATTACACAGGATGACCATTCAGTTTTTCTTTTCCCGGACATCAGTTACGCCACTCAGGTGAAACACAAACGATGTGATGGGGTGCGCATGAAACTCCAGGAGGCCGTAATCACCCACACAGTAGTATTTCCAGTTCACCTCAAGGTGGTGTTTGAAGGTAAAGTCTGGATGTTTTCCAACCCTTCCGAAGCAAGCAAGTGGGCTTCTCAATTTGTGGACAAGCGAAGGAATCACTCTCGAATTAGTGGCACAGAACATATTGATTTTGATGAGACTGAGGGAGACTGACTTCATCTAAAATAATTGCTGATTTAACTTCTCTAGCTTTTGCAGTATGATAGTGTTGACATTGCTGGGATCTTATTGTTGGTTATGGTCTAAATTATTTATTTATTTATTTATTGAATTTTGTTGACCGGGTAGGCCCACTGGGCCCCGGAGGTCCCTTTTTCAGGGGTGACCCAGGGGTTAAAAATAACATACAGGTAAACAGAACAGTAAAAGCAGGTAAGCAGAGCTGTAAAAATAACATACAGGTAAACAGACAGTACAAGCAGAGTAAGCCGAGCTGTAAACTTAGTAAATACCAAATGGTTTAACAGTGATAACACACATAAGGCAAATTCCATACTGTATAACTGTGAAAGACTTAATGGCATTTACAATCACGGAAGGTGGAGGAGGAGAGGGCCGTGGCATAAGGTCAGTTCCTTATGCATTGGCAAGTGCTCCTGGCGAGCAGGTGTGCTTTGAGCTTAGACCGAAGCAGGGGCTCGACCCTGCCTCCTGTACCTCCAGTGGGAGTTTGTTCCAGTGGGAAGGTGCAGTAAAAGCAAAGGACCTGGACCCAGCTTTAGTCTTTGTTTTGGGGACCACAAGGAGGTTTTGTCCTGAGGAACGGAGACTCCTCAGGTTGGTTTTGACACTAACTAGTCCTTTGAGACTAGAGGGAGGTAAGGCCCCAGAAGCTTAAAAGTGAGACATAGTGTGGGGTAGATGAGGCGGGCTTCCAATGACGGCCAGCTGAGCTTGGATTGAGCCTCGCAGTGGTGTGTCCTAGGGTGTGATAATGTTGCAAATCGGACAATCTTATTGTAAAAGGTCTGGAGCCTGCCAAGTTCCGTAGAGGCCACGCCTTGAGGAACAAGTGCCGCATAAGTGAGCTTGGGGAGAAGGACGCTAGTTGCGATGGCAACTCTGGCTTCAGGGACAATCTGGTCCTTTATTCTGTAGAGGATACCGAGTTTTCCATGTATGGCTTTGGTGAGTTGGTCAACATGATTTTTTAGGGTGAAGCCTTGGTCCAAGGTAAGCCCTAGGTATTTAGTGGAGGTAACCACCTCAAGTTTATCACCCCCTCTGGACTGCAGCTGAAGGAGCAGCGACCTCTCGGTTCCCAAGGATCTGGGCCCGAACAACATCGCTTTAGTTTTACTGGTATTTAATACCATTTTATTCCGAGTGAGCCAGTCCTCCATCTGAAGAATGTCCTCTTGGAGGGCATTCCCCAGTTCTCCTAAGTTAGGGGAGGCTCGGAAAATGACAGCATCGTCCGCGTATTGGATGACGCTGCTGCTCCCGCAATGTAAGTGCAGATCGTTTATAAACAAAGTGAAGAGAAGGGGACCAAGTATTGACCCCTGAGGTACTCCTACTTTGAGTGGTGCAGACTGGGAGACATAGTCCTTCCACTTGACCCTCTGGGTCCGGCCAGTAAGGTAATTAGCAAACCATCCTAGGGCATGTGCGTCCATGCCAAGAGCGCACATTTTTTGTAAAAGGAGGTTGTGGTTTACCAGGTCAAATGCTTTAGACAGGTCCATGAAGACCGTGCCTGTGCTGACCCCTGAGTCATTATTGCCCAGGATATCAGCCGAAAATTTGGTTAGTGCAGTGTCTGTCCCATGCTTGGCTCTGAAGCCGTGCTGCAATGAAGAGATTATCTGGTGTGTTTCCAGATATTTGCGTAGTTGAGAGTATACAAGCTTCTCTTGTAATTTCGCTATTGCGGACAACAGGGAGATAGGCCTGTAGTTCCCAATAGGCTCGGTGGACCCTCCCTTGTGAATGGGGATCAATAGGGCCTGTTTCCATGGCTCAGAGACAGACCCCTCCATAAAGGACTGGTTTATCAGCCAGGTTAGGGGCTTGGCTAAAGATGGGGCGCCCTTCTTGAGGATTCGAGTCTGGATCCCATCAGGGCCCCCGGTGCCTCTCGCCCGCAGGGATTTAAGGATGAGCAGAACCTCCCTTTCCCTAACCAGCCGCAGATGAAACAGAGGGAAGTCTAGTTCAAGTGGCAGGTGCCTATTAGGTTTGTTCTTGTTATCTAAGGGACCCACCTTGTACGCATCCAGGTTTGTGAAGAAACCATTTAGGGCCTCTGTGATGAGAGGCACCTCTTCGAGAACTTGCCCGTTCACCAGGATAGGGCCAGTTGTTGATTTCGTACCTCCTTTTAGGAGTTCGTTAATGTGTGACCAGAAGTATCTAGGGTTTCCCAGGTTAGCTTTTTGGAGATTGGTGATATATTCCTTCTTGGCTTTCTTTATGGCCAGTTTGCATTGGTTTCTGAGGGCCCTGTAGCTAGCAAAGTCCACTGGAAACTTAGATTTCCTGAACTTTTTCCACGCTTTGTCCTGAGTAGACATCAGGACTTTTAAGGGGGGTGAGATCCACTTATAACAGCTACCTTTGACCGTATAGGTTTTCATAGGGGCAACGAGGTCAGTGACTTTAGTGAGGTTGGTTTGGAAAAATTTTACCGCTTCCTCCAGGTTAGGTAGGTGTCTAATGGGGTTCCAGTCAGTGCTATTTAGGTAGCCTATGAACTGGTCAGGGTGGAATTTTGAGTAGTCTCTGGTAGTAAAAGATCTAGGAGGGACTTTAATAGCATTATTCTTCCAAATGACAAATATAGGTGAATGGTCGCTCAAGGCATCTCCCAGGATCCTGCCCAGCTTTGCAGTACTAGGGGATGAGGTCAGGACCCAGTCTATTATAGAGTGCCTACCTGATTTATGGTTCATTCTGGTCAGTAGGGTAATAATTTGAGTGAGGTGGGAGTCGTGTAGGGTTTCGTTGATGGCAGACTTCCCTTCCTGTCCCCAGTTTAAATTGAAGTCGCCTAGAAGGATAGTCTCGGATGCAGTGTCAACCACTGGGCTCTTCAGGAGCTCATCCAGAGAGCTGAGAGCATTGGATGGTGGGCTGTATATGCAGCCAATAGTGAGGTGTTTAGCCCTACCTATTTTGAGCCGAACGAATATAGTTTCAGCATTCAGGGACAGGTCAAGGGGCTGCCTGACGAGGGAGGAAGAGATATTGTCCTTAACATAAATTAGCATACCGCCCCCTCTTTTGGAGGGTCTATCCTTTCTGAAAAGGACATATCCGGAGATTGCTACTTCATGATCCAGAATGTGGGGTTTTAGCCAAGTCTCCGAGACTGCTAATAGATCCGGATTATAGACTGCCAGCCATGCCTGTACCACTGAGATCTTCGGTCTCAGGCTGCAGATATTCATATGCACCAACCTCAGACCCTTGGCTCCATCCCAAGCCTTATCAAGGGGGGGAGGAGATAGAGATATTTGCTGTCTCTGGGCCAGGGTTTGGTTGGATATCTCCTGCCATTAGTAGAAGGGCAGCTAGTGAGCTCAGGAGAGTGAGGGTTGGAAGGGGTATGGACAGGATGACCTGACTAGGGGTTGGGCTCCTACTGAAGAGAAGGACCCTGTAGAGGACCCCTTTCTTAGAGAATTCATGTGCTGTGTTAACAGATGACATAGACACGTGTTTCATCTTATCAGGACTCATCAGTATGCCTCGTCTGTTTGACACCCCACTGGAATGGACCAGCTACCCTAAGACAGTGTGTCTTGGATATGTTGTGGTGACCCCATTAAAATAAAAAACTATTTAAAAGACAAAGAACCTCTGTGAGCAAACACTGAGGCAAGGGTTACCCCAAAGGGCATTTGGCTGGGAAGCCACTGGGGTGTCAAACAGATGAGGCATACTGATGAGTCCTGGTAGGATGAAACACGTGTCTATGTCATCTGTTAGCACCCTTTGCAAACTGTGTGAGAGGCCTTTCGGCACCATGCAATTCTGCTTAAAGTTGAACCAGCATAGCATTCTGTGGTGATTTGCATATGCAGCCCACGATGCTTTGCATTGTGTGGGCATGTGTGATTTTGTATTTTCTTGAAACTTGGCTTCCCAGCCAAATTCCCTTTGGGGTAACCCTTGCCTCAGTGTTTGCTCACAAAGGTTCTTTGTCTTTTAAATAGTTTTTTTATTTTAATGGGTTCTCCACAACATATCCAAGACACACTGTCTTAGGGTAGCTGGTCCATTCCAGTGGGGTGTCAAACAGATGAGGCATACTGATGAGTCCTGGTAGGATGAAACACGTGTCTGTGTCATTTGTTAGCACCCTTTGCAAACTGTGTGAGAGGCCTTTCCGCACCATGTAATTCTGCTTAAAGTTGAACCAGCATAATATTCTGTGGTAATTTGCATATGCAGCTCATGATGCTTTGCATTGTGTGGGCATGTGTGATTTTGTATTTTCTTGAAACTTGGCTTCCCAGCCAAATTCCCTTTGGGGTAACCCTTGCCTCAGTGTTTGCGCACAGAGGTTTTTTGTCTTTTAAACAGTTTTTTATTTTAATGGGTTCACCACAACATATCCAAGACACACTGTCTTAGGGTAGCTGGTCCATTCCAGTGGGGTGTCAAACAGACGAGGCATACTGATGAGTCCTGGTAGGATGAAACACGTGTCTGTGTCATCTGTTAGCACCCTTTGCAAACTGTGTGAGAGGCCTTTCGGCATCATGCAATTCTGCTTAAAGTTGAACCAGCATAACATTCTGTGGTGATTTGCATATGCAACCCATGATGCTTTGCATTGTGTGGGCATGTGTGATTTTGTATTTTCTTGAAGCTTGACTTCCCAGCCAAATGCCGTTTGGGGTAACCCTTGCTTCAGTGTTTGCGCATAGAGGTTCTTTGTATATTAAAATAATGTTTAATGGGTTTCTATACAGTGGACTAAAAGGGTTACTTTTAAACAATTGTTATCGTTAACTGATGGTAATTTAGACCAGACCAGCTTTAGTGATATGGGAGGTCTTTTTCTTTTTCTCTTTTGGCTACCTTATTGTTTGCTACTTTGTAAAGTTAGTTTAATGGGATTTATATATTAAAGGGATATAGAGTGATGCCATTAGTCCCATTAGGGACGTGAAATGTTGGACTTCTTATATAGACTTTAGCACACGAATTAGTTGCTCTGCTCATGGACTCTATTAACAGTTTACAATCTTGTTTCAAATCTTTTAGCAATATATTCCAATATTCCCTCCATATGAGGTATCAAAACATTTGAGATACACTTATCCTTGTATAAAGGAGTCATTTGACTCTCAGATGGCTGTAAACATGTTCTTGGCTTGTCTTGAATATGAATTTGTTATTTGATGTATAATAACTGAAAATAATAAAAATAAAGTACAAAAAAAAAAGATTTGAGGTGTGATAACTGCCCACATGGTAGGACTCTACTGGTAATGATTTCTGGAGGGGGCTTGTGGAATTTGTCAGACCATACACAAATAACAGGGGAATGGTCACTAAGTGAGTCAGAGAGGGTTGAGGTGTTCATGATGCAAGTTGGGTGGCTGGTAAAAATCCAATCCAGGAGGGTGCTGATGCCAGACTTATAGTTTTTTTCTGGTTGGGGAAGCGACCATCTGGGTGTGATTTGCCAATGTGACAGCATCTATATGGACCACAGCATCAGATATGAGCCAGTTTATATTAAAGTCTGCTTGAAGGATCATCTCTGTGTCTGGAGGTTGGGACAGCATTAAGGCCATTCCTTTGATCTTTTGAGGAGATATAAACAGAGGCAACTGTGAGGGCTTTGTTATGAGCCCCTAATAAGATTCTGATGGGGAGAATCTGTGTTGTGGTGGCCAGAAGAGGGGTAGTGATGGGATGTCCCAATAATGAGTCTTTTAGGTAGATTGCACATCCACCACCTCTTTTGGACTTCCGGTCCAGCCTGAAGACATTGTAGCCTGGCAGTGTGATAGCAAGATCGGGGATTTTGGGTGTAAGCCAGGTTTCCACAACTGCCTGGTTATCTGGGTTATGCTGATTGGTAAAGATCTGTAGGGCATCAAGTTTAGGGAGTGGACTACAGATGTTGAGAGTTGCTACAGAGAGTGCACCTGAAGGTTTTTCCAGGCAGGTATGGCTTGAAGAGTTTGGGCCAGGGTTAGGATAAATATAACCTGACAGCAGTAGGAGAAGGAGCACTAGATTCAGGGTGCACCAGAGTAAATCCCTGAGCATGAGTCTGCGTGCCCATTTCTTGCATGGATGTGCATTGAGTTGTCAGCAATGATCAAAAAGAGATGGCACGAGGGAGAGAGATGGGAGGGTCCAGGGCCCATAAGTAGTCAGGGACTGCCATCCAATAACAGAGGGGTGCTCTGGGGAGGCCCACTGTCATGATGAAGTGTACCTGGGTGACGATAAGAAGTGTCCAGTGGGGTGCTGAGAGGGGCGAGAGGGGAATCAGACTCCAGGGAGGTAGAAGAGTGGAAAGGAGGATGCGAGTAAAAGAAGCAGAGGATATAGAACATGGAGGGACAACATGCTGTGGCAGGCAGGTGGACTGCCAACAGGTGGGCACAGTGGTAGAAGTAGACAGGTAGAGGTCGCAGGACAGAGTCCAGCTAGGAGACGTAATGCAGAATGGAGAGTGGTGGAAAAGGAGAGGGTAATAGAATGGGCAAAGCAACGGGATGGGGTGGTCATAGATTAGTTGGAAAGAGTGGGAGGGACAGTGTAGAAGGGTAAAGGGGAGGACCTAGTAAGAGACCCAGTGGGGTATAGGCGGGGAGATGCCTCAGCAGGGGGGAGGAGCTTAGGCCTATTTATTAAAGGTTGGAGGAGGGTGGGCGTAAAAATGTTGGCTGTATACACTTGGAATTAATAGGCAGCTTGTATTACAAGCAGAGAAGACCCAGAAGTCGAGACAGCCAATAGACAGCAGGAGCTTAGGCAAGGGTCCAATCAGGGAGCACAGCAGCGAACGGAGGACCAATGGCGGCTGCTCTTGGCTTCCCTGGCCTGGGCTGGAGTCTTACCCGGCTTTCTGGATCCCAAAATCGGCCTGGAAGTGGCGGCTGGACAGCTGGCCTACCGAGCTGCAGCTGCACCAGTGGAGGTCTCAGCTGGCTTACCGAGCCAGTCGCCCAGCCACCCAGCCACCACTTCCAGGCTGAGTCTGGGACACAGCAGGGGGAGCACTCTATGGGCACTCTGTGGGCTCACCACCATGGGCCAACGTATCCGTCAGGATATACATGATATATCTGCTAGGTGACGCATCTGTCCTGATATGACACCACAGGCAGATAAGTTGGTCACATGTAACATAAAGGGTCTTCACCACCTTACTGAAAGAAAGGTGGTCTTAACCAACTCAAAAAAATAAGAATTGAAGTAGCCATCCTGCGAGACTCAACTCACCTAGGAAGAGGCACTGAAGATTGAATGGGAGTGGTTGGAGACTGAGGTTCACACAATCTTTAACAGGCATAAGCATGGTGTCTGAGTCCTATTGCACAAGCTCCAACCATGGCATATGACATGCCACAAGACTGATCCAGAAGAAAGGTGAGTCCTGGCTCAGATTGAATTCCTGGATCTAGAGTTTGTGCTAGGAGAAATCTAGGGTCCAAACAAGAATAGTATTTCATTTTTTTCTAATCTAGCACACAGAGTTGGTAAATTGAATCTGTATACTCTTCCCATCGAGTTAGTAGGGCATTACAATATCCTACTAGATGGGGTAGTAGACAAAAACAGCCCAATGGTACAGCCACCTTACTGCACACTTTGAGCTCTCCAGCTACAGTACTTATGGCAGAGCATAAGTTGGTAGATGGCTGGTGTCTTCATAACTACTCCTCCAGAGATTATACATTCTGAGCCGTAAACAAGACATACAGAAGGACAGACTACTGGCTGCTATCCTTGACACTTACCCCAACTCCAACAGACTTCTCAATAGACATTATAATACTTTCTATCCATGCCCTAGTTTCCATTTCAGCTCAACTTGCTCCCTTCCAACATAAGTCTTCGAACTGGAAGCTTGATTCCCTTTTACTTGCAGACCCTAACAGAAAACATTATTTTTTTTACCTCAATGTTGCCCTGGAAATTTCTCCAGCCTCTATGTAGAAGGCTTATAAATCATATGTAAGAGGAATTATCATCAGCTTTGTGGCCCACAGAAGAAACTCCAGTGAGAAAAAGTAGTGGGAGCTGACTATGCAGTTGGAAACTAGTGAAACATATCTTTAAAATGGATACACCTCTGAACCAAACCTATCGGCCATAACTTTCCTAAAATATAAATGGAACACTTTGATTTCAGAGAGAGCTGAACTTGCCTTAGTACAAGCTTAAACTCAGATACTGGGAGAGAAGATAGCAAGCAGGAAAACTGCGGGCCCACCACCTAAGGATTTTGCAGGTGAACGTGCATATTTACTTCCTACAAGATCAGCATGTTTGGTTGCAACATGTCTCCTTATTCATATATGAGGCAAAGAGAGCCTTCTGTGCAGAGTTTTTTAGTTCGGGTCACCATCCAACAGAAAAGGCTATCCAGGCTTTCTTGTCATTGCTATGGCTCACCACCTCAGTTCTTCTGAACAGGCTGCTTTGGGCACACAGATAAGGGTATCTGAAGAGGTCCAGCCCAAGAAGGCACTGTCATTTTCTAAGGCCCTGGAAAAGGATGGGATGCTAGTGGATCTGTACCAACTCATGCCAGAGTAAGCGCCCCCCCCCCCGCCACTGGTTTCCCTGTTCAACCATATCTATATGGCAGGGGAATTGCCCCTACCTTATGTTGGGCTACCATCACCATCCTTTCAAAGAAAAATAAAGAATCTACATTTTGTGCTGATTACCAAACCATCTCTCTTGTTAACTCTGGTTGCAAAGTCCTAGCCAAGGTTTAAGACACACATCTTGAAACCCACCTACATAAGCTGGTGCATCCAACTAAATTAAGCTAGTTTAGTTAAAGGTCATCTAGGCTCTGACCACCTGCATTCACTCAACACCCTAATGTCAGCAGCACAGAAAGCAGGCACACAGGCAGGAGCAGTCTCTCCCAACTTCAAGAAGGCCTTTGATTCAGTTAACTTCCTCTATGTGGCTCTATTACACTTTTGATGTGGCCCTCAATTCATGCAGTGGATCCGTGTATTACTCTCAGACCCAGTTGTCAGAATATTTACTAACTGGACTTCTTTCATTCTCCTTTTCACTTCAACTAGGTAAAAAGCAGGGATGCCTCCTTTCCTCCCTACATTTTGACTGGAAATAGAACTGCTGGTCATGGCAGTATGCTCACATCTGGAATTACACAGCAATCCAGTAGGACCAGAGTATTACCCACATTAATGTATGCTAACAACCTGCTGGTACTAGTGACCTTTCCTGAAACCACTGCCCCCTTCCCTTCATGCAGACACTGCAGATGTTGTTGAAACTGTCTGCCCTCAAAGTGAACAGTGAGAAAACCCAGGTCTTTCTAACTACAAACTGCCCATCCCTCCCATTCATACAGGTGGACTTGAAATGAGCCAAGGAGGGCATCATGTGCCTGGTGTGAAGATTATGAATAGTATTTTGCCTATTCTCAGAATTAATTTAACACCCCCCCTCACTGCAAGACCTACCATACAATCTGACTGAACCCACGTGAAAGCATTAAAACTCTCTTTGGTGGGAAAGGTTGAAGCCCTGTGAATGGTTACATCAGTGAAGTTGGTATATATAGTCAGTCACCTCCCTCTGCCTGCTTCTAACCAAGGGTTGTCAAAAATTGACAAGCAACTTGGAAGCTTTCTGTGGGAAGGGACTTCACTGCACCACAGTAGAAACAAACTGCTGGCCCACTGGTCCCGAGGGCGGTGGGGGCTACCATTGATTAAGGGATATTACTTAGCTTTCCTAGGTGCCCAAACTCTCTGTGGTTTGATTATGCCACAGAGTGCTCCCCTCTATGAACAACTCTGTACTAATGGCTTCTGAGTTGTCCTCTTCCCATTGTGTACTTATACTAATAGTTACCCCCATAAGGCACCCCTCTCATGTGGCTTCCCCCAAAGGTTGAAAAACTCTGAGCAAACTTACCAAAACTGAACATTGCCTCATCAAACTCATGGCCCTGTGGGACAACCCCAGTGCCCAAACAGACAATACACCTCTTAATTGGGACACCTGGAAAGCAAAAGCGATATGCCGAGTATGAGATCTTTTGGTCCCATACTCCAGACATATTCAATCCTTTCAATTTATTACAGACCTGGGGTTCCCTAAACAAGATCACTGGAAATATTTACAAATAAAAGTGTCCAGCAGCAATTGCTCAGAATGTCTGACCCAGGCAATACTTGCCTAATCCCACTTCTCCATTAGTATGGCTTAAATTGCCAAGAGGCAGGGCAGTTTTCATATACAAGGCCCTCAGTGATGCCATGTCAAATCAAACTCTGCTAGCTAAGAGTCACTGGGAGCATGATCTTTCTGTTACCATGCCTCAGGAGGACTGGACAAAATCCTGGCTACTGCTCATGCCACCTGCTGAGATGTAAGAAGCTGTCCAATCCAGAACAAGTGCTCCACTATTGGTACTTAACCCGGCAGGTTCTGCGTAAGCTAGGGGTTCAACTAACAGCACAGTGTTGGACATGTCATGCAGCAGAAGGCTCCCTGTTACACTTATTTTGGTCTTGCCTGGTCTTTCACAGCTTTTGGGAGGGAGTACACAGCATGTGCCCAAAAGTCTTCCAGGCAACATTACCACATAACCCACAACCGTTCATATTAGGAATACCACTTACCCCTTCCCCTCTACAATCTCATTGACTCAGATGGTTGGTTGCAGTTGCCAAGTAAGCCAAACACCTGATCCTGCAGAGAAGGAGAACAATGGAAGCTTTCTTGACCCTTCTACGGAAACAGGTGATAGGAATCTTAGCTCATAATGAGTGACTTAGCCACTTGCCAATATCCTGATGCCAAGATCGCCTCCACATCTGGAACATAGAAACATAGAAACATAGAAGTTGACGGCAGATAAGGACCGCAAGGCCCATCCAGTCTGCCCATTTCTTTTTCTACCTTATAAATGTGCCATCGGCCTTTGATATGTCAGTGACCTATCTATTCATAGTCATTTGTATTGCTCCCTTATGCCTATCCATGCCTGTTTGAAGCCCTGCACTGTATTCATAGCCATTACTTCTTGTGGTAAGCCATTCCATGCATCTACCACCCTTTTCTGTGAAAAGAATTTCCTCACATTCCCTTTAATCGGCCTCCCTCTAATCTCATGCTGTGTCCTCTTGTCCTGCTATTTTTCTTATATTTAAACATGTTAGACTCTTTCACCTTGTTTATGCCCTTAAGGTGTTTAAATGTCTCGATCATATCACCTCTCCCTCCTTTGCTCAAGGGTATACATATTGAGCTCTGTTAATCTGTCCTCATATGTCTTCTGATGCAGTCCCTGCACCATTTTGTTGCCCTTCTCTCTGACTGCCTCAATTTGGTTAATGTCCTTGTGAAGGTGTGGCCTCAATACTGCACGCAGTACTCAGATGGGGCTTAACCAATGTCTTGTACAAGAGGATTATTACCTCCCTTACGACTTGTGATACCCCTACTAATACACCCTAACACCCCTAGCCTTACCTACTGCTTTAGAGGTCTGCTTTGATGATTTCAGGTCATCAGTGATGATGATGCCCAAGTCTCTTTCTTCCTTTGTGACTGCTAGCAACTCCCTCCCAGCCTATAAGTGGCTTCAGGGTTTCTCTTCCCTATGTGCATGATTTTGCACTTCTTTGCATTAAATCCCAGTTGCCACTCTTCTGACCATTCTGCTAGTTTATCCAGATCTCTTCTCATTCTGCCCACCCCATCTGGATCATCTACTCTGTTGCAGATCTTGGTGTCATCTGCAAACAGACAAGCCTTACCTCTAGTCCATCTGCTAGGTCACTAATGAAGATGTTGAATAGGACTGGCCCAGGACTGATCCCTGAGGTACCCACTTGTGACTTGCATCTCTTCTGACTGTATACCATTTACCACCACTCTCTGTTTTCTGCCAGTCAACCAGTTTGCCACCCAGTTGACCAACTTCTGACCCACCCCAGCCTACCTAGCTTATTTATCAATCTTCTATGTGGAACAGTGTCAAAAGCTTTGCTGAAGTCAAGGTAGGCGACATCAACTGCTCCCCTTGGTCCACCACTCTGGTTACCCAGTCAAAGAAATCTATGAGATTAGTTTGACAGGACCTTCCTTTGTAAACCCATGCTGTCTTGGATCCTGTGCCCTATGGATTCCAGGTGTTGCACTATCCTTTCCTTAAGGAGTGCTTCCATAATCTTGCCCACTACTGAGGTAAGACTGACCGGTCTGTAGTTCCCCGCCTCCTCCCTGCTACCACTCTTGTGGAGTGGGATCACATGAGCCCTTCTCCAGTCTTCTGGGACCTCTCCTGTGCTCAGAGACTCACTAAACAATTCTGCTAATGGCTCTGCTAGTTCCTCCTTTAGCTCCTTAGTACCCTGGGATGTATGCCATCAGGTCCCATTGCCTTATCCACCCCTGAGCTTAGCAAGCTCTTGTAGGACCCTTCTTTGTGAAGGGAGTAGTGCTCACCTCCTCCCCTGTGTCCATGATGCTGAGCTGTGGGCCCTGCCTACCTTCTCTTCAGTGAATACTGAGCAAAAGTATCTATTTAGGATAGATGCCTTTACAGGGTCCTCCTCCTCACATGCTCCCTTTTCTCCATTAAGCTTAGCAATACCCCTCTGGACTTTCTCCTTTCACTAATGTATCTATAGAAAGTCTTGTCACCTTCTTTGCTGTTTGTGCTAGTGTTTCCTCAGTTTGGGACTTTGCCTGCCTTACTGCCTTACCTGCTTCCTTAGGGCAGTTTGGTATGCCCCCTATCTTCATCCCGCTGTGTTCCTTTATATTTTCTGAAGGCCAGCCTTTTGGCTCTGACCTTTTCTGCTACTGTATTTGAGAACCAAAGTGGTTTCTCTTTTTTGCACTTCCTTTTCTGTCTAACACAATGGGATGTTGCTTCAAGTATTGTATCCTTAATGCTTGCCCACTTTGCCTGTACCTCCTCACCTGTGTTTCTTTTTGCCAGGGCTAGCTTAACTCTGTTGGCCATCTTATCAAAGTCCGCTCCTCTGAAGTCCCATATTTTTGCCTTGGAATGGGATGATTTAGATGTAGTAGCCAAATTGAACCATACCATGTGATGGTCACTGGCCCTCAGGTGACCTTCTACCTGGAATCTGTGATCCCTTCTTTGTTAGTCAGTACTAGATCTAGGATAGCCCTGTCTCTTGTGGGTTGCTGTACCAGTTGTTTGAGGCCTCCCCTGCAGGGAATCCACTATGAGTCTAGTTCTGGCAGATGTTCCTGCTGGTATTGACCAATCTGTATCTGGCATGTTGAAGTCTCCCATTATCAGAACCTCCTTTAGCTGTCATGTTTTGTATATCTTCTAACAGTAATGTGTCTATGTCCTCCTCTGGTCTGGGGCCTGTAGACAACCCCAGTTCTTATGGCTGTCCCATTTCCTGTTTCCAGGGTGACCCACAGTTCTTCTGGCTCCTTATGTGTATTCTGAATTTCTGTAGCTTTGATATTTTCATTAACATACAGGGCCACCTCCCCCCCTTTTGCACCTCGGTCTCTTCTGAACAATACATAGCCAGGTACTGAAGTCTCCCAAGTGTGGTTACTGGTAAACCACGCCTCACTAATTGCTACTATGTCCAGTTTAGCCTCTGACATTATTGCCTGCAGGTCTGGGATCTTATTTCCCAGGCTGTGAGCATTTGTGTACATGATTTTCCATTGGCCAGATTTTGGTGTGTTAGTTGTTGGGTGAGGTTTGGCATTACCCCTGTGCATCGTATGGGGAGACAAACCTTTTTTCTTACCTGGTGATGCAAATGAACGGCAAACACATTGAATTCCAGTTTGACCACTAGCTGAGGGGGGAGGGGTGTTCTTCCCATTCAACGTATGGGGTGCTGCACCCCTTTTTTGTTACCTATTGGAGACTGTAACATGAGATGTCTTAGACACAGATAGGCCACTATGATAGGCTCCATGCTCCATAGTGACATTTCTGAAGAAACATACTACAGGTTCCCCATGGGATTAATATTGGGTTGTCAACTCTTTTACATACTGTATAGCTTGCAGTTGAGTATATTCTAAAATCCATAGTCATTGAACCTTTTTGTTTTTAAGTTTAGTTATTAAGTAATATAGAACAGTCAGAATTATTATTCAGACAGGATATGATGAATGTGTTCTGAACAGTTCTGGAGACCACCTCTCTGAAAGACAGCGTAGAGGCTGTCCAGAGGAGGACAATTAAAATGTTGCAGGGTCTACCACAGAAGACCTATAAGAAAAGACTAAATGACATCAATATGTACACCCTGGAAGAGAGACAGGAGAGAGGGGTAATGATATGAACATTTAAATACCTCACTAGAGAAAATATGGTACAGGAGGGAAGTATTTTTTCAAAAGAAAAGCTGCTAAGGAACAAGGGGACATGCAATGAAGTTGGAAGGGGTAGATTCAGGAGAGATGTGAGGAAGCAGTTCTCATAGAAAATTTGGTGAATGCCTGGAACAGACTTCCAGCAGAGGTGGTGGGGTGAAAAGAGTGGTAGGGTTCAAGAATGCATGAGATAGGCATAAGGGACTCTTAGTGGAAAGGAATTGAGGGAGAGAGAGAGAGACAAAAATCAAGTAGGGTCAGTGGTGACACTGTAGGCACAGAGAAATTGGAAGACTAGGTGGGCCAAGCGGTCCTTAGCTGCCATCAAATTCTATGTTTCTATGTGCAACCAAACTGTTAATAGGCTCATTCACATAATAATAATAAAAATAATAATAATGATAATAATAATCTTTATTTAGTTAAGTGCCTTTCAAGACATCAAGGCGCTGTACAGGAAAGTTAAAACAGCAATAATAAAATCAGCAAACACAACAATAAAATAATCTGCCTGGGTCCTTTAAGTCCATTCCATTAAAGGTCCGATGCCAAAGAAAAGTTTTCAATGCCTGTTTAAATCCACCCACAGTTGCTCACTTCCGAAGGTGATGGGGTAGAGAATTCCAGAGGGTAGGGGCCATGTACATAAATGCACAGGCCCAGAAAATTTTAAGGACACCCTCAGAATCTCCAGCAACCCCATATCAGCCGAACGGAGCTGTTGCTTGGGGCAGTAAGGTACAAGAAGCTCTTTCAAGTAGTCAGGGCCAAGTCTGTGTAGGGCTTTGTAAGTCAGTAATCCGACTTTAAAGGTGATCCACCATTGAATCAGCAGCCAATTCAAATTGAGAAATCCCCTTCAATAGTAGCCCTGCAGCATTCTGCATAAGCTGCAGGTGGCGGATATCAATCCCAGGTAGCCCTAAGTACAGGGAGTTGCAGTAATCAAGGCATGAGGTCACAAAGGCATGGACCAATGTAGGCAGGTCACTGGACGGAAGAAGTTGCTTGATCCTGGCAATGTTCCTAAGATGGTAAAAAGGAAGATTTGATGACTGCCAATTCCTGAGATCATAGTGTCCGCCTGTCATCAAGCACCACCCCCAGGTCTCGCACCCATTTAGAGGCAAAGATCTGGGAGCATCCTAGACAAAGTACAGAGGGCTGACCAGCCCTCATCCCCTCCATCCGGTGATCCGGGTCCACATCCATTACCTCATGACAAGTTCTATTCTGTTGTGAGTGGCACAGAGCTGTTACAGCACTACCACCTCACTTATGTGAATGCAATCTGCACTGCAGGACCTGCATGCATTGCATTTGACTGCAATCCCTCTTTTCTTGGAATTGTGTAGCGGTGTTGTTGTCTCACATGGCCATGTGAACAGCTGACACCACTCACAACAGTGCCAGGTAATTTTCTATGCTGCACTAAAGTAGATTTCCTACTCTACTGGAAGACCACTCACAGCACAGAAAGCTATCCTACAACACCTAAAAGACCTGTGTATATGAACGCTTGTAGAGAGCATTTCTCAAACTGCAATGGAACTAATTGGGATGGGAGCAATGAAGTTGTATGCTATGTGAATGAGGTCAAAAATTACCTGTTCATTACTTTGCTTTCCTTGACTTGTACATGAGGTCAAATGTATTGCTCTTGACACCTTTTGTCCTTGGAGTCCTTGTACCATGCCATGATATGTAATGTGAAAATCTTTTTACTAAAGCTTTTAACTAAAAAGAAACATATATGAGAGTTCCTGCACATCAGTCATGCTTTTCAGTAAAAAAAAAAAAAGGATAGTTCCACCACCTAGAGATGACCGTTCCCAAACTTAGAAATCTAGATTTGGGTGCTCCCCGTCTAAACATTTTCAGTGTAGCCCTTGAATATCTTAGAGGGACAATTTCTTTCAGTCACATGATATTGAGCAGTAACAGGCCTTTAACCCTTGCTGTGCCACCCGCATTTATGCCCATCATAAAACCCTACATGTTCTAAATCTTCTGCCAGTCTAAGGGTTAATATCCAGGGCAGCATGCATGCGTACTAAACTGGATGAATCAGGATGGAGCAACTTTAGGCTGATAGGTATGGCTAATACATTAAGCCCAAATTTTGAGCGGAATGATTGTTGCCAAGATATGATGACAGTGCAGCAGGGTTTTTCCAGTAAGTGTAGGTCAAAAGCTTGTGCTGATTAAGACCCTTGCCTTTATATACACACATCAGCAAAGTACAGAAAAAATGTGAAATAAACAAATTAGGTTGCAATTCCTTCATAAATGGTATATTAATAAGTATAATTTATATCATTATTGTAAATATGTATTAACCATTAATTTAATTTCCATATTCAAAAAAATAGGAGTCACCACGCCTCAGCTCTGGTACATGATTGTTGCTGTCACATCAGTCAGCATCAGTATAGAGTTTTTGACAGAAAAGTGACAAAGTAGCTTGCAATACTTTCATATTAAAAGAAATGTATTATTATAAATATTAGACTTATTCAATAATCAATTACAAAAAATGGTAGCTGCCTCAACTGGCAGAACGGTAATAAAACACTCCAACAGAAAGTATTTGGACAGGCAGTGGTAACTACAACAAACAAAGGCACTGCAGCAAGGAAGGAGAGTGCTCGAAAACCATAGACAATCAAGAGAAGCAGACACAGAGCACTCACCACCTGAAAAACATGGACAGATAACTTCATTAGGTATTAATGAAGCGGCGAGCGGTTCCAGAGAAGCCTGAATTTTATACTTCTTCTGTATCTGAAACACCATAGAAATAAAGGATTTGCACCTAATAAAGTATGTCTCCATGCTTTTCCAGTTGTGAGAGATCTGTGTCTGCTTCCTTGATTAGACAGTGGTAACTTATGAAAATGGGAGCTTGGGGAAAGTTGTTGCTTCACAACCACTTTCTCTGGTTGTGTGGCATGTGGCTGCCTTTTTTAGACATCTTGTATGTACTGGATTTTCCAATCATATGGGTGTGTTGCGCAGCTCTGCACAAATAACTGACTGCCTGCCACAACCCAAATATATTTTCTTCTATAAGATTTCTAAGTTGAAAAAAATTAAAAACTTTTGCTGCTTAAGCACAGAGATACCCTGGACAGTTACTTTACAGTGCCACATGAATTACTTTATTGATTTGTCTTGCACAGCCAAGCATGATTGTTTTTATATAATGGCCTGGATATTCAAACTGCGCCAGGCTGTGGAGCAAGCCTGGGCGCAGCTCAACTTTTTGTTGCGCAGGGGTGTGGCCTGGGCGATATTCTATGGAGCTGCACTATGGCGCAGCAGCTTTGAATATCACACCCTGGCCACCCCCACTGTGCATGGCGCAGTGGCACTGTGCCAGCACAAGTGGCCAGAGTGGAGCATGGAGATGCGCTAGCGCAAGTGCCATTGCGCCACGCACAGCACCTTCAATATTCAAACGGGGACATGCAAATGGGGCCATAATTTATGCAATGTGAACAAGGGGTCATTTGCATGTCATTATGGCCCCATTTGCATCCCATTAGCATGCAGGTGTGCCAATCCCACACGACTTGCACATGGTGCCCTGCCATGCAGCAGCCATCGGGGACCAACGCCCCCTGCAGCCCAATCATGGGCATTTTTCTAAATGAAAACCCCCCTCTAATATCCCTGGTGGTCCAGTGGACCGCTATGTGCCCAACCACAGGCATCGGTATAATAACCCCCCTGTCCAGTATCCCTGGTGGTCCAGTGGACCACACTCTGCCCAATCGTGGGCATCTGTAAATCATAAAATAGTCCTGTTACCCTGGTGGTCTAGTATAACCCCTCCCCACCCACCCACTGAGGACCCACCACCCGCTCCCCCGGTCAGCGGCGGGTGGCACCCACCCACCTGCTGCCCGCCACCCACCCTGGCAGCTCGGTAGGGGAACACCCATTAGTTCACAGTGTGAGCCAATGGGCATGCAGCCCATAGCTACCTACACATTCCAGGTATGTGAATGAATCATTCACATATCTGGAAATGCGTAGTATGGTATGGGCTGCACGCCCATTGGCTGATGCTGTGAACAAATGGGCATGCAGCTCTACTGAGCTGTCAATTGGAAGGCAACGGGGCAGCAGATGGGTTGGGTGCTGCTGCCCGCCGGCTGACCGGGTTGGAGCAGGGTGGTGGGGCTCAATGGGCAGGTGGGGAGGGGGGCACACTAGACCACCAGGGTAATAGGACTATTTTATGATTTACAGATGCCTGCGATTCGGCAGAGTGCGGTCCACTGGACCACCAGGGATGTTGGATGGAGGGGTTATTATACTGATGCCCGCGACCAGGCACATAGTGGTCCACTGAACCACCAGGGATATTGGGGGGGATTATTATACTGATGCCCGCGATCGGGCACATAGCGATCCACTGGACCACCAGGGATATTAGAGGGGGGTTTTCATTTAGACAAATGCCCACGATCAGGCTGCAGGGGACCAGTGTGATTTAAACAGATGCCCACGATCGGCCACATAGCGGTCCACTGGACCACCAGGGATATTGGAGGGGGGGTTTAGTTACATGGATGCCTGCAATGGGGCATGGGGGCACCACCAGATGTGGCAGGAACTCGGGTGGCCACCCACAGGTGGCAGCTGCTGTGTTGCACCTTGCAATGTGACAGCTCACCTGTGGGTGTCCATCTTTTGTTCCTTTTTTTTGGCTTAACTTTGTACAGGCGTAGGTAGGGGTTGTGCATGCATGACTATGCACATCCCAGGCTGAATACTGGGCTGTACAGGTTATGCATGGGCACACACCCCCCCACCTGTGCCTGCATACATTACTGATGTGCTCCGGCGCATCAGGATTTGTCTGACTTGCCTCACTTTAATATCACCCGGGCGTATCAGTGGGTTGTGCATGGTATACACTGTTGCGCCATGCGCAACCCTTTTGAATATCTGGGCCAATATGTTTTACTTTAAAAAAAAAGGTGCTACCTAAGCACTAAGGTGCCCCAAACTGTTGTTTCACTGTCCCATCCAAAGAATTGACTGATGTCTAGCACAGTCAAGAAAGTTTTTTTTAAATATATAATATTAATATTAATATTATAAAAAACAAAAACTCAACCCATTTCTAATATTACAGATAAGGTGGCCAGGGGCCACTCACAGTCAAGGACAAGCAATACAGGCCATAAAACAAAAAACTGCTCTGGTACAAAAAACAAAAAGCATTTAATTAAAAAAACAAACAAACTGGTATTTACCATAACTCTCTCTTCCAAAACAGAGTCCAATTAGATCTATTTTCAAAGTACTTAGAATAAAGCATATCAAAATATGTTCTATAAATGTTTTCTCTCTTAATAAAGCCATTTAAATCTCTTCTACAAAGTCTTAGCACTCAAAGTGTTAGCAAAGATTTCTGCAGTAACTATGAATTTTTTCAGCCTAATATGACTGATTATGATTTTGTACTGCATTTAAACACATCTGACTCCTGCCCTCACTCTATGACAGAGAAAGCACAAGGCACCATGGGAAATATCCCACTACATCATTTACCATGTTACCATCCTTATGCACAGAAAATCACCCATGTGATCTGCTAGCCCATCCCCACTTCACAAATTATAATGTACTTCACCAGGGAACCTTTGCATTGTAATATACAAAGTCCCAAGTCATCCACTACTTACTGAAGACTAAGTAAACAACCTCTGTGCCATGTTCCACCAACAGCCAGAGGACAAAATAGTGCAGTGGGTGCGTAGTGATTGCCGTTCACCTCCTCTATTTACAAGTCTGTCCAGTATCCAGTAGGTTCCCTTTTACTGTACTGTGCTCACAGGACATTTGCAGGGCAATGCCCACTGCAACCGTAAAAATCGTATTTTTTTATTTTACGATAAAGATTATACAAGGAATAGCAGACAGACTTCATACATCCCTAGAAACAAACTCATCGCTATACCTGAAATCACCACAGTACTGGTGGTGTCATTAACAACTAAATATTGTGGTCTGTACTTTCAAAGTTTTGGATGCAGGATTTACCCAGTTATTCTGCTACAGCTAAATCACAGCAAATGCACCAATATAATTACGTGTGATGTTCAAACCTTGTTATGCATTTGTGACTCTTAGCTCCCTTTACGGTAGAAAAATTCAGCATTGTTCATTTTTGTGATGCATGCATCATTTTTAATGTGCAGCTTGCTACATTTACGACATGAAGATAAACCATGTTTTATGTGACCCAAAAGTTATGCTGCAAATAGACCGACAGAAGCAAAATCATGCTGTAATTCTTTGAAAATGCAGCCTTAAGTCATCAAAGGAAAAGGTGTAAGGTTGTTATTGAGGTACACATACAGTCTCATGGTAATGGACAGGAAGAACACAGGGGGGTTGAAACTCTATTGCCTTCTTCCACTCCTGAAGGGAGCCAGAGAAGCAGCTCCACCAGCTTAGCTGCTAAAATGAAAACTCAACCCATTACAAATTCCCTGCTGAGAACAAAGACACTCTCCTGGGGCAGCAAACTACAGAGTGTCACACTCATACATGGGAGCTCATTCCACAATCAGGCACCAGTTGCAAGGCTTTCTTTTATGCCTACACGTGTACTCTCACAATAAAGAATAGTACACATACAGTAGGAGTTGAACTCATGGCCTTCTCAGCCCCAGGCAAGAACTCTATCAGGTGAACTAAAGAAACAGCTTTACTAACTTGTGGGTAACATGATTCTGTCTAATTCCGGACTGGAGCAATTATAATTGGAAAAGCATTGGATTAGTACTGTATGTTTAGCTGCCTTGTATTATGCTTTTAATGAACAGCATTATTGAACATTGTAAAGGCTCAGTAAGTTAAAATATGTTCCCTGTTGGTTCTGAACTCTTCACCTAGGCATTGCATGAAAGCCATGGAACTTCCGATTGTGTATTTTATCAACAACATCCTCGTATTCATCTGCTCAGAAAGAATATGAATGGAAGCATTTTGAGATTTTTAAGGGCCCAGAAAAGCAGTGGTTTGTTTCTAACAGCTTATGTACAATACTTGGCCTATTAGTCACCAGTATCTGTGAATACTAGAGTGTTACTGTGCCAAAGTTTGGATTGATTTTATGTTTTTTTTTGACTTATGGTAAAAAAAGTTATTTTCAAAAAGCAAAAAAAGCAGACATGCAATTTATTGGTGCTCTGAAATGAAGAGAGAAGAAGCTGTGCTTTCATATTTAGAGGCTTGGATTTAGATTTCAGATAGGTACAATACTGAAATGAGTTTGATGCAGTTTGTGTTTTCTGGTGGAGAAGAGAATAAATCACACAGAAAGAGCTCCAAGACTGAAACGGGATACAGATTCAGCACTCCTTCACTATAAAGCAATTGTCTCCTGTAGTCAGTACTGAGGTTCACCACTACAGAACAGAGGATGTACCTGCATTGTGCCTGGTCACCCTCTGCTTGAACAATGGATGGTAGTTTCCAAAGCAATGAAAATTACTGCTCATATCTCTGTACATCATACTGTACCTTTGTAATATGTGAATGTTAAATTAAAAAGTAAAAGCAAAACCAAGAAAGTCACTTCAAAGGCATAGCTATCAAAACAACAGGTATGCCGTGGTGTACATTCTCGATAGCAGGAGGGCAACATGTAGGCAAAGACATCCAGCATTGCCGTGTGACATCTTCTATTCAGGCTTATGCAATGGTGGTCCAGCAGGCTATAACATAACCTTGTTTCAAGAGATGTGAGTATGAGGGAGGAAGTGGCTGGAGCTGCTGCAAGTGATGAGAGCAGAAGAGTTCCTCTAGGTCCACAGTGTCGCTGGTGCTTGGGACTGGCCACCATGTTAGACAGAGATGCAACTAATCAACAGCGGTATATTAAAATTTCTGGAGAGAGACTCGGAATCAGGAAGAACCACCAAAGAGACAAAACTCCCTGAGCTAAGTTTGAAGATTTTAGAAATGTCAACGTCAACGTTGTGACAACAGGAACAGCTCAAGTTACAGCAGTGGCTGACAGCTGACGATGTGGTTCCGACTCTTCATCCCAATCAACAGTCATCTGCTTAACCTCACCAGAATACAGCAACAGGTGGCTAAGCAAGAAGAAAGGAGCCAAACAAAATCAAATTACTCACAAGACCAAAGGAGTTTGGCTTCCCCGTCACCACAGAAAATACAGAGGCAATCTGTTGTTGCAGATAAAATACCATTTATTGGAAATAAGTTAAAAAGACCAAACATATGCAGTGCAGAGCAGCAGGCTTACAGATCCACCCCTCCCTGAAAAAATATTTTTTTAAGGAATGCTGGCTCTGTAAGCCTGCTGCACTGCATTGCACTACACTGGGTATGTTTTGGTTTTTTAACCTATTTCCAATAAATGGTGTGTTATCTGCAACAATGGATTGCCTCTGTAGCATCTGTGGTGACTGGGAAGTCGAACTCCTTTGGTCTTGTGCTTAACCTCACAAGTGGCAGCAGTAATATCTGGTTACTAAGAGCTCCGAGGATTCACTCCCTCTAGTCCAGGCTCAGGTGGGGTATAAAACCACCAGAAAACTGAAGCAGCTTAAAAAACAAAAAAAAAAGTGACACTGACTTGTAAGTTATGAGGTCATTTCATAGCATGGTGTAACTTAATTGCTTTTTTTTTTTCAGTTTATTCCACCCGACTGTTGTGTCTGTTTGTTTATACAATGCATGGGATGATCCCAGTTTTTTTTTTTTTGTGTTATGTGTTTACCCCTCCTTCTCGCCTCCTAGTTTGCCACTCCTTCCGGCTACTCATGCTACCCTTGACCCCCTTACCCTGTCCTTCCTCCCCTCACCTCAGATCGCAGCCAACTCAGGGGTGGCCCGGCATATCCCTTTGCCGGGTGAGTCCCCCTCCTCTGAGGGGGAAGACACCGGGAGGGAGGGCAACCAGTGTACTAGGCATCAGTCCTTGAGTGCTGCTGAGGTGGGTTTTGGAGGCCACAGGGCATCTCAGGCCAGCGGGAGTGGGCAGCCATCATCCGGTGGACCAGGAGGCTGGAATTTCTGCTTTTCTCCCCGGGGCATGGTGTGCCACGAATGTCAAGGCATAGCCGACGTTCACCACGCCCCCTATGTATGTTGAGACTCTGCTGCTGGTCTCCCTGGCCTCTGCCAGGGGGTACCAGACAGCGTGCCTACGTCCCCTCCCTCTGGAGTAGGTGAGCAGTCATGGGACGCTCAAGCCTACTCCTCCCCGGCCGGCTATCCAGTGACCCGAGTCCGTTCCCAAACCCGGGTTGCTGGCGTCACAAGTGGAAATCCAACCGCTGTGCTGATGAGCCAGCCCTCCAGTATTTTTTTAATGATCAGTGAAATACTGAAATTGAATTTTTATTTGGACCAGTAGATGTTTAAAATCAGAATGAATTGCTGTTAAATGGATGATGATGTAGTTGTTGTGGTGTTTTCATTTTCTTGCTGTATTTAAATTTGACTTATACTTGACCCAGTCTAAGAAATACACTGTGTGATTAGGGCTTGGCAAAGCACTGGGTCGGACTTTCACACAGGGGGCCCATCTGGAAATTGGTACTCGGGCACCTGGAAAATAAATTGGTGGGTGCTTCACTTAAATTGTGTAAACTGGCTCCATGTTTAATCTACTTACAGTGATCAGAGACCCCCATATATAAGAAAATAGATTATATATGCAAGGATCTGGAGTGTTTCAAAGATGGAGTGGAGTCCAACTGATAGGGGCCCACCTAGAAATTTCCAGTTGTATTTATTATTTATTTATTTATTTATTACAAACAGGATCCTTTAGGCAGTTTCTGTTTTCATAGAATCTAGGATCATCGGGTGTATTTACACAACAGTAGAATATAGTAGTACACAATAGTAGAGTATAGTAGTACACAACAGTAGAGTATAGTAGTACACAATAGTAGAGGAACCTAGTACGCAGTAGTGGAAAGCAAGGTATACAGTATTAGAAAGCATGGTACAACTGGGGTAATACAAGCTGCATGTCTCAGAATTAACAACCTTTACAACATCACGTAGTTACCATTGGAGATAAAATAAATATAATGCTACAGATGGTAGGTGTCACAAGTGGGGTCATGAACACTAGAAGAGGGCTTATAAGGGGTCAACGCTAGGGTAGCCACAGGTGGAAGCACAGTCTTTGGACCTGGAGTCATTTAAAGCAGCTGCAGGGGTTGGGCTGCAGAAGTGAGGCAAGCAGCTGTGATTCAAACCAAGGGAGGGAGTCAATAGGTTTTAGGGTAGCAGGGATGGATTTCCAGAGTTTGGGGAAGCTAAAGAAGAAGCAGGATTGTCCCAGGAGGTTTTTCCTATGAGGGAGGATGAGGGAGTTTTGTTCAACACCTCTAGTAGTGTATATAAAGGCCATTGGGCCATTGAATTCAGGTGGGAGCAGACCCCAGGAGTAAGGTGCCCGAATAAGGCTTTTTTGCCAGTGACAAGTGAGGCATACTGGAATCGAAAATTAAGAACTAACCATCATAGATGCAAACTGCACATTTATGAGAGTCCTGTCTTTTTGAGAGGGCAAAACAGCAGGCCCTTCTCATTAGACTCCAAACCCTGCTGAGGGTCTTGCTGCATGCCCCCCATAGACTCGGCTCAACCCCCACCAGAAGAGAAGAAATAACCATACTCAAGTCATAAATGTAAAAAACAATGTATTTATTAGTTAAAAACAGTAGCGGCCCTCTGATACTCCTGCCCCCACTCTCTAAAATTCTTGAAAGAATAGTCAATGACCAACTAACCCAGTACCTGCACACCTATGGCATACTCTCTCCAGTACAGCAGGGTTTCAGGAAAAAACGCAGTACCCAAACAGTCCTCATAGAATACACTAATCACCTACACTGTGCGCTTGACAGAGGAGAACTTGCTGGTTCAACCTTTGAAGACCTTGCCAAGGCCTTTGACCTTGTGAAACTCAATCTTCTCTGCACCAAACTGTCTCGCTTTGGACTATCTGATGAAGCAGTACACTGGGTTCACAACTACCACTCTGGTATACAGCAAGCTGTTAAATGCCATTTGTCCCTCTCAGATTTCCTGCCTGTTATGGTTGGAATTTCACCAGGGCTCAATTGTTGGCCCCCTTCCTCTTTAGCCTTTTTGTGAATGACCTCCCCCAAGCAAGCCTTACTACCAACCTCCTACTTTATGTGGATGACTCAGTACTTATGTTCTCTTACCAGAACCTGGAGGCAATCAAACTCAGTTTACAAGCAGACTTTCTTACCGTCTGTAAGTGGTTCTCTGACAATCTTTTAGTCCTCAACTCGAGGAAGACAAAAGTCATGCTTTGCCACTCTAGAAATAGAACCCTTGCTACACCTCCCCTATACATCACTACAGGGTCTGGCAACTACACTGAACAGGTACAGATTTTCAGATATCTAGGGGTTACCCTGGACTCACATTTGACTTACTCCGCCCATGTTGACATGCTTATAAAAACTGCCAATACAAGGTTTGGTCTAATATATCGGCACAAAAACTCCTTCTTGCCAGAAGTCAAGCAGCTCCTCATCAAATGTTACATACTAAGCCTCATTGACTATGGGCCTGTAGTCTATGGGGAGAACCTCACAAAGAACGTGGCTCAGGTTCACATGGGGGAGCCATAGCATAAGCAAGCCAGTACAGGAGAACAACACAAAAACAAGATGGGACAGTAGTTTGCTGGGTTGTCAGGGGCATCCTCTTTGTGAACTGGAGTTATGTGTGTTGTTTTCCAGACACTGGGCACATGGTCTGTGGTGAGAGATAGGTTAAAAATCAACTGAAGGGGTTGGGTGATCCCCCAAATGGTGTTTTGTTAGCTTCTTTATATCAATGTTATCCAGTCCAGTGCAGATTTTCATTTTCATCTGAGTAAGGTATTTATAAGTGTCCACCCAGGAAAGTCACTTTAGGAAAAATTTGCCAGAAATAGACTGGTCCATCCCAGCAGGGGCCTCAGCCAGGGTACGGGACTTCATTGACTTCCTTGATGGGGCTGGCCTTAGGCAACTGATGCAGGAACCTACCAGAGACCAGACAATCCTGGATCTGTTACTGACCAATGGGGACAGGATAACAGGGCTCAAGGTGGAAGGTCAGTTAGGTTCCAGCAGCCACCATATGGTGTGGTTCAAGGTGGACACAGGGAATCAATCAACCCATACAAAAGCAAGAGTCTTAGACTTCAAAAGGGCAGGCTTTACCAGGATGGTACTTCAGCTTAAGGAAACCCTGGAAAAAAGGTGGATGAGGACATTGAGGAGAAATAGGCATACATTAAGGAGGCCATAGCGGAGGTCACAAAACAATGTGTTAGGTCAACAAACAAGGGTAAAAAGAGAAGTAAACTTCTTTGGTTCTCAAGGGGAGGGGTGGCTGAAAAAGTAAGGGCCAAGAGGCTAGCCTTCAGGAGTATAAGGTCCTCTCTCTGCTTGACTATGGCTTACTGATATATGGGGCGTCAAGCACCTCAGCCCTCGTTAGATTCCGTCTTGCCCTAAACAAAGCTTGTCGTCTTGTATTGGGATGTGATCATCTCACCCATACCTGTTCGCTTTATAATGACACCAACTGGCTTAATCTCAACAACAGAATCAGATTCCACACCTGCATTCTGGCAAAAAAAAAAATCACTCTAGGCCTCTCCCCCGCTGGGCTCGCCCCATTAATCCACCCTGACTTTAAGGTTAAGTACACCTGTAGCTCAGACAACCATCTCTTCTCAATTCCTTCCTGTCATAACACTCAATTCCAAAGACCCTTCAGCTACAGGGCCCCCCTTGTGGATGAACAGCCTACCTACCTCCTTGGTAAATGAATAACAAATTGGACAATTTAAAACCCACTTTAGGGTCCACCTCCTGTCCACAAGTACCTGTGATTGTAACTGAACCCTGCCCTCTCCCATCTCCTTATCCACTGACAACGGCCACTGGCTTGCTTCGTCCTCCTTATGCTCAAACTGAGTCTCCCTGGGGTTGATATGTACTTTGTAATTAACTGTGTTAAGCAACCCTAGTACTTGAATGTTAACCTTGGCTGTTCTTTGTAACAATCTGATCATTATACTCTGAAACAATCATTGTAATGTTTGTCAGAACCTATTCTACGTGACATGGAACCTTTGTAAATGAGTCCATGACTCAAAGGTATTTTTCCAAATCTGAAATAAATAAATAAATAAACAAAGCGATGAGTACAAGGAAATGTACCAGAAGTGTCTGAGAGAGGCAAGAAAAGCAGTGTGAAATGTTAAAGTGCAAACAGAGGAAAGAATAGCTCAATCAGTTAATAAAGGAGACAAGACATTCTTCAGGCACATTAGTGAGAGAAGTAAGGCAAAGGGGGAGTAGCAAAGCTTTGAGGAGCCAGGGGGGAGATAGGGGAGGGAGACGTGGAGAAAGCAGTGATCCTGAATGAATTTTTCTGTTCAGTCTTGTGGAAGGGCATGGTTAGGGCTCACAGCTAGTCTTTAAAGGAACAAAGGATAAGGAGGTAAACACCAATCCATTCACAGAGGTGTGGGTCCTAGAAGTGCTTGCGAAGCTGAACATGGACAAAGCCATGGGTCCAGATGGCATATATCCCAGGGTCCTAAGGGAACTGAGAATTGAACTGGCAACTCCTCTGGCAGCCCTGTTCAGTAAGTCTCTAGACACTGGAATGGTCCCAGAGGACTGGAGAACGACAAATGTTGCCCCTCTTCACAACAGCAGTAGTAAAGAAGATGCAGGGAACTACAGGCCAGTTAGATTAACCTTTGTAGTTGGAAAGATAATGTAGACACTCTTCAAGGAAAGACTAGTGGAGCAACTAGACACCATGGGGTGTTGGATCCCAGGCAGCATGGATTCACTGCAGGATGGCCCTGTCAAACTTGTCTAATAGATTTATTTGACTGGGTGCAAAATGCAGTAGATCAAGGGGGGGAGGGGCAGTAGATATTGCCTACCTTGATTTCAGCAAAATCTTTGATACCGTCCCACACAGGAGACTGGTCAACAAGTTAGGTAGTCTGGAGATGGAGCATAACATAGTAAACTGGATTGGAAACTGATTAAGGGACAGAAAACAGAGGGTCGTGGTAAACGTAACCCAATCAGAGGAAAGGGAGGTGACCAGTGGGGTACCTCAAGGGTCAGTTCTGGAGCTGGTCCTCTTCAATGTCTTCATCAGTGATTGATATTGCAGATGGGCTAGAGGGAAAGGTTTGCATGTTTGCAGATGACACCAAGATCTGTAACAGGGTTAATACCCCAGATGGGGTGGAAAGGATGAGAAAGTGCCTGTAACAGTTGGAGAGATAGTCAGAGGTGTGGCAACTGAGGTTTAATGCAAAGAAATGCAAAATCATGCACGTAGGGAACAGGAACCCTGGAGTAAGCTACAGGTTGGAGGAGAGCTGTTGGCAGTTACTAAGAAGGAGAGGGACTTGGGAGCATAACAACAGATGACCTGAAGATGGTTCCATGTCACAATAGCAAAAAATATTAGGCAACTCGCAACTCAGTGAGTATATTCTGCCAAATACAATATCAGCACAACACCCACCACAGCAAACATCAATACAGCAAGGGAACTACAATTCATGATGGGACATTAATATTAATGTTTAATGAGGGAGACTATACCCCCCGTATTTATATAATCATCTCTAGAGGGGGTTGGCAGACATTGGAGGACAGGAGAATGCAGGGGGTTGGGGTAAAGTAAACAGAGGATATCGCAGCTAGGGCAACAGACCAGAAGATGGCCACAAAAATACATAAATAAAGTCCAACATCACAAAAAGTGCTAAAAACATACTTGCATGCAGGCATTCCTGAACCCAGGACCATTGTCACTGTAGGCAGTGTCCACACCCACCACACCAGGTAGCCAGCTCAGCAGCAGCAGGCTGCACCCCATTTAACCCATTGCAGCATGAAAATCGTCCGTCATTCACTATCGCTGTTCTGTCCCTAATCCCTTGCTATTCCCTACCCATTCCATAACCTCACTATGGCTATTTCTATGAGTGCACAAATTGAGGTGCTCATATCTGAGTCGCTCACTTTGCTTCACCCATAGAACGGTATACCCCTGAAGGCCACAAGACAGATGGCCAAGGCGGTGACGAAGGCCAGTGGGATGTTGGGGTGTATTGGAAGGGGAATCACAAGGCGAAGGAGGGAGGTAATAGTTCCACTGTACAAGACCCTGGTGAGGCCTCACCTTGAGTACTGTGTCCAGTTCTGGAGGCCACACCTTTGTAAAGACATTGACAAACCAGAAATGGTGCAGAGGAGGGTGACCAAAATGGTGAAGGGTCTTCCTCACAAGCCTTAGGAGGAAAGAGTCAGAGACCTCAATTTGTACACAATGGAGCAAAGGAGGGGGAGAGGTGACATGATAGAATGTTCAAATACCTCCAGGGCATGAACAAGGTGAAATGGAAAAACATATTCTAGTTTAAATGTAGTGCCAGAACAAGAGGACATGACACGAAACTGATAGATGGCCACATAAGGGGAAATGTCAGGAAGTTTTTTTTTTTATGAAGAGGGTGGTGGGTGAATGGAATAGCCTGCCTCAGGAAGTGGTGGCTGCCCATACAGTGACAGGCTTCAAACATGCATGGGACAGGAATAAAGGAATATTACAGATAGGAAGAAAACGCTAAAGCCAGTGACCAGATAGGGTCACTGTCTGCTTCATCAGGTAGCCCAAACAGGCAGACTGGATGGGGCTAGTGGCCCTTATCTGCCGATGGTATCTATGTATCTTAACCTGTGTACTGCTGCATGTGTAATGTGATTAAACTACTATTATGGTGGCCTGACATTGGCCTGCTGTACAGCATGTTAAGAGTTGAATTTAAAAATATGTATGAATGTGGTTGATGGTTTGACTGGGGATGGTGATGTACTACAGCTTGGGCTGGCTTCTCAAAACTGGCTTTAGATTGATGCAATCTGCTGCAAACAGCAGCTTGCACTGACTGCTGGTGCACCAGGGACCCTGCACCTGATTTTAGTACAGGTGGGGTCCAAGCGCCTAATTCCATGAGCTTGCTGCACCCATTCCCATACACCAAACAAATGGCACATGGGAGGGATTTGATGGAGGTGGCTGGCACCCACAGGGCACAGAACAGCTGGCGCACTCCTGTGGAACCATGGCACTACAAACAGTGGGTTCTATGCACTATGCTTATGCATCGCGTAAACTGGGCGTGTAAGCATAGCTACGTGGGAAAGTCAAGCAGCAGGGTCCCGTGAACCCCTACACAGCATTCACAACCAGCACAGAGAACAGTTACGTGCCCGACCCCCCAGCTGTGCAAAGTGAAACACACCAGGAGCAGGTGTGAGGTGTGCCGGGGTGTGCCAGCATTATGCACCATTCACTAAGGCACGTAGTGCTGCCTGCAGAGGTGCAGGGTTGGGTACATGTTATGACAGCCCAGACCCTGCTGTAACCCACTTTGTGCCCTACAGACATCACCAGCCAACCACGATGGGCCCTGGAAATGGCTCCCCATGCTGCCCCTGCTGCAAGGCAGATGGTGAGGGGGTACGGGGCAAAGGTGGTTTGGGGGTCTGCCATCCCTGGGACAGTGCCCCGATGTGTGGTGGTGTTGGGGGGAGGTTGCACTGCTAGGGTTGGGGGCAGAGTGCGGATATTGGAGGACTGGGGTGGGGTCTTCCCTGTGTTGGGGGTGGATGCGCTCTACTGCCAATGGTGGCCACCCACATGGACTGTGGGTGTTAGTATTGCTCTCCTAATGCCTTATCCACTCAGTTAGCCAACAGTACAGTCTGTCATCCTAGGAGGTTTCATATTGTCAATCGTAGCTTTGTATGAGTTAGTAGGAGCAAGTGGAGACATATACCATGGATGATCATGGAGGATTTATCTGTTTTTCCTTGATCCCATGCTCACCTGGCAAGCTAGCAAAGAATTTGGAACTAATCCTGATGTTTATTCACAGACAGGTGCTTCATACAGACTGCAGCCTCTGTAATCCTCTGTTGAAAGTACTCGTCTCACAAGATTGAGTCTGTTAGGGACACTCAGGTCAGGATTAGCAGACTATTTTCTGGCCCAGCTAGAATATGCAAATATTTAATAGCAGCAGTACCCCTGCCTTTCACTGTTATGTATGCACCCAGATAATATGTCATATTTATATTAGACTAGTGGTGTTTTCAGTCACTTCACATTGAAAGGTCCCACAGTCTCACTCAGTCATAATAGCAGGCAATGCACTATCATGGACCCATGCCGTTCTGTGTGGGGGATCCACTCAGAGTCCCAGGCAGGGTATTTGATTGGCCACCCACCTTGGACCACAACTCCACTCCCGCCTGCTCCATGCAAACCTGCTCACGGGGGCATGGACAGGTGGCTGGCAGTTGGGAATGCTGCCAGGTGCGCACTTATCCGCAGGTGTGGAGCTGCACGGGTGGAGTACAAACCTGTGGTGCATATCTTACACCCCTTTGTGCAGAGGGTACAGATTTTGAGAACTGCCAAGGCTACACATCTCTGACAAGCTCTAATGTCCCCCTGTGGAGCTGATTAACATAATACCGCCTATTCTGTGCAGTACCATAGTGGCATGCGGTAGTGTTATACAACCAGACACAGTTCTCCTTCCCAGGGTGACATGTACTATGTGCCTCTGTTCCTTTTACATGACATCTGATGTCCCATTGTTGCATGATGTTGTGCAGCACCACCACTGACAGCAATCATTGCTTTCCAGTTTGTCCACAAGACAGTTTTCAGACACTTGTTGTAGCAATGTGGGGATGGCTCACCATATCTGGTGTTCAATGTTTGAGATCTGAGGGGCATTAGATCAGCCCTTGTCTGATCTAACTCTGACAGCTAGTGCACCCATGGGTGGGGGTGGTTTGGAGAATCTCATTGTTGAGGATGCTGCAGTACTGCCCTGGCACACGTCCCTTTCTGCATTGGTGCACTGGTACATCTGTCGCAAGGATGGCACAGTGCCAGCTGGCAGAAGAGGTCACCCCACTGGCACGTGCTGCCTTGTATAATCAGGAATGATGCAAAGTGTGGCACAGTGGGCCCCTTGCATAATTTATCATTGACTCAAGCACCTTGTGTCATTCCCGATGCTCTGAAAATTAAGCCCCTAGAATTTGATGTATGTAGTGGGGGAAGTTGAGAATTGGCCAGTCTGATCATAGAAGTGTTTTTCTACTGATGCAATAAGTGGTGCTTGTTTTAAAGTGTTTTTCTAAACATATTTTCCAAGACTACTACGTACCTATTCTGGTAGGTGGAAGGGATCAGCTGGCCACTTTGTCAAGGCCAAAATACAATCCCTTGCCACCACTTACAGGCTTTTCCAACACTTTTGAAACTAGTATACTTTGAGTATTGCCAGCCAAACTGACCAGAATATGCAAGGTGTACCTGAGCTTAGAAAATCATTTTAAGATCAGGGATTGGTCACTGAATGTAAAAAAATGTCGTTGTTGAAGCATGGGGCCTTGTTCTTGTCAGTAAAGATTTTAAATATTTTTTTCTTGGGGCAGTTTTTGATGTGGTCATTGAGGCGGTGCAACATTACAAACATAGTTAGTAGTGGACGGTGCAAAGAAAGTGCATGGTTTGAAAAGGACTGCCTAAATGTGACCATGTGGGCAAGCTGTACAAACTCCAAATTTCTAGCTACACCCCTTGCGCTGTCCTTTGACTTAGAAACAGAATTTAAAAATATTCAATGCTAACTAGTAGTTCTTGAGCAGTCTAGCACCTATCAAAGAAACCATTTGCTTTACGAAAGAAGAAACAAGTAAATGTTAATGTGCCGTGGCTATGTTTACATAATCACACCCCTCTCTCCTGATCTTGATGTTAGAATGTGATGTGGTTACATATACTGTACTGGGAGTCTCTTGGTATTCGAAGAAGGAATGTGTTGGGTATACTGTTTGTGGAGAACATGATTTCCTTTAAATAAACTTTTACGCAACTGAAGAGGCACAGTTAGTTCTTGGCAGGAGAAAGCCATTTAATCTTACCAAACAAACATCAGAGAAATGGTGGAATCAACAAAACAAAACATCAAATCCCATGGCACAAAACCACTTCACTGCTGCATATTTGCTCATATAATGTATTTGAGAACATTGTGAAGCACAGCAAAAACAAGTGCTTCTAAAGGAGCCTCCTACTTCTACGTGCCTTTTCAAGGAAAGGGCACCTGGGAGTAGGACTAAGGATAAGCAGATGCCAATTTGCATTCATTGAATATGCTAAAGTAAGATATTTTGGACACCATTGAGGCAGGTTGGAAGAAACTTGTTTCTTTTTAATACTTTGATGTTACAATGCAGCACTTCTGTTTAATTTTAATTTTATGTTCTTTTTGCATCTCTCAGAACAGACTCCCATTGGCCCATCCCCATACCCAGCCCCATCACACACCTCCTGCAGACTTACCCAGCCAGAGATACACTCTGACTAACCCCCAAAGCATGGCCACAGGAGGAGCCCAACCACCCTTCAGACACCAGTATACGGCACCAGGATGCTTCCACCCGGCATTAAGCCCTAGCTTTCCCCACAGAGTGGGGCCATTGGGAAGGGGCTCACCTTCCCAGCAGACACTGGGATTCATCTCCAGTGGTGCCATGGGCAGTGGTGCAGGACTTGTGGTGCAAGATGGGTGGCATTCCACTCTGCCCAAGTTTCCACATTTTCCACCCTGGGAGGTGGGATGTGCAGTAATGTCAAGGGCGTGTACACCAACATTTGTCCCACCTCCAAAAATGATGCAGGTGCCAGCAGCTGCTCCTAGCAGCTTCAACCAGAGGTCACTCAAATGCCAGACACTGAACCCCCCTTCCCTGGAGAAGGAGAGGAGTTCATGGGATCCTTCATCCCCAAGCTGACCCTCTCACTCTTAGGTCCATTCCTGAACCTGGGATTTTGGAATTGCAAGCAGAAGCCCTGACCATTGCACCAACAGCTGACATGATGCAGCACTTTTTAGAGAGAGCAGACAGTGAGCATTCAGAGTGGAATCAGTGACTATTGCACCATATACTGTGCTTGGTCTGCTAAATATTCTAAGGCATCACATAAAACTATTACATATAGAAAATTAAAAGATTTGGATGAGCACATATTTTTTTATGAAATTTCATCAACTGACTGGTCTTTTTTAGATGAATTTCATGATGTAGATGTTGCGTATGACACCTTTTGTATAAAATTTATTTTGATCTGTGATAAACTATCTTCCTTTAAAAACAGTTAGAATTAGGAGTGATAATAAGGTCTGGATAACTCCTAAGCTGCGTGCACTAATTAGATCATGCAATAAATCTTGGAAGCTGCACAGAAAAACTAAACAGCCATATCACCAACAAAATTATAAAGAGTTACGGAATAAGTGTCAAATAGCTATTCTTGCAGGTAAATCTCAGTTTTATAAAGAAAAGCTCAATAAAGTTAATGGTAATTCAAAAGCCACTTGGAATATTTTAAATGAAATTATGGGTAAAACAAGAGGTATAGATAGCTGTACTATTGAGGTGAACAGTTCAATAATTTCAGACCCATTAAAGATAGCTGAAGTGTTCAACAATCATTTTTTAAACTTTAATAGGTTTAGCCTAGGTGGTGAGGCACCAAATGGAGCCTCTTACACCAGTGATAGTTACATTTTGATAATGGCAGCCAACATTATTCCCAGCTTTTATTTTTATTATCTTACTCCTAGTGATGTCCTTAAGTATCTTCTGAAAATGAATACTAAACCTAATCTTGGTCCAGATAACTTAGAATAGATGATACTAAAGACAGTTGGATATCAAATTGCTCCCTTACTTACTAAACTTTTTTAATTTTTCATTGTGTCAAGGTATATTTCCCAATAAGTGGAACTGTGCTTTGGTGAAGCCCAATTTTAAATCTGGTAATAAAGGAAACTTGAACAATTTTCACTCTATCTCACTGTTGGCACCACTGTCAAAAGTGCTGGACAGGGTTGTTTCTGACCAGGTGACCGAGCATCTAGAGAAGTATGAACTGTGGATGCATTTTCAGCATAGATTTCATTTTAAACACAACACAGAGATTTCCTCGGTGAGGTTCACGGGGCAGATTGTTAAGGCAACTGACGAAGGAAAGCTTTTCTCCTCAGCCTTTGTAGATCTCACCGAGGCATTTGATCTGGTTGACCATGCTGAGTTATTGAAACTACTTTCTGCAGTCCATTTTTGGATGGTGTGGTCACCAGGTTCGGAAACTACAGTACCTCTCTGACAGGGGTCAGAGAACTTCTATTGCTGGAGTAACATCTAATGAGGCTACTATGAGTTGTGGAGTCCCCCAGGGCTCCATCCTTGGACCTTAATTTTTTTCTCTTTTTGTTAACTCACTCTCCAGTTTATTTAAATATACTGAACTTATTTTATACAGATGATGCGGTTCTTTTTTGTTCTGGATATGATTTACCCACATTACAAGCAACATTGCAATCTGAATTTAGTCTGTTACACTCTTGGTTTGAAGTTCACAAATTAGTATTAAATTCTAGTAAAACAAAAGCAGTGTTTTTTCTAGCCCCAGGAAATATCCCACATCTGAACTACTATTGTGTGATCATTTTGGTAATCAAATTGAGCAAGTAAGGGTGTTTAAGTGTCTCGTCCTGTTGTTGGACTCACACCTCTCATATGAGTCTCATGTCATTGACCTAATTAATAAGCTTCACAAAAGACTGGGTTTTCTTTTTAAGATAAGGAAAAGTCTTACAAATGAAGTTAGGCATATATTAACTCATAGTCTACTACTTTCAGTGCTGGACTACAGTTCAGTGATCTGTTCCTATATGACTGAAGGAATGTTTGCTAAACTAAGGTCAACATACCATAGTATTATTCTATTTGCCATAGGTTGTTCGAGGTCTTTGCACCACTGTCTTTTATACAGTTTATTTAATTGTTTACCCTTAGACCGGTCTTCTAACTTTTGTTCAATATTGTTTCTCCACAAAATTCAACTTTGTCTGCTTCCACACTGTATAACCACTTTATTTGTCAGAAATGACCATTCATTAAACACCAGAATGCATATTAGATTTTCATTTAAGGTTCCATTCTACCATACAAAATTTGCCCAGAATACCATCACTTTTTAACCTATCACTATTTACTATAAATTACCTAGCATTATAGTAGGTATCCCCACAATGCCTACTTTTAAGGTGAAGCTAAGGGGCCATATGTTGATGAACTTTGTATGCAAGTGCAATAATTGACCTTTAACTATTTAAGTGTCTACTGTTTTTGTTCAATGTATATGTTTGTGACACTGGACATTTGTGAAAATGGGTTGATGAACTCTGTATGCAAGTGCAACAACTGACTTTTAACTGTTGTATTTATGTGTCTACTGTATTTACTTAATGTATGTATTTGTAACACTGTACATCTGTGAAAATGGGTTATTAACCCACAGATCTTTCAGTATAAAATAAAAATGAAATGAAAATGAAATGTCCATGTTGTTGGCAAACCACTTACCTGCAGCAACCAATCAGAATTGCTGGATATCAATGACTCCTTACACTATGAACATTTCAGTGAAATTTCCAGCTCTCTCAGAGAAATTGCAAAGTTGTGAGACTGCACTGTGAGCTGCAGACCCTGCAGCAGGAGCAGGCAAAGTGAATTTAGTAGACTAGAAAAAGTGTTTTTGAAAGATTTATTTGATAATTTTCAAACTACATACTGGATATGTAAGGAGCAGATAAATCCATATTTATTTTATTTTATTTCCCATTTATGAAGGAGCAGGACAGAGGGAATTAAGCAGACTGTGAATGGTACAGAAAGGAGTTTGAATGATTTGACAAACAATCTGACTATTGTTGTGGACTGGGGCACAGAAATGCATCTTTATTTTATATTTATTTTACCTCTAAGTGAAACCTAAGTGAACTAGACTACTGAATTGAGGTACTAGATCTCTCACGGAGGGTGAGAAGGATTCAGAGGGTGTGTTAGAGTGGGTGGTGGGCAAAAAGCACATGTGTCTGAGCATTGATCAATAGTTTGCCATGTACAAAGCATGGGGGAAAGCATGGGAGGAGAAAGGAATGTAGGGAAGGAAAGAAGCAGGGAAAGGTTCCACCTTGTTTTTGTTACCTAGTACTTGTTCTGCAAGTGATGGTGGTACAGGACGACTCAGGATATGTAGTGAGGCTTATAGTGGTGGGGCAGTGGCAATGCCTGACAGGAGAACTAGGGCTGGTGCATGGTAGTAAGACCAGAGAAACCATGTTTCATTAATCCCCAGAACTCCACTGGTTCCACTAATACTGCAAGCAGTTTTACAAGCTGCTCATCCAATGCCTCTGTTGATTAAACCACCTTGAGCAATCCAGAAGCACATTGGTCTCACACTCTTCATCTTTCAAGTACTTCCAGTTTCAAAGGCATCTCCAGTCATCACTGGCCTCTGTTTCCACTTCATGTACAATAATTTAAGAAAGGCAAAGTCAAGGCCAGACATGTTTTCTCAAATCAAGGCCAGTCAGGTATTTTTGAAATTACATTTTCTTCAGTCCACTATAACCACTTCATGTAGAATGAAAAGACAAAGTCAGGACCAGTCATGTTTTCTCTAGTCATGTTTTTTTTTTAAATCATGTTTTCTGAGATATCTTTTTCTTGGCATGTTTTTCTAACCAAGCATGGGGTAGTATGCATACATGTGCACTTCTAAGGAAGGCAGGGGGAGATTATGTCCATCTTATTATATCTGGAGTAGTAGTGCAAACCAAAGCTTCCTAAGTCTCACTAACCATTGAAGTGTGTCCAAATCAACTGCCATCTCTATTCCCATCCTATTTCTAACAATTGCACCACTATCTCCCCTTAGCCTACCTGTAATCTATCAGTACTGCAGGGTATTATGCCTCACGTGTCTTGTCCTGTGTGCTCTGACAATGCCTACGTTGGTTGCTTATCTGTTGCTTGTTGCCTATTATAACCTACCTTCTGTATGTACCCTGCACTGTTGTACCCCTTTGAAATTGATGTAGAACCTTTGTAAATGAGCATTAATTTACCCAATTTGCTTAAATAAATAATTAAATACATTTCAACAACTACCATTCCATGAGGAGGTACCCCCCAGGATGAAATGCACTTTTAGCACACTCTGCCGTATGCTGCAACAGACCTACTAAATAAAGCAATGTAATCTCAATGGCAATTATTCCCCTTTGTCATGCAAGAAACTGTGGCATTCACTTCAGCCCGGTAGTGTCACATTTTCCTGAATGACAAAGGGGACAAATTACCATTGAAATTACATTGCTTTATTCAGTAGGTCTCTGCAGCATTCTGCAGAGTGCTGTGAAATGTTGAAAAATTGCATTTTATCCTGGAAGATGCCACTGTATATTGAAACAGACAGCCTCACAGAGGCACACAAATACTGGAAGTTCCTTACTTACTGTGTTGGTCATGGAGGAGAAGCACAGAGAAGAAATATTTAGTGGTTCATCCAATCACTGCTGGATATCTTGATATATCCTCATGATATTAGGGTGATAATCTTCATGGCAGACGGTAGACAGCAGGCATTCCAGAGAAGGAACAGCAGGGAGTGAAGAGGTGGCTGCTATGTTCAGGGAAGGGAAGGGAAGTAACTGCAACACAACATGCTTTCATTCTTACCTGTTTACATTGGTGAAGGATGTAACTGCAACACAAAGTGCTTTCATTTTACTTGTTTACAATGGTGTTTGTTCTAGGGGTGTGTGTGTGTATAGAAGCAGGGAATTTTAATATGGTTGCCTAATTGTTTTTTGTGGGAGCAGGGAGCAGCAATATTGCTGCCACTCCCCTTCCCACACACTTCACCCCACTGACCCCTGAGGATACTCTACCTTTATAGGAAACTGAATCATACAGCTTCCTGCATATTCTTAAGGGGGTACCTGAGTAGTACAACTTCCTACATATTCTTAAGAGGAAACAGCTTGCTCCTCTACATAACACTACTACCAGGAGGCAAAACAGAATCCCTTACAGACAAGAGAAGACACAAGGAAGTACACAGCTCGGAGTGACAGAAGTGCTTTTTTTTCTTTTTGTTTTGGTGTAGTTGGGGGACAAACTGTGTTTCAGCTGCAGCAATGCTAGGAAGGAGTTGATCACTACTCGGACTACAAGAGGACAGTAAGACTGTTCTTGGGCATTACTGTCTGCCGGGGGTGAGAACAAAGGTGCAGCATCTCAATCTGTAGTGGGTAAAAAAACATACATAGTACTGTTTTATGCTTCTTTGTAGTGTAACAGTTGGTAAGGTATTTTTAGGTAGGGACTAAACTGTTGAAAAAAAGAGAAAAATAAGAGAAAAAATTATGGATAGTACTGTAGTGGTACTGACTTATGCTTCATTGCAAGTACAGTTCATATTGCATTTTTAGTTAGGATCTGGGTTGGTAGGTAACCTAAGATAGGACTGTATTTTCTAGTTAGAACTGTATTTTCCAGCTAGTACTGTTTAACATAGGTAGAACAGTGGGCTGCAATTTGAGATGCAGCAAAATTAAATTTCGCTGGTGAAATTGCCACAAAATCAGCAATTTCTATGGCCAAAATGATATGCGAAATTGCGGCAAATTTTCTCCTGTTGCCACTGGCCACCACAAGTCAAATTGAACCCCCCAGCCTCCACACACACAAGTTATCCTGCACCCCCTGATTTGTTTTATTAAAAAAAAATACCCCACACTCCCTGGTGTCTAGCGGTCCCTCCCCCCCAGCCATCACTGGCTGTTATAATATTAAATAAGCACCCCCTCGAGTTATCCTGCACCTCCATCTGTTTTATGTAAATAAAGACAAAATCACCCTCCACCCCCTAGTGTCTAGGGGACACCCCCACTCACCCACCCCATCAATAGATATCAGCTCCCCCCAGTAACCCGATCGGGCCACTGGCACAGCTCTCCACTCACCTCTACGGCCGGCAGCCCAACTGAGCACCACTGAGCACTTGAATGAATGAGAATGAAATGAAATTCCAATTCTGCACATCCCTAGCTGCAAAGGATGTGGGGTAGAAGTTTGGATTAACATATTGCGGAAGCTATGAGGGTGTCTGATCTTTTACAGGCTGAGGAGTTTCAAGAAAGAAGTGCTGTGGTGCAGAAGGGAGTTGGAGAGGATGGGGGAAGGGAGAGAGAATCTAGGGTAGGAGTGCATACCTCAGGGAGTATCATAAGGATACAACATGGGAAGTACATCGGATAATGGGAGGGAGTGGACAGGGGGTTGGAGCAAAACAAGAAAGGGGCCTAGCACTGGAGGGAAGGCTCAAGTCAGGAGGGAGGAACAAAGGCACAGTAATGCAGAGGTGGCAGGTAATAGGTCTGCAGTGTTAGCTACATTGGTGGAGAAGGAGGGGGTACAGACTACCCAGGAGTAGCAAGAGAGGGAAAGGGACAGGAATGCACAAGGGATGGTAGTCAGTCTAAGGGGGGTGCAGGGCTGAGGGACACAGCTGTAGGGATGGTTGAAGGGAGCAGAGCAGGGTCAATAGCAGCTGTGGTAGTAGAGCATACTGACGGGGAAAGGCAAGAGGGACAGCTGGGGGAATCGTGTGCAGGAGAAGGAGGAGGAGGAGTCAGAAAGGGGAGGAATGAAGGAGAGGAAGCAGGCAGATGTGAATATGGGGGAATACTAGTAGTGAAGGATTCAATACTAAGCGGGGTAAGGTGGGATAGCAAGGGGGAAAGGCATACTCATATATGGGTGGAGGACATGCCAGGGATGACAGCTGAAAGAGTGGAACAATTGGTCTTACAATATGCTAGAAGGAGAATGGAGAGACCTCATTTAATTCTACATCTGGGGACAAATGACCTTGCTGATAGTACATTAGAGGTAGTCCAAAAGACATTTGAGGAGCTGGGAACTTTATGTGAGGGGGAGGGTAGATCAGTAACTTTTTCTGAGGTATTACCAGTGCCTAAAGCGAGCATGACTAGAAAACAAAGGATCAAGGGATTTAATGAATGGTTAGGCAAATGGTGTCACACCAAAGGGTATAGGTTAGCGGGAGGGTGGGGAAAGACCTGGGAGGACAATAGTCTAAATGGTAAGGATAGACTTCACCTAAATGAAGAGGGCAAGAAGGTGCTGAAATGGAAGCTTTAGGAGTATATTGAGGTAGCTTGACATTTAAACTAGGAGAGGGGGTGGCAGGTGGATGGAGGGCATACAGTGGCCATGAGATGGAAAGCAGAGCAATCTTACCCCACAGAACAATGACAATGAACTAGGTAGATGCAATAGAGAGGATGCTGGAAGTGGAGGGCAGAGGGATAGGAGAGGGACTGTAAAGGGATGGAAGGTGGTCACCATGAAAGCCAGAAGTCTGAAGGATAAAATGAATGATTTACAGGCCCTCATGGTGGAGATGGAGGTGTACATGGCAGCCATCAAGGAAACATGGGCCACCCAATACCATGACTGGGACCTGGCAGTCCCAGGGTACAGAATATTCTGCAGGGATAGAGGAAAACAGGAGACTGGAGAGTGGCATTATATGTGAGGGAGGGGCTAAAGTACATTAGGGAGGAGGAGGAGGAGGAGGGAGAAACAGAGTTATTGTGACTGCTAATCCAAGATTCCAGAAATAGGACTCTCTGGATGGGAGTGGTGTACAGGCCACCCTCCCAGACAGAGGAGTTGGACAGGGAACTTACGAGGCAGATTAGAAGGGCATGCAGGAAGGGGAGTGTGGCAGTTGTGGGGGACATCAACTTGCCGGGGGTAGATTGGGGAACCCCAGCCACTAAAAATAAAAGGGAGCAGGTACTGCTGGATGCATTTCAGGAAAGCTTCCTGACATAGGTGGTCAGTGAACAAACCGGGGGCACCCTCAACCTAGTGCTCACAAATGGGGAGTTTGTGAGGGATATCAAGGTGGATGAACCACTAGCAGGGAGTGACCATCACTCAGTATGGTTCAGGTTGATATTGGGCAAAGAGGGGGTGGCATCCAATGAAAAGGTGCTGGATTTCAGACGAGTGGATTTTATTAAGATGGGGGAGGTAGTGAGTGGGTACCTGGCCAGGATCCAGCCTAGTATGGACACAGATCAGAGATGGGAGCTCATTAAGAAGGGGATACTAGAAGCTACGAGTTCCTGTAAAAAGGTCAGGGCAAAAAGGCCAAGCTGGATGAGCAGGGGGGTTGTGGGAAAGGTGAGGAGAAAAAGGGTGGCCTTTAGGAGATACATGAAATCAGGGAGGGAGAAAGATTAGGAGGGTACCTGCAGGAGGCAAGGGAAGTGACAAGGGCAGTAAGAACTGCAAAAGCCACCAAAGAGCTCAGGCTGGTGCAAGGCATTAAGGAGGGGGAAAAGAGCTTCTTCAGGTACATCAGGGAGAAAAGGAGCTGTAAAGAACATAGCATGGATTAAGAAGGACAAACGATGGGTAGAGAAGAGGGGAAAAAAGGCAGAAGCACTCAATTACTACCTCTGCTCAGTATTTATGAAAGGGGGAGTGCTACTCAAGGGGGGTTGGGGCAGTAAAGACTGGAGAGGGAGTAATGAATCGGGTGATCACAAAAGATAGAGTGCTGGAGGGCTTGAGAGAGCTGAGGGTGGACAAGGTACCAGGGCCAGATGGCAGTCACTCCAGGATACTGAAGAAGCTAACAGAGATCCTGGCGGGGCCCTTGGCAGTCCTATTCAATGCCTCACTGAATTCAGAATGCATACCAAAGGACTGGAGGTTGGTTCAAGTGGTTCCCCTGCATAAGAGTGGCCCCAAAGAGGTACTGGAGAACTATAGAGTGGTGAGCCTCACATCCATCATGGGGAAGCTAATGGAAACTGTCCTGAAGGAGAGGCTGGAGTCCCTGCTGGAGTTCAAAGGGCTGCAGGACAGTGAACAGCATGGCTTTGTCACAGGCAGATCCTGCCAAACCAACCTGGTAGATTACTATGACTGGGTAACTAGCCAGATGGACAAGGGCCATGCAGTGTATGTCCTGTACCTGGACTTCAGCAAGGCATTTGATTTGGTGCAGCATTGGAGACTTGGAATAAAACTTGAAGGCACAGGGGCAGAAGCATAAATGGTGGGATGGGTGACAAACTGGCTGCAGGGAAGGCAGCAGAGTGTGGTAGTGGAAGGGGAACTCTCATCCCCAAGGGCAGTAACAAGTGGGATTCCACAGGGCTCGGTGCTGGAACCAGTGTTATTTGAGATATTTATTGCAGACATTTCCATGGGCATCAAGAGCAGTATCAGCCTGCTTGTCAATGACACCAAGATAGGGGCAGAGTTTGCAGGAAGATCTGAAAAAGCTGGAGACCTGGTCGGACACTTGGCAGCTGGGGTTCTATGCCAAAAAGTGTAAGGTACTACATTTAGGGACAAAAATCCAGGGAGAAACTACCAACTGGGGAAATGCAGCTGGCAGAGATTGAGGAGGAGAAGGATCTTGGGGTGGTCACCACGGGATCAATGAACAACTCAGCACAGTGTAAGAAGGCAGCAGTAAGGGCCAACAAAATGCCGGGCTGCATCGCAAGGGGAATAACATCTAGGAGCAAGGAGATGATTCTGCCACTGTATGGATCATTAGTTAGATCTCATCTCAAATAATGCATGCAGTACTGGCACCCGTACCTGAAAAGGGACATTACATTACTGGAAGGGGTGCATGGACTGGAGGACTTACTGTATGAGAGTAGGCTGAAAGAGCTGAACATGTACTCACTGGAGGAGAGGAGGGACAGAGGCAATATGATCAATATATTCAAGTACATGAGAGGGATAAACAAGACTGGTACGGAGGGGCTATTCAGGGTAAGGGTTGGGAGAGACACAAAAGGTCATGACATGAGACTAGGGAGGGAGGTCAGGAGGGAAATGAGGAGACACTTTTTTACAGAGAGGGTGGTGGGAGGGTAGAATGCATTACCAGTAGAGGTGGTAGCCTGTAAACCAGTAGGCTACTTCAAAATGGGCTGGGACAGGGCAAGAGGGTGGATAAGGAGGGGTGAGGAGGGAGGGGCAGCTACAGAATAGGGCTACTAGCTGCAAAATCAAGCAGACTCGATAGACCAAATGGCCTTTTTCTGCTGGCAAATTTTGTAAGTTCATATGTCCGTACAGTGTCAGTAACATGCTGAAGGTGATGAATGATATGGATTTCCCCTTTGCATCTTGTTTTAAAGACACTAAATATGGTGGTGAGTCACATGCTTAAATATTTGCAGTTAAAAGAAACACTTGACATTATATGGGACATTGCTAGATACTTCCATCATACCTCCAAACAAGCTGAGTTCCTCCACAATTACCAGAAGAATGTGCAATGTTCCTCAGCATTGTTTTAGTAAAGATATTTCCACAAGGTGGAATTCTGTCTTATATGGTGGAGAGACTCATAGAACAAATCCTGTGTTATGGACTTTGAAATTTATTGTTGTGGCCTGTGGAGAATTCCTGTCACAGGTGCAGTGGTGTGGTCGACAAAAGCTTGTTCCACTTCTGGAACCAAATGAACAGGCCACTAAAGATTTCAAAGCTAAATGAGCAACCTGTAGCATGATCATTTCCATGGAGACTCTTCCTTCATGCCATACGTTTTATTATTTATAAGCAACCCAACAAAGCAAGACTGGTGGTGGTGGGAGCTATAATGGCCCTGCTTGTGGTAGAAAGAATGCTAGCAATGATGGTGGTGGAGTAGGTGGTGTGACCACTAGTTCATCTGTGTCATCACAGCAGCAGGATGCAATGCACATTAAAGAAGTGGCACAAATGTTTATGACACCACCGTAGATAGGTTTGACAGCATTAGATCACATATGATATGTAGCATGGCAACACTATTGTGTACAAGATATAAAGATGTTTTAATTTCCCTTGGAAACATGGAGTTCACCAAACAGAAAAGGTTGCCAACAGTTATGATGGAGTAGCAAAGACAGATGGGTGAAACTGACACGAATGTGCATACACAATCCTCTGTTTGCACTGCTTCTCCTCTTCTGTTGACTTTACATGTGGCCACTGCCAGGTGTCAGCATGAAATGGCTGAAGAAGACTCGGACTGAGATGATCCTGGAGCAACCAAAGACCTTTGTGAGCTTTACAACACTGAATGCCGGTGCTGCATAGACAATTTTCAAGAAAGCTCAAACCTGGCTGTTACCAGAGTACTTCATGCAGGCTTATCAAGAAGCCACTGGTAAGCAGAAACAGTGATCCAATTAAATTCTAGCAAGATTGACAAGTCAATGGTCCAGCATTGGATAAGTGGTTTGCCTTTTCTTGAATGCTCTCTAACATAGGTTGCTTTGTAAAGATGTTTCAGTACAGCTGGGAATATTATCTCGCATCACTCAAGGCTAGATCCTGAGCACCTTGAATTCTTAGCCTTTCTCAATCTCAGTGTACCAAACTCAGGCTTTGTTACCCATTGCATTTTTCACATGTAGAGAAAGAGACACCTACTACTGTTCTTACCCATTCCCCTTCACCTCCTGGTGGCACTGGTAAATTTATTTGGACTCCTCCAGTGGCAGCACAGTCTAGTGCATTACTTTCAACAGTAGCGGTGCAACTCCTCCTTCTGATGACACTACAACAACATCAACAAGAAGCACAATATGATAAGGTGTGCCACTGAGCACACAGAGCTGGTATCAGTTAAAGGACATCTATCACCTGACCTCATCTACCTTGAAAGGATGGCGACCTGACCAGCTATGCACATGAATACACAGTAAAGTTCTCCAACCTGACCACTAGTCAGTAATTAAACCAACAGTGCAATGAAACTGGGTAAAAAAACTGACCCTAGCCGGCCTGTCGGCACAGTGGTAGCACTACCGCTTGCGACGCTGGTGACTCCGGTTCAAGAATGAGCCCGGGAAGCTGGAGGGCCGACCTGGGAGGGGGAGAAGGCTGAGCATCCGTGGACTGCTCGCCTTCTCCAGGGAGGGAGGGAGGACAAGGTTTGGTGCTTGACTGATCCCAGTCGGAGGCCTGAGGTACAGTAAGTGCCTGGCCAATCCAGGAGGGTTGGGTGTGCCAGACATCGGTGGAGCTCTGCCTTGTCGTTGGGGTGCATGGCATGCTCAGAAAACAGGGAAAAACACCTCCATCACTCCGGGTAGATGGAGCACCAGCACAGACCTCAATGGTCCCCTGCCTGTCCCACATGGTGGCCCTGACGAAGTGACGTTAGTTTGTTGTGCTTGGGCCCCACCTCATCCCCGCCTGGGGGGGAAATCAAAGGCTACATGTGGGGACCACTGCGGAGCTCCAGGCATGAAAGGAACCGAGGCAGATGCCAGGCGCTCCCAAAGAAGTGAAGTGTAGGGGCAGGGGAAGGTGTAAAAATAGCAAGTACAAAAAAAAAATGAAAATTGACCCTACCTTTTTTCCTATAAGAGATTTCAGGCATCTTCCAATTTAATTTGCTGGTACAATTTTCTAATTCTACCAAAACTATACTATTTTATAAATGTTTTAATTGATTTTTTCCTCAAAGAAGATGGCCACCACATTTTACATAGAAATAGCATTGTGGAGCTGGAAAGGGTTAGGATTAAACAAAAATCTTACAGTGCACAGCATAGGAGGTACCTAGACAAGTACATTTTACAGGTATGCTGATATTTTTCTTAGCTGTAGCTGAAACTAGCTTTCCTGGAAAAACATTTTCATTATTGCACTGCTGCTTTAACTGTTACAGCTTTCACTGCCAGCAGGCAGTGTCTGTGTTTAAACTATGTCCATGCACAGTAGTAGCCATTAGGTTATTTGGATATTTCCAGATATTACACAATATTGCAATGACTCCATAGGGATTCTGCAGGCAAGTAGGAAATTACTCTAGAGGCATTACAGAAATGTCAGGAAGCATCTGGACATGTAAGTGACTGCAACTCTAACATAAACATAAATATATATTTATATTAAAAGAAAAAACAAACAAAAAGAATATATATCATATATCCATGTATGGTAAATATCGTGATGGGCAATATATATCTACAGTGTATCTATATCTATATCTATATCTACAGTATGCCTATATCTATATCTATGTCTATATACATTTTTGTGGTGGGGTTGTATTATTATACACTGTAATTTGAAATCACTGGAGCCAGAGATAATATAGCAATTGTCATGTAGGTAAAACAGAGACTATAAGGGAGTATACATGCCTTGAAGTCAACAGTGAATAGTAACTATTACTTCAGCTCATACTGGGTCATGGTTGTTTTAGTGGGTTTTGCAGACATTGTCACATTGCCCCAAACAGTAATCTACAGTATTTGCATATCAAGAGCACCTGCCACAAGTAAGCTATAGTAATTAGTATTTATTTCTGATCTCAATGCCTTTGTACTATAGGTTTTGTAGTCTGCTTTACCCCCTGCCAACTGCTGCATTAGGAGCTGAAGGAGTTTGTCTCAATTCTTGAAGCCAGACTGAATAAATGAGCCCCATCAAGAAGCCAACCCAAAATTTCCATTGGCCATCTTCTCTCACTCTTAAGTAGGAGGCCCAAAATGTTGGGCTTCATGGGTGGTAGGTGTCGTTTTTGCTCTGTTATACTGTATTCCGGAATAAATATTTTTATACAAAATCTAGTGGTGAAGTCACCTTGTGCCATGAATGGGAGTACTGGGACATAAAGGCTTAATTGGGTATGGCAGTTTAGCTGAGTAGCCTTGCGTTTTTCCTTGATCAGAGGATTGCCATTGTAAAGCTGCAAACCAGCTCAGTGTTGCCTAGTTAAAAGATGAATGTCCCTGAAGCATGAAGCCCTGGTTCAAATACTAGGTTTACCTTTCCTTCAATTACAGTTATTTTTACCTAAAGGTTACAATGTATTTTTTGTTTTTCATTTTGATAAATACCCATATTGTTTTTATTTATGTTATTTAACCTTTATTTTACTAGGAAAACTCACTAGGGTGAGATGGACACTTAGCCAGAAGAACAGAAACAGGTAATCAGTCACGTAGTTATTTAAATAATAATCAGAGTCACAATTTCATAGGAATCATTCAATGGTTTATGAGTAAAGTAGACTACTAGAGTCCATTATATGCTCACCATTTCTCAATAAAAATATCCTTTAACGCCACTGTCTCCCAGTTACTTGTCCAATTTCAATTTAAAATGGTCAATTGTCTGGCATGTTGCCATATCTGCAAGGAATGAATTCCACATGTTTGTTTGTTTGTTTTTTATTTTATATTTTATACTTGTAAGCAAGATGAGCATTACTGCCCATTTTCACAAGCAACAAGTTTTACAAAAAACATACTATTACATACATAAGACAAACAAACAATATAAACAATATGAAAGAACAGGACATTTATGGAATTACATTACAAGAACAATCATTTGCAATACCCAGCCACAGTCTTAATCTTTTTTTTTAAAAAGAGACAACAGTGTAACTATTAGATACGGTGTTTGGAATTTTATTGTAAAAAAGAGGGTCCCTATATTGTAAAGATTTCTGCCCCAATGTTTCTTTTACACAGAGGTAGCCAAAATACACATTTACTCTTAGATTGTGCACCTTGGGCTGGATATTCAAAAGGGTTACGCCATGCGAAATAGGGCTGCGCATGCACAAGTCCGAAATTGCGCCATTCTGCAATATTCGGCAGGAGGCAGTTGCGCCACTGAAAACAGGCTGAGCAACAGCACAATGCAAATGAATGCATGCTCAACTGCAGGGGGAGGAACCATGCATAAACTGCACAGCCCAATATTCAGCCGGGCTGTGCAGAGTTGTGCAGGCGCAACCCCCAACCTGCGCCTGCACAAGTTTGAGCCAAAAAAAAGGGCGTAAGTCGAGGGCCGCACACAGGTGAGCTGCTGCATTGCAGAGCGCAACATAGCAGCTGCCACCTGTGGCTGGCCCAACCAGTCCTGTGCCCCCACAGCCCGATCGAGGGCAGACGACTGTGAAACCCCACCACCACCCCCACTGGCCCCAGTGCGGCATGGCAATCCCCCACCAGCCCAATCACGGGCAGCAATGTATCTCCCCGAGCGTATCCTGGTGGTCCAGTGGACGAAAAGCCTGATCGCGGGCAGTAGTGTAGAATCCCCCCTCCCGAATTCAGCCCTGGTGGCCTAGTGGCACATCCGATCGCGGGATGTAAATGCTACACAAATCCCCCAACATTGCCCTGGTGGCTAGTGTCCCCCTCCCCACCACCCACGAAGGCCCACCACCGCTCCCCACCCACAGCGGCGGGCGGCAGCATCCCTCCTGCCAGCTGCCCGCCGCCCGCCAACTGACAGCCAGTAAGGCTGCACGCCCGTTGGTGCAGAGAAAGAGCCAATGGGCATGCAGCTCATACTGTACATGACAGTCCAGATTTGTGAATGATTCATTCACAAAACTGGACTGTCATCTACAATTTCAGGCTGCATGCCCGGTGGCTATTCTCTGCACCAATAGTGAGTGCAACCACGGGCTGTCAGTCGGCAGCGGTGGGGCAGCAGGCGGAGGGGATGCTGCCGCCCGCCTGCTGTGGGGGTAGCGGGTGGTGGGGCTTCGTCGGTGGTGGTGAGGGGGACACGAGCCACCAGGGCAATGTTGGGGGATTTGTGCAGCATTTACATCCCGTGATTGGATGTGCCACTAGGCCACCAGGGCTGAATTCGGAGGGGGTTCTACACTACTGCCCGCTATTGGGCTTTTCGTCCACTGGACCACCAGGGATATGTTCGGGGTTGGGGAGCCACACATTACTGCCAGCGATCGGGCTGTTGGGGAATTAAACCATGCCTACGATCGGGCCAGTGAGGGAGTGGGGGATTCTACACTGTTTTGCCCAGCGATCGGGCTGCAGGGGCGGCGGTCCCCGGCGCTGCCTGGCAGGCCTACAAGTCCTCGGGGATCTGAGCACCTCAGACAAAGACAGAGCGAAATGGGGCTTGCTAATCAGATGCAAAAGGCCCCTGTGCCTTGCATGAATTATAGCCCCATTTGCATGTCACCTTTGAATATCGGGATTTTATGCATGGCACAATGGAATTTGTGCCACCGCAGGTTGAATGCTCCACTCTGTCAACTTGGCGGTGGCGCAAGTTCCACTATGCTATGCACAGTGGTTGTGGTTGGGGTGATATTCTGAGCGATGCCCAATAGCGCAACTCCTTTGAATATCGCCCCGGACACACCCCTGCACAACTATTTTGCGCAGCACAAGGGCTTGCACTGATGAATGGCGCAGTTTGAATATCCAGCCCCTTGTATGTTTATACTGTGGGAAAATAAGTACTGGACAGAACTGGGGAGGACATTATTAATAACTTTTAAGAGTAGAACACCCATTCTAGCCTTTATACTATTTTCAAAGGATAGACACCATGATTTTTTAAACAACTCGCAATGATGATTTTTAAATGGTGAGTTAGTCATAAACCTGAGGACGCAATTACAGGTGACTTTTAGTTTTGACAGAACCTTTTCCCTTTTTGCTGTATAAATAATGAGACCATAATTAAGCACACTAGGTAAAAAACTATGGGTTAGGATCCTTTTCGATCCAGGATTCAAAAAAGACTTGGCTCTATATAAAGCTCTCAGTCTTTGATGTATTGTTTTTATTGTGTTATTAGTGTGATGTTCAAAAGTTAAATTGGAATCTAGGGTTATTCCTTAATGCTTTAAACTATTAACTTGCTCAACTTTCTCCCCATGCAAATCCACAATTTGAATTAGCTCTGATTTATTTCTCATTCCTATAAATATTGTTTTAGTTTTCTTTACATTCATTGATATCTGCTTGGACATCAACCATTTTTGAAATAGTAAAAAGTCATTTTGCACTGTCTGAACTGCATTCTACTGGATCATAATCACATGGCCTAAATTGCGCACATCAAGATTGCACTGTCAGTAGCATGTATGGGTTTATAGCAACAGGGGAATGTCAGTGATAGGAAAGTATCTCTACCCTCAGACATTCACCTCTGAGGAGAAAGTGGATGTAGCCACTGTCAGTCAGGTACCTGGCTGAGCCGCTCCAATGGTGGAGTGGCTAGAGCACCTGACCATGCAGTGGCTGGGTTGGGAGGATGGTGGTTTGATTTCCTACTAGAGAATCTTTTACTTATATATTTTTTTTTGCCCTGTGTCCACACTCTCTTTGAGTTGATTATAATAGTTATGGAGGGCACGGGGGCAAAGCCCCCCGCAAAACAATGGAAGACTTTTTAGGTGTTATGGCACACTGTTTGATGGTGTGTGGTCTTCATGTGCATGGTTTCATCCATGACATTATGACCCCATGCCGAACTACATCCCAAGGTTGACCACCAATGCCAAAAATGATGGCATCATCTGCATATTAAGTCATTGTTGATTTCTGACAAGCTTCTAGAGCTGAAGTAATTTAAATATAAGATACTGAGGAACCCAATATTGTTCCTTTCAGGTACCCCACACTTAACGATGTTACTTTGTGAAAGGACTCCATCAATTCTTGCTCTGTGAACTCTATTGTTAAGATAACTAGTATACCAATCTGAGACTTCCTTTGAAAAATTCAAAGCTGAAAAGGAATCCTGCAGTAAGACTATGATCAACTAAATCAAAGGCATTGGTGAGGTCCATAAATACAGCTACAACAGAGAGACCCTTATCTAGGGCACCCTGTATGCAGCTGCTGAACCTTACCAAGGCTGTTTCCGTGTTATGCTTCGACTTGAAGTCATGCTGTGTACTTGATAATAGATTATATTTTTCCAGAAAATTGGATGTCTGATCAAATATGATTCTCTCTAGGATTTTTGAGAGGGGGGACTGCAGGGAAAATGGCCGATAGTCGGAAACACTTGTTATATTACCATTTTTGAAAATTGGTTTAATTATGGCCAGTGTCTACTGCTCTGGAAACACTCCATGAAATAGCAACAAATTTAAAAGAGTTGCTAGTGGATAAGTCAATGTACTGTACTGACACCTAATTTAAGTAACCAACCTTTGCTATCAGTTAGTGATTAGTAAACAATACAGTTATACTGTAATTATGATGAAATACACTGACAATTGTATTATTCACCACTCTTTCCTTTGAGTTTGAAGCTAGGCAGACCCTCCTGAATGTATATGTAGGCTATGACTTACATGAATAATTCTTTACCAGCACAAAAAGTTCACTGTGTACAACACCAACTCTCTGCCCAGCCTTGCCAAGGCCATCCATGTTTCGAAAAGTTAATTTTGGCAAATTATACACTCATATTTTAGTAGATCACTATTAACCATATATAACTTGCTTTCAGCTCCACTTTTCTTCCTCTTATATGCATTTGTAATGACTATGGCCTGAATGTTCATAGGTGAATTATGGACTCACAGCATGATCATGCAGCCTCTCTGACACTGGCAACAATATCTGAGGTCCTCTAAAAGGTTGTCTAAATATTAGAAACATACATAGAAACATAGACAATGACGGCAGAAAAATACCAGGGGTCCATCCAGTCTGCCCAATTTCCCTATAATCTCTGGAACCTACTGTTCCTCCAAGGTACTAACTTTCCCCCATCCTCTCTCTATTCTCCTCCGTGGTCCTTTTGTCCCCAGTAACCACTTAAGCAATAATGCCTGACAGGGTGTGTGTCGTGCTGGGATAACGTCACGCCTCAGGTTTTTGGGCACGAGGCCACAGGCTGAGTGTGTCCAACAACTGAGGCATGACATTATCCCAAACGACACACACCCTGGAGGGCATTATTGCTATTTTACAATGGCTCGTTGTTATATCTAAAATAAAAAAATTATTTTAAAGAATGTTTTTATTAGAGTGGAAAAATATTTTTGTTTCTTTAGAGGAGATGCAAAAGCAGAGTATGAGCTCCATGATGACATCTACATTGGTTCACAGTGAGGCTGAGACTAGACCCGTGATGTTGTGCTGGGATAACATCACGGGTTCAGTCCCAGACTGACCAATCAGAGTTCAGAATTGTTTCTTGCCATTGTATAATATTCCCTTCATTATGTCCCAAGCCCTGATTGAATCCCCTGACTGTTTTCACACCACTTCAGCCAATAGACTGTTCTAAGGTTTCATCACCCTTTCCTTAAATTAGTACTTCCTCACATCTCTCTTGAACCTACCTCCTGTTAATTTCCATTCATGTCCACATGACTGTAAACTGGCTTTCAGGCTAAATGGTTCCCCTCAGTTCATTTTTTTAATTGCTTTAAGGAACTTGAAGGTCTCTATCATAACTCCCCTCTCCCTTCTGGACTCCAGTGAGTACACATTTAGTGCTTTGAGGCGCTCCTCATAGGATCTGCCCTGCTGGCCCTGAATCATTTTTGTTACGCTGCACTGCACTGTCTACAACCTGTCCTGTCCTTTCTGAGGTGAGGACTCCAGAACTGGGCACAGTACTCTAGGTGAGGCCTCACCAGGGATCTGTAGAGGGGAAGTATTACCTCCTTTCTTCTGCTATCAGTACCCCTCCTGATATATCCCAGCATCCTGTTAGCCTTGCTATATGCCTTGTTGCACTGACTCAATTGCTTAAATGAGTTGCTAATGATAACTCCCATATCCTGTTTCTCAGCTGTAGTGCTAAGTCTCTCTCTCCTCCCATCCAATTTCCGTCTTTTGGATGAGATGTTAAACTGAGGTCCCATCTGCCTGTTCTGGTGGTAGTTCAGGTGGATGTTAAAGATCCCATGGCACTTATCGAAAAGAGTAGGGGAATTTTATTGAGAAAGGTTGGACTTCATTACAAAAGAAATGATATCCTATACATCAATGTCTAAAGCAAAATACAGCAAAAATAAACATATTAATAAACAAAAAAGAACACCTAAAAGAAAGATAGAAAAGAAAGAATAACAATTAATCAACTGAAAAGAGATCACAATTGTGCAATAAATGAAAAAAATGAGGCCCTGCTAGGATTTTGAAATCATGCAATTTAACAAAACGAATAGCAGTTCTAATATTCTCAATCACTTCTTGTACCATAATCATTTTTTGATGCAAGATCAACATACATCTGGCCTGCCATAAATAATAACGAATCAAGGCAAAAACAATAAATAAAGTATCTGCATGATATTTTTGGCACAAAGCACCATGTGCACAGAACATAAGCGGTTCATAAGATAAATGTAACGTCAAAGGTTCAGACCACAAGCCAGTTAACATAGTCCAAAAAGTAAGAGCAAAAGGACACTCTAAAAAAAGATGCTGTTGAGTTTCTATAATACCCTGACAACAATCCCTGGGGCAATATCGAGCATCCAATGCTTTGTGTTTATGGTTACCTTTGACACTTAAGTGCCCATAGTTACCCAACCAGACCATATCCCAAACATGGGGGGGCAAACGGGGATTATTGAGTCGCTGAAGAATCCATTCAAAGTGATTTGGAGGGCAAAAAGGGAAAGCCACCACATCCTGCTCCTCCTTCCTCCAAACTTTGTCATACAGCATCGGCCGAGACAAAACACAAAAATCCTATGGGAAAAAAATCCAGGATAGGACCACCTTAAGAGCTTCTTTCCCATATAGGGGAATTTCCAAAAAATGAAAAACCCAACCCTTTTTCCTCATTTCTCAAGTTGGAAGGCAGGGCAGCAGCCACTTCAACAAAAAAGGTTTCCAAACCACCTCGCCCGGTTTTAATGCTTTCCCAAAATTATAACTAAAAATAAACTATAAAAAAAAAGCAACAGCATGGATCATCCCAACCCCACCCTCTTTGAGTGGTCTATATGTTATACTCCAATTCACTGGGTTCAAACGGGACCCGCAAAACCCTTGAAAAAAAATCCCATATAGTCCGGTAAAAAAAAACATAGGTGGAGGAATACATAACAAAGACACAAAAAAATGGGGATCACCAAAGTCCTAAGCAACACAACCCTTTTTTTTTTTACCAATCTGGTATAGTTTCCAACCAGAAACAAGACCTTCGGCCCTCCCTAAAGCAATCTGCCAATTATAAGAGTGCATATCACCTGTCCCAAAAATAAATACTCAAGCATTTAAAGGGAGCTGTAGAGATCAGTATCCCCGCATAAGTACCAGACTGTGGAAGAGCAAGGTGACCTATAGGCACCCCAACACTTTTCTGAAAATTAACACAAGATCCCGAAACTGAGGAATATGAATGGAGGACCTGTACCAACGCAGCCTCCTCAGTAAAGATATCTACAGTCATGACCAAATCATCAGCATAAGCTAAAATTTTGGTGGGATCCAATGGAGGAGCCCCCCCAGCCCCAAAATACAAGGACAAAGGGAAATTACCCTAGTCAAAGTATCAATACAAAAACTATAAAGGAGAGGGCTTACGGGGCACCCTTGTCAGACCCCCCCGTACCATCGTCACAGGCTTCCCCAACCAACCATTCACATTAGGAATGATGGTAGCCCCATCATAGAGTGCCTTAAGCCAAAAGAGAAACTGAACAGGAATCCCAACGGCTCGCAACACTGAAAATAGGAAGTCTTGGGAGACCCCATCAAAGGCCTTCTCTTGGTCCAAACCCAAGACCCAACCCATAGCCATCCCTTTTTCACCAAGGGCAAATAATTCTCTCAACAGAATCAAATTATCATGCTGGCTTATACCTGGAATGCCACACATCTGAGCTGGACTTAGATGATCAGCAATTTTCAGTAGTCGAGCCAACAAAATTTAGCAAGGATTTTATAACCTACATTCAATAAGCTCAGTGGTCTCCAATTATGCAAATCAGCCCTATCCCTTTTTTAAAAATTGGGACCAAAATGGCTTCCTTCATGGACTTAGTAAAAGAGGCTGTGGTCAACATATCATTAAATAACAAAGTTAAAGCAGGAACTAAATCCTCCCTAAAGGTTTTATAAAAATGGGCAGTAAAGCCATCTGATCCTGGTGCTGAATTTGGATTTAAACTAGCAATGGCCTGAGCCACTTCTGAGGCTACAATGTCTCCTGACAACATACCCTGCTCAGCTCAAGAGAGAAAAGGGAGGTGCAAAGAGTCCAAAAAGGAGTCAGCTGACTCACAAATAGGTAGACTACCTAACATTGAGAGGACATGTTGTTCCACAACCTGAACCAATGCCTCAGGCTCTGTAACCAAGTCACCTGAGGGTGACTGTGAAGTCTGAATAAACTTAGACTCCACCCATCCTTTACATGCCTTAAATGGGTCCAACCCTCCTTTAATAACCAGGGTCCCAAATCTAGCCTCCTGTCAAAAAGAACTAGCCCGATCATATTGCAAGGTTTTCATTTGTGTACAAACCACCGCAATCTGATCACTATAATCATTATTAGTAGTATCAGATGAGGAAATCAGATACTGCAATTGTTGCCTTAATGCTAAATATTTTAAGTATTGAGCCGTCTGATTTGTTACAGCTTTCCCCTGGAAAATCTGCCTCCATCTGATATTAGAATCTTCCCACCATTCACATGGTTCTCATAGATGTCAGCCACTGAGAACCTGGCTGCCCATTCCCTCTTCCATAACTTCAGAAGGTGAGGATCCTCCAAAAGGGAATCATTAAGCTTCCACCTATTTTTTTAAACCTCGGGGTTTTGTGCTATGAAAAGGACACTCTAAGGCTTGCATGATCTGAAAACTCAGCACCCACAGTCTGACATGAAAGAATTGTCAAAACTTTAGACAAAAAAGAAAAATCAGTGCGAGTTCTTAAGGGTCCCTTAAAAAAAAGCAAACCCCCCAGACTCATGACAAAACCGGTAAGCATCTACTAGCTGGGCAGTGGTGATAACATCCTTCAATGCAACAGAATCACAGAACAATTTGGGGGTTTGTAACCCCCTATCCCTCTGGTGTAAACCACAATTAAAATTACCTACCCACAAGAGTAACCTAGAAGTATGCAAAAAGGGCCTAATTAAATGAAAAAGAGACACCTGTTGTGCTTTTGTCTGAGGGGCATAAACAACAATTATCCTAAATCTCTCAAAAGAATAAGTATAATCCAACAATAATGCCCTACCAGGTTGAATATCAACCAAACGAGACACATGAAAAGCAGAGTTAGAAAATAAAATCCCAATACCGTCACACTTATCAGTACCTGATGACCAAAAAGATGGACCAAGGGTCCATGCCCGGGAAGCTTGTTGAAGTTCATGGTGTGATTTCAGTCTAGTATCCACTAGACAAATAATACCTCATTTAAAGTCTTGTGAAGTTAAGAACACACCCCCAAGCTTCCAAAAACCTTTAATGCTATTAACATTTAAAGTACAAACAGATAATGAAGCCATTTAAGTGCCTGTGGGTGGCTTACTCCTACGACTTTTTCGGGTTCGTTTAGCAATAGGGTCCAAGTCCCCGCCACCCTCAGTATCCGTATTAGATCGGATAGATGAAGTATCCGTATCTTTCCCCCCAGAATCTTTATCAGAAAAGTCAGTGGCCAAGACTGCAAATTTGTTGCCAGACTGCCAAGTACAGACTCTGGCCTCCTTACCCTGACCTGCCACAGTCAAACCTTTCCTAGTCTGTTTATGTGGAATTTGAACAAAACCAGACACCTCTACACCAGAAGCAGACTGCGGGGGGGGGGTGGCATGTCACCAACAACCACCCGACCCTTCTGTCACAACAGGAACCTCAGAGACAGGGGACGCAATACTAACCACAGGCTGATCTAATGCCAAAGGAAGAGGGGTGAACAAACATCCTGAATACTAATCTCATCAGTTCCTTTAGCTAACTCCACTGATGCTGAGGAAAACATGCTGAGTTTCAAGTCCCGGGCTGCAATAATTCTAGCCTGTGCCTGCAGTGCCATTGAAATCAGACCTTCATGTGAAGAACAATCTTCCCTATTATGGGATGCCCAAGGGCAACGACCATAGGCATGACCTGTATGTTCACAAAGATTACATTTAAAAAGATTGAGACAGGCACTAGAGTTATGTCCAAATTAAAAACAATGGCTACATTTTACAGTATCGCAGGCTGAACTAAAGTGAACAAGAGAGCCACATTTAAAACAAGATTTAGGCTGCCCCACATAGAAAATGAGACCTTTATCTTTCCCCAGATAAAAAAAAAATAGGTAAATGACTAGGCCCAGCATTAGTAGACTACAATTTTACTCTAACTCGCCATCCCCTATCCCAGATTTGCTCACTATGCAATGTGGGGGTAGGTTTGTTAAGTACCTCACAATGTTGTCTTAACCAAAATAAAATGTCCTCTACATTGACTCCTTCTTTTTCAAACATGATAGTAATGTTTCTGACAGCAGGTTTAGTCAAAGGAATAGTTTAAAAAGGGCGACCAAGTAGGAGAGGCCTGGCAGGCCACATACTGTGCCCAAAATCTATCTAAACTGGAAACCTGTTTAAAACTAATATCAAAATTATGATTTCCCAGACTGATAAGGGCAACAATCTCCGAAGAGAAAAATTTTATTGATCCTTTAAGTAACGTTTTAGCCACATAAAGCCTATTAGGTGGATCCACCAACCCACCTTTATATAACAAATGAACAGCATTTCATCAGGGGGCTGGTTCTCCCTTGGATGAAAATAAATCAGCTAGTTTAAAATCAACTGGCAGAACAGGATCCTCCTCTAGGGCATCGAGCAAGGGAGGGGCAGGTCCCATCCAGAGAGGAACCTCTGGTTCAAGGGGCACAGAAATAACAGGAACAGGAGAACAAGCCACATTTTGGTCAGAAATCAGAGCATCAGAAACAGCAGAAACCTGAGCTTGCAAAACATTAGGCAACACACCCACTACAGTTCCATCAGGCAGAGCACCTGCAGTAATAACTCCCCGGGGATCGTTGGAGCTCAGAACAGTGTTGATGGCCACAGAATCTGCTGCCTTTTGCAGCATTGCCAAATAAGTTGGGTCCTGGGAGTCCGGAGTCCAAGTACCACCATCTTCCTGCTCCCAACCAGCATCTTTTAAGGCTTTCCCGGGTGACCAAGGTGCCCCCTGACCATAATCCTCGGATGTATTAGAAAGGCCTTTCCCAGACGAAAGCCCCCAAGTCATTAAAGTACCTTGTCCTTTACTCCAGCCTGGCTTTTGAGAAGGAGAAAGAAAAATCACTCAGGCTCCAAAGTTCCAGCTGTAGACATCTCTCGTCAATTTTCAGGAAGTTTACCCCAAACTGACGCATACCCCAGACATTGTTTGGTTGCCTGCCTTGCAGAGAGATCCAGAGAAACAAGCTAGGGATGTGGGCACACCAAGGGAATGCTCAGTAAACTACCAGCCCCAGCACAACATTGCGACAGCACAGAGTCGATAGAAAATGACACAGAACCTTCTGCGTCAACAGGGGGCTTAATAGACCTTACTGCTCCACCATCGGGAAGCCCTGAAGATGCCTGCGGGAGCGCTGCAAGCTCCGTATCGAGATGGGAAAGTTCCTGCAATAAAGCCAATCGTAAAGAGGCTTGCAAGGTACCGGGTTGTAGAATTGTATCCACTGCATGTAGCCCAGACCAATCAAAATCGACTCGGTCCTCTGCTGAAACAATTGTCGCCATCGCGACCTCAGCCACCACGCATTTTTCTTCTGTGGCCCCTGAAAGTTGAAGCACAGGGGAGGAGGCCCACTCCCATGCACTCCCGACATCCAATTCCAGCGATGACTCCTGCATACTGGCCACGCAGCAGCCAGTAGGGGAATTTCCCCTGTGTCCCGGCCAAATTTCCCTCATTCACTGAAAAAATACCACCAACAGCTTCATCTGGTTCAAGGTTAGTTGGCATTCATCTTTATCCCCCTTCCCCAGATCGTGCCTGAAAATAGGCAGGATTTGTCTAGTGCACTTAGCCAGTCAACAAAAGCTAAATAAAATAAAAATAAATAAAAATACTCTGTTTTGGGGTTATTTTTCCCTAGGTGCAATACCTTTCATTTTTCTAGCAATGAATTTTAACTGCCAGACCTTTGACCACCCCTCTAGCTTTTGTAGATCTCTCTGAACTTCCCTTATTCCCTTGTCACTATCCACCCTACCACATCATTTTGTTTATCTGTAGAGAAACACAATCTGCCCTGGATTTCTTCTCCAATGTTACTAATGAACATGTTGAAGAGGACTGGACCCAAGTCTGATTCATGTGGAACCCCACTTATAACCTTCCTCTTCTCTGATGTAACCCCACTGACCACTACCCTCTGCAGCCTCCCCTCTTGGCCAGTTATCCACCCAGTTCACTGTGGGTTTAGCTGTTAGCAGGTCTTCCATCTTCTTGAGCAATTGTTTGTGAGGTACCAAGTCAAAAGCCTTGTTGAAGTCAAAGTAGAGCAGATCCAAAGCATCTGCCACAAGGGAAGCATTAAGTTTTCTCATTGGCGAGAATGCCGACCTCCCCCACAGCAATGAAACAATACCAATGCAGGCATTGCGCTGCCTCTTACATGGGAGTTTTCTGTGGGGGCTGCACTCCCTACACCCCCCATGAGGGGGGCTTTGCCCCCCACACTCCCTGGACTCCAGGATTCCAACTCCAGGTCAGAGTTGGTCCAGGAAGGGGGCAGAACACTGGGGGAAGGTGAAACACGGAAAAAGGACCATTACCTCACATGTCACTGTAATGGTCTTTTTCCATGTTTTGCCATCGGAGTGTCAATAAAAAGGGGTGATACAGCCACAAGTCATGACACAGCAAGAGCCCTATAATGATGCAATCATCAGTATTTTCCACACACATTATTTTTACCGTAAGCACCATTAATTGCTCTATTTAGCCCAGATATTCAAACTGTGCCCAAAAAGTGCGCAACAGCTGGATCAAGCGCAAGTCCACTGCGGCCATGCACAAGAAGCATGATATTTAAAAACTGTGCAGGTCAAGATGCACCTGCAGCACATGACTGAATATTGTGCCACCTGTGCCATAACGCAACCAGGGATGTGCAGTGGCACAGTCCAGATGCACCATAGCACAATCAGGAATGCTCAGTGGAGCAGTTCAGATGTGCCATAGCTCAACCAGGGATGCTCAGTGGAGCAGGGCAGCAGTGCAACAACACAACCAGGGATGCACAGGGACAGGAAGCAGGGACCCACAACCCATGCCACAGATGGGCAAAGGAGCACACAGCAGAACAGACAGTACCCCCCACACCCCATGCACTGCACAACCGGTGGAGAGCTAGAATAACCACTGGCCCATCGATACCAGCAACAAACCCACAGCCAGGGCATGGTGCCCCAGCACACCTCCTGGTAAGCTGTGACCGGCACACAAGGATGGATGACCACCCCGTGCCACACCATCCCACCAATGAAGAGTACACCCTGCACCGTGATCCCCAGACACCCTGCCCAGGAGCAGCATCCACCAGTGCAGGACACCCCATGCATGCCACTACCCCCACTGTGACAATGCAATCCTGTGCACCACAGAACCATGCAAGGCAGCCCAACCATGAGCACCCATCAGTGGGTGGCAGCACACAGTGATGCAATGACTGCATACACAGTGCCACCACGCACGTCCCCCCGAGGTACAGCTGGGAGAATGACCATGTGTTGGCACATGAGGTACCTCACACATGACAGGGCATGCCCTGGACCCCACCACCAGTGGTACAGCACCCTGCACACACTCCCAAGGACACACCCCGACCCAGCACTGGCCACAACAGCCAGTGCAGACACCCACAGTGGTGCAAGGAAGCATGCACCACACAAGATGCAACACAGTGCATGGACAAACACCCACCCATACCCAAGGGCACACCAACACAGGGACACAGTAGCGGGGCAACCAAGCACCCAGCGTGTGGCCACAGAAACTGTGTACACATGGCCAGCGCCCCTCCATGGCACAGGAATGCCAGCCACCCTGCGCAGGCACCGTGGAGCTGTACGCTACCAGCATGCGTCCGGAGCACAAGTGACAGACAGTGGTGCACATCCCCTGCAACACACACAAGTGACAGCATGGAGGTGGGACAACAACGGAGGCCACAGTGTCACCCAAGACAGACATGCACCACACCAGTGACAGGAGGCAACCCGGCATTGTGCCGGGTACAGTGGCTATCCAGCACAGACAGCCACCACTGACATGCCAGCAGACCATGCAAGTCACAGATATGCAAGGGTGTCAGCTGCACAGACCATGGACTGTCTGACAGGTGTGCCATGGACACAGAGCATGCACCACGGACCACTGCACACAGTCATCCAGTCCACAGAACACAACAAACACACCACAGACAGTGACTGATAGCTACTCCCACACCATAGTCACTTCCCCATGGACACACACACACACGCACATGACTGCACCACCCCTGCCGACATGCACACCACTGCAGCTGAGCACCTATAGCCTGCTGCAGATCAGAGACCACCACAGTAGGCATATCAAAGCAAATGTATTGTAAAACATCAAACAAAACTTTTACAGATATTTACAAAAGGTTGGCAGGAGGCCACAAACAAGGTGGGGGTGGGTGAGGGCGAGGGTGAACAAATGGTAGAGGAAGGAGGGTGTGAGGTAGGTCCAGAGTGGGAAATCAGGGCATTGAGTACTCACAGGAGAGCCCGTTCCCGTGCTGGCTGCTCCTCCCGCCATGCCGTCGTCACTCCCAGTTGGTCTATCCTTTCAAGGATCTCCAGGGAGGCCTTGGCAACTTGCAGGATCTCCCACAGCATCTGTCTGATTGCCTGGAGCTGCCATCCACCTAGGACAAGGGAGCAGAGTCAATAAGTGTGAATGCACAGCCCCATGCTGCCCACCCACTGTGCATGGCATACGGCTCTGGGACATGCCTTTGTGATGGTTTGTGACCACCCACAGTGATTGTGTCCACAAGACCTGCCCACCCAGGTGCACACAGCCATGTGGACCACTGCACACACCCACCGTCCAAGTCCCGAACAGCACCACCATGGCTGTACAGTGACATGGCTATGCGGTGCGAAGGCAGTGGCACAGTCATGTACCTGGTGCATGCATGGACCACCATTGATGTACTCCCAGACATGCAGTGCCACTGGACAGTGCTGACTGTATCAAGTTGCGTGCATAGTAGTGGTGTCAATGGATGGTGGCCATGCCCTGCTGCCTGCCCTGTTACACAGCATGCAAAAGTAATCATGGATGTAAGGCACTCACCATCATCAGGCTGGTCCCTGCACTGGTCTGGTCTGGCTGCCCTCTCCACATGCTGTGGCTCACGGCGCAGCCTCCCCCTCCCTGGCACGCTGGCGCTTCTCTGGGCCTAGGGTGAAAACATGGTGAGAGGAACATCAGTACAATCCAGTAGCAAAGTCCCCCCACCCCTGTGTGTGTGTGCAATCCCACACAGCCATACCCATCCTCCCCCCACCCCATACCACCACCACAGCCCACACTGGACAGCTCCCCTCATGTGCTGGACACATGCCACCGTGATACCCATATGGACATTATCAGTGTATGGATGGGGCACCTACCTGGCCATGGCACCGTGCCCCACCTGGCACGTGCCCGCAGGTGGCCAAACCTGTCTGGGTCCTGGTGCTGCAGGTCACCATAGCGATGCCTGCACTGCTCTGATGTCTGCTCCATGCCAGTGCCCCTCCTCCAGGGCCACTGCCACCTCCTCCCACATGGCACTCCTGGCCCTGTCCCAGGGTGCCTGCCCAAATAGGGCAGCAGCATGGGGCTCCACTAACTGCACCAGATTGGCCAGTTCCATCTGGCTCCAGAAGGGTGCCCATCTCCATGCCATCCTGCAATGTTTCAGTATCAAAATGGCACTCTGTAGCGCACGTTAGCCATGTGCGGATGCTGCGTAGTACTGCGCTGCCATTCCCCATTGAGGTATCACCAAACAGGATGATTGAGGTGCACCCATGCGGATGCATGGTGCCTAGGGGCAAAGGTCGGCACAGGGTCAGGGGTCTCTCATGCACGGACCACCACAGCGCGATTGGTACTCACCGCGTGTAGCGCGGTAGGGCACCTGTGTGCCACTTCCTGTAGCGGCCTACCATGCTGTGGCCCCAGTGTGCTTACAGCACCCCAGTGCCAGAGTGCCATACATGTGAACGGCACAGTAGCACCACTGGCACAATAGTGGCCATGCTCTGCATTGCCTCCCGTGCACAGCACATCAACAGCGTGGCAGGCGTCAATGTCAGCACCCCGGGCATGCACCGTTTGGTGTCCACTGGGCATGCCACAGAAACGCACCCTTGTCTAAGCATGTTCAACACAATTGCGCAAGTCACAACAGCGATAGTTAGCCAGCATATGTAAATCAGCTAATCAGCTATTCAAATGCACAGATACCGCATTAGCATCCACCTTAAAATTGCGCCTCACCTCATTTGCATGCATTGCGCAATATAAATGCAACATTGGGCTGCAGAGGCCATAGTCTGTTATTGCAGTCTATTGTGGTGAGTTGCATGCTGTTTGGGAGTGTGGACTGTGGTGTGTGGGACATGCATGGGACTGCACAGTCACAGGTAACACCTGTCATTCCCACAGGTTCAAGAATGAGGTGGAGGAAGAGGAACAGAGACAAGGGAGGAAGAGAAGGATTAACTTCACCAAGGCAGAAATAGATGCCCTGTTTGAGGCCTACCTTGACCAGGAGCCACTGCTCAGCGGACAGCAGGGAACACGACAGGCCCGTGTTGCTGCACGGGGAGAGGTGGCGCATGCCATCAACCTGCATGGCAGCCACCAGAGGTCCATGCAGGAGTGGAAGAAGAAGGTGGGTACGGACAGGTGGAGGATTAAGGACAAGCTGGCTGCCATCAGGGCAGCACAGGCTGCGACTGGTGGGGGACAGCCGGCCATGCAACACCTGACCCCACAAGAAGAGCGGGTTGCTGGCAGCATGCGGTGTTATGCCATTCAGGGTGTTCCAGGTGATGGATTCCAGACAGGTGGTAGCCCATCACTGCATGGTAGGTCCTGATCTGTCACTGGGGAGGAGACAGGGTAGGGCAAATACATTAATGCTACTGTGTTCCCTTACAGCTCCTGAGCATCTACATGGGTCAGCGGTGGTGGGCTTGTCCACTGAGGGTGATACCATGGACATAGAGGAGGGTCCATCCACCTCCACAGGTGTCTGTGGATCAGGACAACAGTGGGCCCACCTGGCTGTCTGGATTGATATTGGTGGAGCAGGTGCAGAGGAGGCCCTGCCCGTGTCCCAGCATGCAGCATCCATGGATGCCAGCATGCTGAAACTCAGACTGGTGCTGGATCCGTCACTGATGATGATGGAGCTCACTTCATGGACAGTGATACGTGTGGGCCACAGGATGGCCACACGGCAGGTAACAGCACGGGCATGGCTGTGGGTGGTGCCGCCGTGGAGGCCTGCATGACATCACGGTCCCAGCTTGTGCCTGTCTGCATCTATGGGGCAGCACTGGTGTGTGTCCAGGACAGTGGGGCTGTTGAGGCCTCTGCGGTGGCACCATTGAGCCCTTGGGAGCAGCAGCCAGAGAGGCAGTGTCAGGAGTCAGCCAAAGGCCATGGGGTTAAAGTGTCGGGGGGCAGCATCAGTGCACTGCCTGTGGACATGCCCAGGCATGGTCCTGGTGTGCAGCACCCACCCTTAAGGAGTGCTGCCCATCAGGGCTGTGAACACCGTGAGGGACATCATGCCAATCAGGCAGATGACCTCTTAGATGAGCACACCCGCATACTCCAAGATTCAGTCGATCAGCAGTTGCGGCTTGTGACAGCGGTGGATGCACTCAGTGTGGTCCTGTGCCAGGCAGAGGAGTGGTGCAGCAGGGACACTGGTCTACTCCTGGCAGGGATGAACCGGACGCGGGAGGATGTGACCGCTGCCATTGACAGGCTGACACAGACAATCACAGCTGCCATGGCCACAGTGGGCCCACAGTTATTTGCCCATGCATCGCAGACATTGCACAGTGCAATGTTCACCCCCTGTTCCCAGCATCGTGCGACACCCTCCTTGTCGACACCGGGTTCAGCTGTGGGCATCCCGAGAATGCCTGGTGCTGGCGGTGTGCTGCAGACCCCTGCGCAAGCACAGTCGCGTTCATGCAGCAGAACCCCTGAGGGACCATCGGTGCCACCCCATGAGGCCACTGGTCAGCCTGTCACTGCTGGTAGGTCTCGATGGGGCCGCCCATGCATCCATGGTGGCCATGGCAATGTTGCACATGACTGACTTGTCTCCCACCAAGGCTACTGTCTGACACTGCCCTGTGTGCAGTGTGTTGTTCAACATGAAATGCACGGATGAGGTACCCAGTCCTGTACACACACACACACACACACACACACACACACACGTTCCATCTGCACACTCTCCCAGCTGCTGTCCACTGTGGCATGTGCATGATGATGCCTGCATTGCACTGTCCACCACTGTGCAATGGTGCCCAGCATCTGACACACGCACAATGACAGGCACTGGGCGTGGTGGTCTGTGGACATGTGTGGCTAGGGGTGGCGGTTGGGTTCGGCATGCCTCCTACCCTTTGTGCATTTCTTGTGGTGTGTGTGTGTGTATGTGTGAGTGTGTAAGTGTGTGACCGCATGCCTTGTTATACCTTGCCCATCCCTGACGGCATGTGCGGTTTCATTCTCGGCCAATTCCCTTTATGACATGCACCCCTGGGGTTTGTCCATGCGTGTCTGTGGGTTGTGCCCTTACCACTGGTGGTTGCACATGGCCCCATGACTTACCTGGGTTGGTTGAAGTGCTCCTCTGTGATGGTGTCCCGGTGCAGCTGTGCCATCCGGATCAGTTGGGGGTCCTTTCGACCAAGGGGGGCTGCCCATCACCATCTTCACCAGCGTCCTCATCGTCCCCATCGCTGTCCCCCTCTTTGACCTGTACGGCTATCCCACAGTCATTGGCCATGTTGTGCAGTATGCAACAGGCCAGGAATAGCCCACAGGCCTCTGAGTGGCTGTACTGTAGGGCACCACCAGATGTGTCCAGGCAACAGAAACGTGCCTTCAGCATCCCGAACACATGCTCGATGACATTGCGTGTGGTGGCATGTGCCTCATTGTAGCGTTGCTGTGATGGGGTCAGGGGTTCTGGTATGGTGTGAGCAGCCAGGGATGGATTGGGTATCCACTATCACCTGTGTGTAGAGGGTGGATATTAGTTTAGTGATCAGCGTCGCCCTGCCATGGGCCATCTAGGCCAGTAACCATGTCACTTCTGACTATGCCCCTCCCAAGCTCCATGTCTTTCTGCGTGATTTGCATACTCACCCACTAGGTGGCCAGTGAGGATGTCCCCACTCTCGAACCTGTGGCCCAGTGCAGACTGGTGTTAGATGAAGGCATCTTGTGCTCCCCCAGAGTGCAAGGCACAGACATTGATTATGCGCCCCCTGGCATTGCACACCACCTGGCAGTTGATGCATGCATACCCCTTCTGATTTATGTATGCGGCCCCTTCGGGGCCAGGTGGCATGCAGATGGCCACATGGGTGCAGTCAATTCCCCCTGAGCACGCCAGGCATACATGCTACCCTGTGGAACTCATGTATGTTTGCTGTGCACTCTGCCGGTGTGCTGGAGAAACAGATGTACTCCGCAGCATGTGGCAGTAGTGCACTGAGGAATTGGGTGAGAAGGCATGATGTGGCTGACTGGGTTATGCCTGTCATGTCCCCTGTTGGTCTCTAGAAGGTACCCGTGGTGAGCAGGCACATGACAGCTGTCACTTTGGGCTCCACTGACAGAGCATGGCTCCATCATGTGGGTGCCTGCATCACATCACTGCACAGCTCACAGAGCCACCTCAGGATCACCTGGTTCAGGTGGTACTGGCCCACGATCTCAGTGTCAGTGTACAGCTCAAAGCTGGTGTGGGCTCGGTACTGCCTGTTGGGGGCATGCCTCTGACGGTCCCTTCCACAGCTGCACTCCACTGCTGCCTGCCTTCTCACCCCCCTCATTACTGCCTCCATCTGGATGGTGGCACTGGCCATGACCCTGGCTTGTCTTACACCCCTGGCTGCTGTTTTACCATTCCCCTGCTGTCCTTACTGCTACTCCCCCTGCACTAGGAACACCTCCTAGTAGTGGCCGTCCTGCCTACTGTCTGTGCCCTCACTGCTGTGTGGCACTTCCCACTTTTCTTGTGTGCAGTGGCACAGGCTCCCCACACCTTCCCTGTTCCTGGTAGTTCCAGGTGCTCTGTGCTGCTCCTGCCCTGTCCTGCTCACAGTTGCTGTGTGCCTGCTTGCAGTTCACCCACATGTGGCTTCCCTGTAGCGTTTTTGCACCTATCTCTTGTTCTTTTTTATTTTGGATCATTTCCACTATCGCGCAACTTTCGCTTGCTCCCCTATTGCGCATGGTGCATGTTGTTGAATATCGCACTGGACCATTTATTCATGGTTCCTCCCTTTACTTGCACATGCATTTATTACCCATTGCTCTTTTGCGCACAGATTTGGGGCGATTCGCCCCTGCTGAATATTGCACAATGGTGCATTTTCAGACTTGTGCTGGCGCATTCCTGTTGCGCATGGTGCAACCCTTTTGAATATCTGGGCCTATGTGGCAAAATATTTAAAAATAGCATTCATACATTTTGACGTATTTATCCTGCCACAGGTGCACACTGAAATCAGAACCTACCCCTACAACAGGACCAATAAAAATGTCAGCAAATATGTATTGCTTCTGATGCCTGACTTACCCCTATTCCATCTTTACATGATATTTTTCCTGCTATTTAACATATTCAAACTCAAGTGTTAGGTCATGCATTCATCTTTCTTCCTCCATCTATGACTCTGACACTATTTGCTATTAGGATTTCAGTCAGACTGAGTACTTTTTATTTATGTCCAATTACACCTTCCCAAAACTATTTTGTTACTTTAAGTTGGCTTACTTTCACTGCATGCATTTAAATATACTGTATTGAGTAATTTAAATAAGAAAACTCTATTGGTAATCTTCTAATCACAGAAGCGGTATCAGTCTGAGGTTTTTCAAATTCTCCAGTAACCACATACTACAGGTTTGTTCATAGCTAACCCTGTTGATATTGTTGTGGCATTTAAATAAATATATACATATATATATAGGATATATATCTATATATATATCTATATATATATATATATATATATATGATAGTGGCTCGGTCGCCTCCTGTACTTAGGGTTGAGTAGATACTTCAATGCTAAACTCAAAATGTCGCACTCTAATGACTTTGCAACCGTTGAATGGATTCGCACAAAAGTTGGTATGCTCCACCCAGAAGTGTAAATCTCTTGATGTAGCAAGTTTTGTTCCAGTCAGATGTGAGGTCTCTGAGTTACAGAGAGGTGAAAAACATGTTTTTACTGAATGACTTCGCTGGGGATTTTTCTTTAAACTTGCTTACAGACCAGAAGGTTTGTTTGCTTGGTATGAAATTTTCAGGACAGAAAGGGACTACCTCACAGATGTGCCTTTTGCTGGTCTGGTGAAAAAAAACAATAAGCCATTTTTAAGTTATTGCAATTTTTAAACATTTGAGAAAATAATTTCTGAACATGCTCAGTAGGCACATCAATATATCTGGTTGATACAAAAGAGGAATCCTGCATTGTATGAGAAAATTCATCTTTTGTATGGCTGCCATCTTCTTTCCAGTTTGCTTTAACTTCAGATTTGGAAACCTCCAAAAATGATATTCTGGGGAGCAATCAACACATGTAGCTTGCTTATTGTGACCCCCTTGGTGCATTCTTCACTTTACTGTTTGGAAAATGCCCTTAAAATGTGTGTTATTTAACATTTTAATTCTTTATTCATATCGGTGTCATACGACGTAGGATCCTACATCGTATGACTCTGATACAAAGAATTTAAATGTGGATATCGCAGCCATTTTTTGGTATTTTCTCACCAGATTTTCAACGTATACATTTTGGGTCCCTGCCTCATGAACAATGTCTCTGTCATCTCATTGCTCAGTCCCAAAAGGTGATTTCACGGTCACTGCATGGAATCATCTTTTGGGAGAGGAAATCACCTTTTGGGACTGATTAATGAAATGACAGTCCCAGTGTTTATGAGAGGTCTCAAAAAGCCCATGTTGAAAATTTGGTGAAAAAAAAATCCCCAAAAATGGCTGTGTTACAAGAGTGCATTGCGTAGTTTCTACCCACACTCGTAACGTCGCCAATTTTTAATATTTAACTCCAGATTTTCAACACTGCCATTTTTTCACACCTCCTCATGAACAGTACAGTTGTCATTTCTCACATCCTGCCCAAAATGTGATTTTGCACCTCTGCAGCAGAATGACGCATCACTGTGTGAACTCGACTTTTGGGATAGATTAATGAAATGACAGTGAAATTGCTCATGACGTGGGGTCCCCAAAATGCCATGTTAAAGGTTGGGTGGAAAAAATCCTAAAAATGCCCGAATTACGTGTGTCAGTTGAATTGTGGTGCCCATGGTGCCTTTCGACACCCGTGTCTTGAAAACAGTGTGAGATATAGATTTTGTCAGCTATCTCACATGGAGGCCTTATGTCATGATTATAATGACACTGGAATTTTTTTCATAGCTGCTACGGTTGCTGAGATATTGGCAAATTAGTGGTACAAGTGTTCCTTGCCCTCTATGGCTGGTGTATGGCTCCGTTATTACATGTAAGTGGGAATGCAGGGCCTGGAGGTCCCATGCTCCCACATACACATGACATTACACAAAAAATGGGCAGTGTGAAGAAAGCACAGGAATTACATATCAGTTACTAGTTACATTACACTTTCTCAAAAAGAAGGGAAATTCATTGAAGAAAACTCTGTTAATGCATCAATTAGGGTTAAAAGCACAGTGGCAAAAGTTTGGAAATGTGATGTTAGGGTTACACCCCTACCACCTCACCCTCCACACACCAACAGGCATCGGGGTGTGCGTTGATGTTGTCAGTCCTAACTCTTACCCCGTTCTCCTATACTGCACTGCCTCAACTTGTTTACACATGGGGGTGAGAGTTAGGTTAATGACCCCAATGCACACCCAGATGACTGCTCGTGTAGGGGTGGTGGAGTGGTGGGGGTGAGGTGGTAGGGGTGTAACCCTAACATCACATTTCCAAACTTTTGCCTCTGTGCTATTAACCCTAACAGATGCATTGATGAAGTTGTTGGCAATTAAAATATATAAATATATATATATATATATATATACACACATATATACACACACACACACACACACACACACACACACAGCGATCCCTCTCTATAAAGAACACCTTTATAACAAACTCCCTCTTACACTGAACACCTTTGATGGTTTCCATTGCTCATTAAATAGGCATATTAACACATCACTATAGTGAACACCTAGGTATAGCACACAAATCAGGCTCAGTGGTGTTCACTCTAGAGAGGGATCGCTGTGTGTGTGTGTGTGTATATATATATATATATATATATATATATATATATATATATCTATATATAAAATAGGGGATACATGATGAGCACGAGTGTGATATGGAAAATATTTTTACTCCTCTAGAGTGACCACTGAATACTCATGAGTGGCAAAGCCACGAGTGAGGTTTCAGAGGTCACTGTACAGGACTGAACATATTTCCCATATCACACGAGTGCATATCATGTATCCTATTTATACAATGGGGCCTCATTGTTGCAAAATGAACAATTTGTGTGGCTTTGCATGGTTGCATGGCTTTGTGTGGCTTTACACAGGTTTAGCGAGGGTTTGGGGTGTAATAAAAGGCATTTATTTTAATTCTACTGATGTCATCAGGATTTATTTCACTGCAGTGAAAATAACTTGTTTTATCTCACTGGAGTATGTCTCACTCCCACTGAATAAATATATATATATATATATATATATATATATATATATTTAGGTTCATTGTCAAGTTTTGAAAAGATAGACTTCAGTATGGATGTCTCACAGAAGTTGAAACATAGAAATATGGAAGTTGGTGGCAGATAAGGACTGTGTGGCCCACCCAGTCTGCCCATTTTTGCCTACCTATTACAAACCACAGATTCTAGTTACATAGAAACATAGAAACATGGACTTTGATGGCAGATAAGGACCACTTGGCCCACTCAGTCTGCCCATTTCTCTTCCTATTGGATAAGCTGCAGATTCTAGTTAACCAACAGCCTAATTCCTGCACCCCCCCACTACAATTGCCTTACGTCTGTCCCATGCATGTTTGAATTCCCCCACTGTTTTAGACCCAACAACCTCCCCAGGAAGGCAGTTCCATGCATCCACCATTCTCTACATAAAAAAAAATTTCCTCACATTACCTCTGAGCCGTCCCCCCTCTATCTTAAAATTGTGCCCTGTTGTTCTTACACATCTCTTTTTCTGAAAGATGCTACCCTCCTGGACTTTGTTGATTCCCTTGAGGTACTTAAAAGTTTCTATCATGTTCCCCCATCCCTCCTTTCATCAAGAGTATATATATTAAGCTCTATCAGTCTCTCTTCATACGGATTCTGATGTAGACCATGCACCATTTTAGTTGCCCTCCTCTGGACTGCTTCCATCCTGTCTATGTCCTTGTGTAGATGGGGTCTGAGAGTTGATCTGCAACTCACCCCTTTCTTTCCTGTCCCTAAGATACTTTTATGCTTATCCGATGCATTCTTTAAATTCCCTAACTGTCTTTGCCTCTATTCCTTTCTTTGGGAGGTTGTTCCAAGCATCCACCACTCGTTCAGTGAAAAAGTACTTTCTCATGTTACCTTAAACCTCCCCACTTTAACTTCATTTTGTGCTCTCTTTTCTTGCATTTCTACTTGTTTTGAATGATGCTCCCCTCCTGTACCTTGTTTACACCCCTGAGGTACTTGAACATTTCTAACATGCCACTGTACAGGACCATGGTTAGGCCACACCTGGAGTATTGGGTACTGTTCTGGAGACCGCACCTGCAGGGGACAAAGATAGAATGGAATGGGTTCAGAGAAAGACTACCAAGATAGTGCACGGCCTATACAAGAGACCATATGAGGAACGGCTGGAAAAGCTTGGCCTGTACACACTGGAGATGAGAAGTGGGAGGGCATGAAAGAAATATTTAAATATTTGAAGGGAATAAATAAGGTGAGGAAAGGGAGCATTTTCAAAATGAGTGCTAACACATCAATAAGAGGGCACAGATTAAAATTGGAGGGATGCAGTTTCAGAGAAAATGTGAAGGGACAGTACTTCACTGAGAGGGTGGTGGGTCTCTGGAATAGGCTACCAGAATAGGTGGAAGGAGTGAAATTGATGGGGGAATTTAAGTGGGCATGGGTTACCAATATGGAATTGAGTATGAGAGGCAAGGGTACGAGTGAAAAAAGGGAATTAGGTCAAGATGGCAAAACAGCCATGGGGAGGAAAAGGGCAGACTGGGCCAAGTGGTCCTTTTCTGCCAGCAGATTTCTGTTTCCATGTTTCTATCATGCCCCCACTCCCTCATCTCCTCCAGGGAATACATATCGAGTTTCCCTAGACTCTACTCATAGAGCTTTTCATGCAGACCCAGCACCTTGTTTGTAGCCCTCCTCTGGACTGCCTCCAGTCTTTCTATGTGCTTCTGGAGATGTGGTCTCCAGAACTGGACACAGTACTCCAGCTGAGGTCTCGCCAGCAATCTGTACATTGGCATAACCACCTTCTACTTTCTGCTGGTGATACCTCTCCCTATGCACCCCAGCATCCCACTGGATTTCCCCACAGCCTTCTCACATTGTTTAGTTGCCTTTATGTCATCCAATATGAGTACTCCTAGGTCCTGTTCCTGCTTGGTGGCCACCGGTACCTCACCCCCCCCATCTTGTACACCTCCTTTGGATTTCTGCTCCTTAAGTGTGTGACTTTGCACTTTTTCCATTGAATCTTAGTGGCCGCACATCTGACCACTCCTGCAATCTGCTTAGGTCTTTTCTAATTTTTATGTTGATTACACACATGCGCAAGAAACATGTTGTGGCAGCTTTCAGGAAGCAGGTTGTGGGGTCGACAGCTGTTAGTGACCAATGCTGCGCTGCTGCTGACACTAGTTCGCGATACCGCGACAGCCATGTAGGTTTCATCTGCTACAATCAGGGGCCACCTCGTCATTGCAGCGTAAGCCATTCGCTGCAATGAGGGGAAGTTACCGTCATTACTAATTGGTGGAACCTTGTTACAGTGATACTGTTTGTGAACATGGTGGTGGCTTGCCACCATGTTTAAAACAATATTAAGCCCCTGCAGAGAGTGCCCAGTCCCCTGGCAGCATGTCCCCCCCGTGTTTGTTTGTCGAAGCAGGGCCCCAATCCCTGTCGGCTTCAGTGTCTCAAGGTTGATGTTGCCAGCGGGGGCCACACTCCGTTGGCATTATGTAACACCCTACTTTTTGTGTGTACCAGCGAGGTGGCCAGTCCCTTGGCATAATGGCACCCCGCCGTTTGTTTGTGCTCTATGGGGATGCCGGTCCCAGTTGGCATAATGTAACCCCTTTTGTTGTGTGCTGATGGGGGTGCCCAATCCCCATCGGTGACAGCTGCCCTCCCCAAAAAGCCTCCAGTGGCATGCTGAGCCCCCCAGTGTACCATATGCCCTGTAAAATAAAACGTTCCCGTGATGGGTTTTTTTCCCTATAAAGGAAAATGGTCCCTCAGCAGTCCCCTGCCCCTTCCACAACCTGCGCCCACCCACTTCGCACCCTGCCTCCCCACACCCTCCCACCAATACTTGCCTCCAGAGTCTGCCATGATTATCTTCGGTGGACCAGGAACAGGTCTGTACTCTTCCAAGCCGACTGCGAACTGAGGAAATGCCGGTAAGCTGTATAATGAAACAAATAGGGTTTTTTCAACTTTGATACATATCTCGGGCATTTTTTTTAATTTTACCACCAAATTTTCAACATGGGATTTTTGGGACCCCCCTCATGAATTCTGGCACTGTCATGGCATTATTCTGCCCCAAAAGGTGATTTTGCGGTCACTGAGCGGAATCCCCTTTCGCAACTGAGTAACAAAATGACAGTACCAGTGTTCATGAAGTGGGCTCTCAAAAAGCCAATGTTGCAAATTTGGTGGGAAAAATCCCCAAAAATGACTGTTTTATGAGTGTGCGTTACACAGTTGCTAAGCATGCTCATAATTTTGCGAATCTGCAATATTTTCATGCCAGATTTTCAACAGTGGCTTTTTTCACACCTCCTGTGAACAGTACAGATGTCATTTTCCACATCCCAGCTGAAATGTGTTTTCGCACTTCCGGCATGCATTGCGCAGTCACTGTGGGAAATCAGTGTTTGGGACACTTTAAGAAAATGAGGAAAATTTGGTGACGATCCTCCATAAAATGACTGTGTTATGAGCTTGCATTGTGCAGTTTGCATGCACACTCGCAACTTTGTGAATTAATAACATTTTCACTCCAGATTTTCAACATTGCCATTCTTCTGCACCTCCTTATGAACAGTATAGCTGTCATTTTTCACATCCTGGCTGAAATGTGTTTTCGCAGTTCTGGCGCAGAATAGCATGGTTGCTGTGGGACATCCATGTTAGGGACACATTATGAAAATGACAGTGACATTGTTCATTAGCAGAGGTCCTAAAATGCTTACATTAAAAAAATTTGGTGATGAAAGGTCATAAAATGAGTGTGTTATGAATGTGTATTGCACAGTTTCCATGCACGCTAGTACCTTCGCAACTTTGCAATATTTTCACTCCAGATTTTCAACATTGCCATTTTTCCACACCTCCTTATGAACAGTGCAGCTGTCATTTTTCACATCCTGGCCAAAATGTGTTTTCGCTCTTCTGGCACACAATAGCGGGGTTGCTGTGGGAAATCAGTGTTTGGGACACATTAAGAAAGTCACACTTCATTGTTCATGAGCAGAGGTCCTAAAATTCCTATGTTGAAAATTTTATGATGAAACTCCATAAAATGACTGTGTTACGAGCGTGTGTTGTGCAGTTTCCATGCACCCTTGCAAATTCACAAATTAGTAATATTTTCATGCCAGGTTTTCAACACTGTCATTTGTACACACCTCCTTATGAAAAGTACAGCTGTCATTTTTCACATCCTGGCCGAAATGTGTTTCTGTGCTTCCGGCGCAGAGTACTGCAGTCACTGTCAGAAATCAGTGTTTGGGACAGATTGGGATTGAGTGAGTGAGGGGGGAATGACCGAGCTCAACTGAGCTCTGTTGGGACTGCAGCAGATTTCTTTGTGGGCAGGAAAAGGTGCCAACACAGGCAGGAGCCCAGTACAAAAGAGCAACCTGCAGCACTGGGAGACAAAAAATGAGTGAGGGAGGGGAGTGAGTGAGTTCAACTGAGCTCTGTTGGGACTGCTGCAGATTTCTTTGTGGGCAGGAAAAAGCAGCAATGCATGCAGGGGCCCAGTACAAAAGGGCAGCCTGCAGCGGTGGGAGAAACAGAATGAGTAACTGAGAGATGGGGAGTGAGCAAGCTCAACAGAGCTCTGTCATGACTGCTGCATATTTCTTTGTGGTAGAAACAGGTGGCTATGCAGGCAGGAGCCCAGTACAGAAGGGCAGCCTACAGCACTGGCAGAAACTGAATGAGTGAGTGAGACAGGAGGAGTGAGTGAGACCAATGGAGCTGTGTCAGGACTGCTGCAGAATTCTTTGTGGGCAGAAAAAGATGCCAATGGAGGCAGGAGCCAGTACAAAAGAGCAGCCTGCAGCGCCAGGAGAAACAGAATGAGTACGTGAGAGAAGGGGAGTGAACGAGCTCAATGGAGGTCTATCATGACTGCTGCAGATTTCTTTGTGTGCAGGAAAAGGTGGCAATGCAGTCAGCAGCCCAGTACAAAAGGCCAGCCCGTAGGGCTGGCAGAAACAGAACGGGCGAGTGAGAGAGTGGGGGAGTGAGCAACCTCAACGGAGCTGTGTCAGGACTGCTGCAGATGTATTTGTGGGCAGAAAAAGCTGCCACTCAGGCAGGAACCCTGTACAAAAGGGCAGTCTGCAGGAGCAGGAGACAGAATGAGTGATTGAGGAAGGGGGAGTGAGTGAGCTCAACAGAGCTCTGCTGGGACTGCTGTGGATTTCTTTGTGGGCAGAAAAAGGCAGCAATGCATGCAGGGACCCAGTACAAAAGGGCAGCCTGCAGCAGTGGGAGAAACAGAATGAATGAGTGAAAGAGGGGGAGTGAGTGAGTGAACTCAACGGAGCTCTATCCTGACTGCTGCAGATTTCTTTGTGGGCAGAAGAAGGCAGCAATGCAAGCAGGAGCCCAGTACAAAAGGGCAGCTTGCAGTGCTGGCAGAAATGGAATGAGTGAGTGGGAGAGGAGGAGTGAGCAAGCTCAATGGAGCTCTGTTGGGACTGCTGCAGATTTCTTTGTGGGCAGAAAAAGGTGCCAGTAGAAGCAGGAGCCCATTACAAAACAGCAGCCTGCAGCACCAGGAGAAACAGAATGAGCTAGTGAGACAGAAGGAGTACGTGACCTCAATGGAGCTCTGTCAGGACAGCTGACAATTTCTTTGTGGGCAGAAAAAGGTGCCAATGCAGGCAGAAGCCCAGTACAAAAGGGCAGCCTGCAGTGCCGGAAGAAACACAATGAGTGAGTGAGAGAGGGGGAGAGAGCGAGCTCAACAGAGCTCTATTGTGACTGCTGTGGATTTCTTTGTGGGCAAAAAAAGGCGACAACGCAGGCAGGAGCCCAGTACAAAATAACTCTGCAAGCTGGCCGGATCGGAATGAAAGCGGAGAGAGAGGAGTGAGCTTGCTCAATGGACCTGTGTCAGGGCTGCAGATTTCTTTCTGGGCAGAAAAAGCCGCAAACAGAGGCAGACGCCCAGTGCAAAAGGGCAGTCTGCAGCACCAGCAGAAACAGAATGAGCGAGTGAGAGAGGGGGAGTGATCCACCTCAATGGAGCTCTGTCAGGACAGCTGCAGATTTCTTTGTGGGCAGAAAAATGTGCCATCACAGGCAAGAACCCAGTACAAAAGAGCAGCCTGCAGCACCAAGAGAAAAAGAATGAGCCAGTGACACGGGGCAGTGAGCGAGCTCAACAGACCAACGCAATCAACATTCGGCATTGACAAATGCTTGTTTGTATCCCCTCTGGAGTGCCATCCCTGTTGCAGATCTTAGTGTCATCTACAAAAAGACATACTTTCCCCTCCAGCCCCTCTGCAATGTCACTTATGTACTGTATATATTGAAGAGGACTGGTCCCAGGACTGATCACTGTGACACCCTACTGGTTACCTCCCTCTCATCTGATTGAACAGCATTCACCAGCACCCTCTGTGTCCTGCCCCTCAACCAATTTGTGATACAGTTTACACCTTAGGGCCCACCCCCATGCTATCTAACTTGTTTGCCAACCTTCTTCTGGTTTCTTTCCTTCTTTGAGAGTTCAAACATCTGTAATTTTCTCTTTTTTCTCTGTATGAGCACAGTCATAAATATTGATTTTTAAAGGTTTTGAAGTACAGTATAATTTACAACACTTAGAGCTTTTGCCAAAATCACATTCATCACATTTTGAATGAACAAATGAATGGATGGGTAGATTAATGGATGGATGAATTAATGAATTCTCTGGCCATAAATTTTGAAGTAGAGCAAAGCATAATGTTATTTAGTTAGTTGTCTGCATCTGTGTCAGTTTTTCTTGATATGTCTGAAATGGTTATTTTTTTATACTTGTCTTGCTGTCATTAAGTGGTCTTAGTTTCATCTATGCAATATCAGGTGTTAGATTACTGCAGGAACAACTCTCATCTCTTCTTGTATTCATCAATGTTTTAAAGTGGGGTTAGCTTGTGGACCTTGAATTTATTGCAAAAGGTTCCCATTCCATTGTCAAACTGATCAAAAATAGTACATGTTGTGTATTAGCAGGTGAAAAAATTAAATTTCATTAACCTCATTTTTCCTCGATAGGTTCACTGAATTCATGTTTTATTTGTCTTTCATGCATAAAACACAAGATTAATAGCTGCTTTTCTTTCATATGTTTTGCAGTTTATGTATTTGTTTCAATAGGCAGGTCATGTGCCTTTTTTCAGTCTTATTTAAAAGCACATTAGGAAACTATCCTTGGATGAGTCTGTATTCAACTGACAGCTAAAACTGTGATTATGCTACAATCTGAAGAAGCTAATATAATGTGCCAGTTCTTGAAACCTAAGGTGAAGCAAACTGCTCCTGACAATTATGTTGTCGTTAACAGCAATTTCAACATTTCTAATACATTTGCATGATAAGCAGACGGTGCTGGTGATCTACAGAGCTGTTGGCAATCTTCAGAAAGAATTCTACATGACCCTCTGCAGAGCAGGAAACAGTAGGTCCAGCAGAGCAGAATTCCAAAACACGGCTGATGCAACTGTAATGATTCCAAGCTTCCCTTTCCCAGCTCAGGGTTTAAAGCCTTATTGCTTACTTCCCAGTACCTTGCTTTAAGAAGGCAGACATTACTGTCAAACTAAGCAAAAGCCCCATTGTCCTGGGGAAAATAATTTTTTTTTCATGCCATCTGTTCAAAGCCTTCGTCTCACTGTGTGGTCTGACACCAGTGACATTGCTCTGTTGTGACTAAGGTTATCCCTACCTGTATGTAAAAACCCAGACCACCATGAGCAATGACAGAAGCAGAAGTAAAGTGATTCATGAGCCTCAATTCACAGACATTACCTCCTGTGTAATATAATATTAATTTACCTTTACTAACTCGATTCACTAATGTGCCAATGAACAAGAAGGGAGACTGCTGAATCAGTTATATGTTCAGATGTAACGCTACTGTGTCACTTCTGGTTATGAGTGCTTTTTCAGGTTATTTTGGTTATATCATTGCAAAGCAAAGCTGAGCAGTTCTGTCACACAAAGGACTTTAGAAGAATCTCTTATAAGCATAAAATACATATTATACAATGGGGATTGAAAATTCAGTAACCTCATTGGTCAAAACACATCACATGACTGTGATAAATCCTCCAGTATACCCACTGAAAAAGTTTGATATCACTATAAAAACAAAAAAAAAGTTGAACATTGTATAATAGCAATATACCATGACAGGGAGTGGGTATATGGGTGGATTTACCACTTCTGGTGTGGTTAAGTCACTCGGCTGCACCTCGTGACCGAACCACACCAGGTGTGATAAATCCACCCATATACCCACTCCCTGTCATGGTATATTGCTTTATAAACATATTACACAAATAAACATAAATAGTTATGAAGGGTTCTATTTTTTAAAGGAAGTTATTTAAGATCAAAATGTTTTAATCTTCCACCATGCTTAAAATCACTTAGGAATGTTCATGTTTCACATGATTCAAAATAAAACTAGAGAAGTCTGAAGTACTCCCACTAACTAACAAGCTGGACTCCCACATACTAAAACTACACATGTTTAAAGTTCCTACATCAGGCATCAAGTTTTGTGGTGTGACATTATTAGCAGACATCAGCAAGACACTATGCCTTAGCTTCAGTGTCAGTGGCTCAGCAGGTAGCACACTCGCCTCTGAGGCTGGGAGATCAGAAAGCTGTGGGTTCTATCCCCACACCAGGCACTTGTGTTAATATCCCAATACTGACACTGTAGTGCAGCATGAGGGGGGATGCTGCACTCCTGAGGTGCCGTCTTTTGGATGAGATATTAAACCGAGGTCCCATCTGCCTGTTCTGGTGGTAGTTCAGGTGGATGTAAGAGATCCCATGGCACTTCTGGAAAAGAGTAGGGGAACGTTCTATTGAAACAAAAATCAGAACACAATAGAAAAAGAAATATTGGCTACATACATGTCTGTAAAAAAAACAGATCATAAGTTATCCTGTAACAGCAGCATCTGTATCAGTAATCCATGGCAAAGCTTTCCATAATTCCAAAGCAACTGACCTGGGCATATTATTACATTCAAAAACATAGATCTTTTGTAAGTCCTTCATAATTTTCCCTTCTAACTCAACATAAGAACATTATTTTGGTTGCAAGGTAAACAGACATCAGGCCATCCATATATTCCATTTAATCACTGTAAAGATGAGATTCAAAGTATTCTGATCCAAGCAATTCCATTGGGAAGAGAACCTACCATATAATAAGTGTTGGTAGGTGATTATGGCACAAAGAGACTCCCCCCATTGTTGAGCAAACAAACTCCAAAGTTGGTTAATAAAGGAACAATCAAAAATAAATGTAAAATCTCCTGCTGAACAATACACTGAGGATGGGAGCAAAGCCTCTCTTGCATCTGCTTATGCTTCTTATTGGCCTTTATGTTAATCCTGTCATGGCAAGATAGCCAGTGAAAATCCCAAATATCAGCTGGGATTCTCGAGTTTAGCAATAATCGTCTAAGATGTGCTAGATATGGGCTAGGGCATTTCAAAAAAGGTTCCGGGACTGCACAAATCGTTAAGACAAGATGGGCATATAACTGTTTATAGGTGGAAGAAAGAATCATTTGGGTCAAAATCTGCCATTGTTTCAATCTCAAAAAGGTATGTTTTATATAGGCCGGGGTAGATGCCGTATTCCGAATAAGTCATAGAGAATGTGTTTCCCATTTATGGAATCACTGGTTGCAAGACACATAAAGCCATGGTTCCCAACCCTTGTGAGTGTTGACTAACAAGACTGTAAGTTAGAAGCAAAAAAAAAATACTCATGAAAAACAATGAAGGGTTCACCATATTCAGACCACCCTCTTTAGTCGGCAAGTATGTAACATTCCGCTTAATCGGGTTAAGCCTGCTCCCCCATAGAGCTAACAAAATGGCTAAAAATACTCTTTCTAAAGATTTAGGGATTGAAAACACATAACTAAGGTATAAGAAAAGGGATATTAAAAAGGTTCAAGTAAGAAAAACCCTATTTTTTTCCCAATCTGTCCCCTATTCCAATATGCTACTTTTTTCCTTCCACTGTCCAATTTTCCCATCCAATTAAGTACATCAGCATCCAAGATGCCAAATTTAATTCCTAAAATAGTAATGGGACCAGACCGGAGCAGGATGGGGCCAATACTATCCACCTGTAGCTTGAGAAGTTCCCAGTGTCATACAGACACATTTTTTATAATTAGACGAGGCTCCAGAGACAGCACCCAAGGAGGTACAGAGGTCCAGTGCTCACGGTACGGAATCATCTGTGGCCACTAAAAGATAAATATCATCCGAATATGCAACAGCATTATGATGGGTTACAATATTTGCACTATGTATTGACCAGATCCGGGGGTGAGAATTTATAGTCCTCAGAAGACCATCAACAAAAAATACATACAATAAAGGACTGTGGGGACAGCCCTGAAGGACCCCCTCTTAACTGGGATAAAAGGACCAACCCAACCATTTACAATGGGAACCTTAGTTGCCATCATATGTAAACCCTGAAACCACGTAATCATCGGTTCTAGCACATGATAACAATGGAGTGCAGCCCACAAAATATCATGCCAAACTGAAATTGAAAGCTTTCTTCTGGTCCAAAGAGACCACATAACCCTGCAAATCATTCAGTTGACCATGAAAACATAGTTCTCTGAGTAATAGGAGGTGGTCTGAAATTTTCCTGGTGTGCAGTGAGCAAGACTGGTCAGGAGAGATCACCTTATCCGCAATCACAGAGAGCTGTTTAGTCAGAACCTTGGTGAGAAGTTTAAAATCAGTATTTAACATACATATGGGTCTCCAATTCATCATAGATGTAACATCACCTTTCTAATACAAAAAGATTCAGGTGCCTTTTGTAAATTCAGGAGGGATCCATTCTGGTTCAAGAATGGCATTCAAGGCCAATGTCAGTTCAGTGTTCAAGTGCTGATTAATAACAGCGTACAGAGCATTAGGCAACCCATCTGGACCGGGGGTGTATTGGGGTTAAAGGATCGCATGGCAAGTAATACTTCCTGTGCCATAAGTGGCACACAGGATTGGGTTAAAATATCCCATAGAATCACAGGGACATCAATATTTGAAAGGAAGGACGAAACAAACGTGTCTGGAGAAGGCATGGGGGAAAACAAAGCTAGGGGACACTTGGTTACAGTTTCATTAATCTCTGTCTGAGTCACATGCTTCTGGCCCAAAGAGTATGAGAGGTATGTCATAGACTTCTTTCACACCATATGAAAATTACAGCCAAAGGGGCAGATGACATGTTGTGCTTCCTGGGTGCTATATTTGTGCTGATTGTACAGCTGCTGGGATTGACGGGTCTGGTATGCCAGCATCTCAATCTGTATCAGGTGAATTTGCTGGGATAAATCCTGTCTAGTCATACAGGCTATGGTCATCAGTGTTTGTAGGTGTGATCTCTGCCCTAAATATTTCAAATATTCCATGTTACATTTCTGATGACTATAGTATTTAAAAAAAAAAAAAGCTTTCTTTGGTGTCCTCCCACCAGGAAATAGGGTCCAAGAAACAGATAAACACCAGCTTCCTGGCTAGTAGGAATTGTTCTAGGGCATGCAAAAAAAGAGGATCCAGCAACAGGGAAGTATTAAAGTTCCACATTCCCGGGCCCTTTGGAAATGATGACTGGGAGCCAAGGGACACTGACAACATCTTATGGTCAGAGAAGGCTACTCCCTGAACCATGGCAGCACCAATGTGTACACCAGGTGAAAGAAAAACAAAGTCAGTCTGTGTGGCCAGCTAGCCCCTCTGAAATGTAGGGGATTGCTGATTTGTAAACTCAAAGTAAGCATCTCTAAGATGTGCCATACGGATAATATATAAAACTTCATGGGAATCACAATAAAGTTTTTGAGTCTGAGCATGGGCACATTTGTCCAATAAGCTAAGGCCACAGTTAAAATCTCCTGAAAAAAATAATATGTTTGGAGGTGTACAGATATGACCTTATGAGCCGTAACAATTTGATATGGGTAGTTTTCGTTTGAGGGATATATTGGTTAATCAGTCAAAAGGTTTGTTGGTTGATTACCACATCCATAACCAAGGCCCTACCAAGTAAAATATCATATAATTTTAACACATGAAGATTTGGTATTGAAACCATGATCCCTATACCTAAAACTGTTTACTGCCCAATTGACCAGTAGGAGGGGCCCAAGATACAATCTCTCTGTGCTTGCCTGATCTCATGGGTAGTATGAAATCTAGTATCCTGAACAAAATACGACACCTGGGGAAAAGTGAAATAAATAAGTGAACACTGTCTGTCTTTTTGTAATACGTTTTACAGTACACTATTAACATTGATAGTGTGATAAGTGAAACCTTGCTGCACGAGGGAAAGAAAAAGGAGAAAACAAACCAAACAAGCAGACATCAGTATAATCAATTATTTGGGCCCACAGTAACTTTCCCCTTCATTTTCACCTTAGCTTTTCTTTTCTGTGGAACCCCCACCTTCCCCACCACCTTTGTATCAGTCGTACCTTCTGGGTGGGAGGAAGCAACAGAGGAGGAATCAATATCATCTCCTGTGTCATCTGAGCTGTCCTGGAGAAGCTCATATTGATTTGTGAGCTCTAGTGGGGAAGGTTTGGGGGCTTTAGCTGGTGGTGAAAAAGCATGCGTATGGCTCTTGGTAGAGTGTCTACGCAGACTAAAGACCGAATCACTCGGGAGTGGCATAACCACTATATCCATAGGGGGGTGGGGTTGATGGCTCGGGGTTTACAAGACTAGAAGCTGAGCCTGAACCATCGGTGCCTGCAGGGGACCTGACAGGGACACAGGGAGAGCTACACTCATTTCTTTAGGCTGATCCATGAGCCTCTCAGTTACCGTGGCAGAATATGGTACCATGAGTCTACTACGAATCCTGGCTTTCTGTGCCTGGGTGATCAGAAATCTTTGGTCTGCACCCTCAGCATAAAGCTCTTGTTTGTGTGCAACCTATCTACAATTCTGGAATGTATAGCCTTGGCCATCACACAACTTGCAAACACATTCGTTGAGGTGATGAGCCCCCACGTGCCTCAGTTTCCCACAGATATTACATTTAGTCTTATCAAAGAAACTACTCAAGTGCATGGGGTCCCCACATCTATAACAAGCCTTGGGCTGACTGAGGTAAAATATCTATCTTGGCACAAAAAAAAAAAGGAGTTTGGAAGGTGCTGTACTCCTGTTTCAGTAGCTCTTAAAATGACTTTGACCTTCCAACCTCCAGCCCATATGTTCTCAGGGTCTAAAATAGCATCAAGTTGTCCCAGCACCTTACATTTCTATTTTAACCAATACAGCACATCCTCTACCTCCACTCCCTTATTTAGAAATAATACGTTAATGGTTTTATATGCAGGCTTAGTTAATGGGACCACCAAAAAGGGAGTCCATAATGGAGAAGATTTCAGGGTCTGGTACTTCGACCAGAACCGTTCAAGGCCCCAGACTGTCTGGAAACTCAAATCGAAGGAAGTCTCACCTAAGACATGGATCAGTGCATACAGCTCATGAGAAAAACATTTAATTGAATCTTTGAACAATGTATGAGCCACATAAAAATGGTCAGGAGGGTCAGGGAGGCCTCCAAGGTAGGATAAATGAACCACATTGTGGCACTTTGCTGGCAACACTGGCAATTTAAATAATAATGAAAAAGTAAGTTTCTGTCCAGCCGTCTCATGCTGCAGGGGTTCAGCAGCCAGTTTTTGTTTGTATTTTCCAGGACCCACAAACTTAGAGGGTCCTGGCATCAATGTTGGCTGTTTTAGTACAGGAGGTTGTAGGAGGAGCAAGTCCTCTGAAAGATGCAAATGGTCAGGCACCTTGATCTGGTTGTAGGTATGTCTTGGAGAGCCCTAAACATCTTGCTGACTAGGCATACATATTGGGGATGAGCCCGATACTCACGGGCCTGCAGGTGTTGGCTGCTCCCAGCCTACATCTCTTAGGGCCATTTCTACAGACCAGTCTCCCATTATCAGAGCCTTATCTGTCACAGTTTTAGCATTTAATTTATGTGCAGGAAGTAGCTGTACAACAGTGCGAGGAAGCAACTGAGTACTTACCGTAGGAGAGCTGTCTGATTGAGGTCCATCTCCACCCAAAACCAAATCCACAGCCAAAGCAGGCAGTGGCTATTCTACCAATCCTGCTTCATTCGGTCATCTATTAGCCTTGACAGCATTTGACAAGGTGTCAGTGTGAAGCCACAGAATCTCCCTCTGCAGCTTCATCCCCTTGGTTGCAAACTTGCACTCCTCAGATTCCCGCATCCAGTGCAGTGCCAGTGACTCCTGCGATTCTTCTCCTGTGGCAGAAGAAAATGAATCCTTGTCTCTGTGATATAGGTGTGGGATGTTCTATCCGTCTGTTTCCAAATCCAACCCAACAGTCGGTTCTGCTCCGTGGACCAAACGGTCCTGTGTAGGCACACTTGCAGGTACCTCCAGGTCAGTATGCATTGTAACACTGAAAACTGTATTGTCGGTCTTGGTGGTAGCTACTCCTAGCTCTCCCACCTCCATGTCCTCCACCTTCTCCTGCTGTCCACTCATCTCCATCTTGGCCAGTAGCCAGGATGTCAGAGGTTTCCCTACCTGTGAGTAGGGGAATTTCTCCTGGTGCCCTGGCCAAATTTCCCCCCATTCACTAAAAATACCACCAACAGCTTAATCTGGTTCAAGGTCAGTTGGCATTCATCTGTATCCCGCTCCCCCAGGTCATGCCTGAAAATAGGCAGAATTTGTCTAGTGCACTTTCCCGGTTAACAAAAACTAACTAAATAAATAAATAAATTAGTTTCACCCCTCATTTAGAAAAACTTGAATTATATCTTCATAGATGGTGTTCAATGCTTATATGCCTATAGGGCAAGATACCAACAATAAATATGATGCTGGTACACTACCTATTGTAAAGTGTGCCATTTGCTTCAGCATCTTCCTGTACAGACTGCCATTTCCTCATTGAAAAAATGCACTGTCTTCTAAATCAAGTTGCCTGGGAAGACAAGCAGGTACATATTTTGCTTGCCAAATTGAAACAGCCCACGAACAAAGGAGGCTTTGGCGTACACAACATCAGAACAAGACATGAAACAGTTATTGACTCATAGAGCATTAGGTCTTTATGGCTTCAGAATAAAGAAATAAAGAAATAACCCCAGATGGGTTTCATATTGAAAAAGCTTTATTTAATGAAGTCTATCCTAGAGTGATTCTATTCTTAGACTTTCTTAAGCCATTAAGATCCCATCCTGTTTTTAGCCCCCCCAGTAAAGTGTGGAAAAAATTTCTAACTTACTTGAATCAAATCCAGATTCTTCTCCGATTGCCCACAATGGGGAAATAAGTTATATAAATTTGAAAATAAATGTCTAGATAGGAAGAGCTGGAAAGATAAAGGTATCCATTTTCTGAGTAATGTATTAAATCCATCCCTTCCCTCTATTCTATCATTTTCGTAACTGTCCCTAAAACGTTCACTTACCCAGAATGGAGTTTCACTAATACCTGCAAATGAGAGTACTGAGTAAAGCCTTACCTGATAATGTAGTATTACCCTCCTTACCCACTCTAAATAAAACATTCTCCACTATCAATGGCTACATAATCATTTTTAAAATGATTATCGAATATTAATGAAAATCAAATTGACCTTCTAACACACAACTAGGAGTATGAGTTGAATATAAACATGTCTCTGAATGATTGTTGGAAACAACACTTTAAAATCTTGTAAGGAATCAAAAGGGAGATTAACATTCTTTAAAATAATTCAGAGATGGCGCTGCACACCCTATTAATTACTGGAGCTAGATTTATCTGACAACAATTTCTGCTGGAGTTGCCTCTCCAATAAAGGATCACTGTTACATATATAGTGGTCCTGCAGCAAAATCGAACCATTCTAGAATGAAGTATTGGGTGCTTGCAAAACAATCATTAAAAACAAAATCAAGAACTCAACCAAACTGATTATATTAGGTATCCCCTCAAGCCCATCTGGTCTAACAGTACTTCAGAAAGCCTGGCCATTAGTAACCTTCTTTACAGCAACAAATATAACTTTGAAACATTGGAAACATTAGACCCCCACCACCGTCATTATCTTTCCAGAATGGTTACAGGATATAGCCAAAAGGGCCAGGTACAAAAGACAAGCACAGACTAAGAATAATATACACTTCATTTCTGGACTCTTAAAGGAGTGAGACACTTTAATGCTGGACTCCTAAGAGAACACACAAATTATGTTCTGAAAGAAAAAGGTACTTCAGTTACGATTAGGTAATACCAACTAGAAAACTAGGTTAAGACTAAAAATTCAATTACAGGCATATTTGTTCCTGAAATTCTCTTTTATTTTGGTGGTAAGTATTTACGTTATATGTTCTGTGTTTTGTATTTTATCTATTTTCAATTTTTAGAAAACACTGTTTTCCTTGAAATTCTGCCAGTGCGTTCTCAGTTTCTTTTGCATGTGAATGCTGGAAAAGTGTTAATAATTCAGACAACTGTTAAAGGCTTAGAAAAGTGTTACTTATCTTGCTAAGGTGAGAATATACATAGGTCTCAAATTGAGTCATAAGGGTACACTTTTGAACCTAGCTGAGTGCCAACTGTGGGAAAGATTACACTGCATCTCCCAAAAACAGTACATATCTTAGCCTGTTAACTGGATATGCTAGCGAAAAGGATCATATCTGACCCCCAGGACTGGAGGTTAGTAGGTGATTTGGACCCAAAACAGACAGGAGGGTAACTCTGTTTGTCTCCTGTTCACATATTGTACTTTGAGGTTTGGCACTGTGGGAGCAGAGGGCCTAACCTGCGGGGTATGTTTGTGACAGATCTAGTATGTAATTGTATATTACTACTGGATCACCTGCTTTTGGTTTGATGCAATGTATGCTATATTCAGATATGGTTTTGTTTACCCTTGCCAGTTGGTCTGGATTATTCTGTAATTGTACTATGATGTTTTGTTTTAGAAATTGTACTTGTGTTGCTGTGTGTTTGCTTGTTCTCCTAACTCTTGCCCCCCCCTCCCAGGACGCTTCTGGAAATCAGCTGTTTACAGCTCATGTTGTGTTTCCTGGTGAAACATTTTCCAAATAAATAAATAAACAATAGTACACTTGATGCATGTAGGATATACTGTATATAGAACCCATACTTAAATTCCAAGTATTGTAAACTTCCCACAAAACCACTTACTTGGGTTTATTTGATATAGAATATGCATTTGTAAGTAATGTTATTCTCTTCATGTAATTCTTTTTATTAAGACTATGTCTTGTTATAGTGACTATATGAAAAAAATACATATTTGTTTTACATTGTTGTGTTAGCTGTATGAAAATCCAAGAACATTAATAATTACAAAAACAATTTTACTTTGAAAAGAAAAAACAAGAGAAGCCCCTGAGTAAAGGCCTAAGACAATTACATTTAAAAAAAGTCAGATTACATTTTTTAGAATGATTTGCATGAGACACACTGTTATGGTTATAAGAATGAGTACCTAGAATGTTTGGAAACAAGCAATTTTGTTTGCTGAAAATTGTGTCATCATGATTTATTTTAGAAGGTGCATGCAAAGTAATGTGTTGTTACCACTAGAGGAAATATTTCTGAATGCACTGTGTATACTGTATAGTAGCCACTATAACAGACAAGTGCAGTGCTGTAACTAGTCACCTTTTCTTTGTATACTGTACATGCAGGCTGTAAGTATAACAATAGATAATTACAGGTCGGCATGTAAGAAAACCTTTTTGGAAAATGTATAGCTAGGCTTAATGGTCACTTATTGATTCAATAAGGAAATGACAAGGTTTTACAAATCTCCTCCATACTACATTGTAAATAGAACCAACAACCTCAGATATATTATATTACTATATATAACAGCGTTATATACAGTATGCAACTCTGTTTTACTTTTTTAAATCCAGTAAGTCATGCTAAAACTATTATCTATGCTACCTGCCCACTTGCCTTCGGTCTGCTCTTTACTGACTTTCAGGATCCGTTACATTACCAACTTGCTCACTCACATGCTCGCTATTTCAATCTTACTCATCTCCTCACTAATGGTTGCCCCGCTTGCTGCCTAAATCAAAACAGTGATGCATAAAATTTCTTGCAACTCTCTCTTCTAGCCTTACTGTGCCCCTGGTCATGCATTTATCTCAGCACAATGCATCTCATTTTGTCCTATTGGGAACTTAGTAGCCCAATTTGGCAAACGTTTGGTTATAATACATAACAGGCATGGAACTGTCATACTATTTAATTAGTTTTTGCTGACTGGGAAAGAAGGACTAGACAATTCTGCCTATTTTCAGTCTGGTCCCGGGGGAGGGGGATACAGATGGATGCCAACTGACATTGAACCAGATTAAGCTGTTGGTGGTATTTTTAGTGAATGACTGGGTAACTTGCTGTTTTCTTAGCAATGGTATCATACAACTTACTGTACTTCAGTCACCTGGTCATGTATGCTTTGAGGTACCATAATGCATGATGTTGGACATCAGCTAGAATTTGAAGGTCTGGGCTAGCCCCCTGCCCTCCATTCATCTGCTCCTCCTCCCCATCATCAGTCCTAAAGACTTTACTCCATAGCCACACTGCTTGTGTCTGTTCTTGCAGTTAACCCCCCCCATTTGCCCTCATTCACTTTGACTCATATTACTCTTTCCATTATACTTTTTTTTTGTTTTACATTTTCATTTTACTGGGATATAACAATTTAGCAAATCACATTTTCAGTTGTGCTCCATCAGACATTGCATAACAGTTACATAAATCAATTCAAATAATGAGGTAACAAAGTTCTCTCAGACCACACCAAGACATGAAGACAGGCAAGTGTTCAGTGAACTATTTTTTTATAGTGTATTTAGATAGTGGTTCCTGGTTCAATGTGCAAATATTTGTTGGCAGCAAATTCCAGATTTGTGAGGGGACAATAAAAACTGAATGCTGATCTTCCCTGAGCTGATTTAAATCTTGGGATTGTGTGCGCAACAGTGGAGGCAGCCTGTTGGCTTCCCAAGGGTTTCTGCTTGAAGAGCACATTTTGGAGGGAACCAGGGGCCTTCCCCATATGCATTTTACTGTGAACAAAAGTTTGTGTAATTTTGTCATGGCATTTATGGAATTCCATTTACATCTCTTGTAGAGTTCATAATAGTGAAGATCACATGGGCATCATAAGACCACCCTGGCTAGTCTATTGTATAATACATGTAATCTGTCAATATACATTTTCAGGCCTTTTTGTACAGTAAATCCCCATATTCAGTGAGTGGACATATCATGGACTGAATTCTATTGCAAATGTTAGGGCCTACTTATCAACTGCCACTACCATCTCTTCCATCTCCTTGCTCAAGGTGTTTTTTGTTTGTTTTCCAGTTGGTTCTGTTTCTTTTTCTAGCAGATGGGACCCTCATCAAGCCCCATAACCCTGGCTTCACATGGACTAACTATCCAACTCCTGCTTTCCCCATAGCTCTTCCCATAGAGAGGGTGGTGCAGTGGCCACAAAATGGATCTGAGCCTTGTTGCTGGGTGTACAACCTGCAGAGAGTCACAGCCATCATGCTAGCCATCACAGAGATTCCCCCTCTGATATGATCCCCTAGGAGGATGGACAAGCAATGCAATCTGGATGGCCCTGTGCACACTCATGCACGCATGCAGGGCATTGACAGCTGCCACTCCTCCTACCCCAAATTTTTTTCTGGTCCCTGGGATACCTATTCTTAGTCCCCACTAGCATCAGGTGTGCACTGGCTGCCTCCTCCCTTCCTCCATGGAGGAGGAGAGCAGTCTATTGGAAGCTTGATCCTACTACCTAGATGACCCGCTGACATCCCCAGTTCACACCCAAACACGGGTTGCCTGTGCCACAGATGGTAGTGCTACCAATGTAGCAGTGGGCTGGCCCCCTGCCATGCTCAAGTTGTTTATTTTGGCTGTCTATTCTGACTTAGCACATTTATAGATAAAGCTTTGCTTTAGGTACATCAGCCCTTGCTGCTGAGTACTACATGCCTGCTATATTTTGCCTTGCACTTTGCTTTGTATTGTTGTCCTGTTTTGCACTGTTTTGGTATTTGTGTCTCTGTCTCTGTCTCTGCTTAATATCTTTCCTTTGCCACTGATTGCACCACATTTTGGACTATATTGTTCTGTTTTTTACTTGCAATAGGAGGAGTGCCCATGACCTCTGACCTCTCCAACCCTCCCTCAAGAGCCCTAGTGTTCAGTGCAGGAAGTCCTATTGTTGCCTCTCTCACAGTTTCCAAGGTGGCTTCCACCTGGTTACCTGGCTCAGCACCAGTAGGGCCCAACCAGGTCCAACATTATTTATTTATTTAGAAATTTTCACCAGGAAAGACACACTGAGCTGCTAACCTCTCATTTCCAGATTTATCATGTAGGTGAGGGGCAGTGTAGATAGATCAAGAGGTGAAGAAAACTGAACAGAAAATTAACATTACAACAATAGGAGTCATATACGGCAAGACAGTATATCAAAGAAGCATAATCATAAATCGTGAAGACAAATCAGTACAACAGATACATGTAGTATATAAAATTGAGTTATAATATGCAGGTGGAAAATACTCAAACAGGTATAGCATGGGGGTGAAGGGAACAAAATGGCAAGAGTAAAACTAGTTGATGGAGGAGACAAGAAATGAAGGGTCATGGACAGTTGCAGGTAGGGAAAAAAAGTCATGCAGAACAGACTTTAGAGAGAAATCAGAAGAGGCAGAGTGGATTGACAGGCAAAGGGAAGGCCTAAGTTTAGGGAAGCAATATGAGACGCAGATTGACCAACAATAACAGTAATATTATTGTGAGGTGATAGGAAAATATACAGTAAATGGGCCCCTCATCCTCATCTGATCTCTCTTCTACGCACGCAGTGTCTAGTGTAGCAGCAGAGCTCAACTGCAGTAATGGAGTCTTTCAAGTGCTGCCAGATGAGTGGTACCAGCCAGCAGTGGTGGACCGCACTATTTTGAAGTGCCTCAAACAGCAGTGACATTCTGTGTGGTGCAGCTCCCTCAATGAACTTCAGAAAGGGCACTGGCATGGCAGCCATCTGTGGTTAAACTCAAGCGGCCCCAAAATGCTGACATGAGGCCCAGAACACCAAAGAGCAAATATAAGCTGCAAAGAGGGTTAGGGAGGGGTAGCCAGCAAGGAGGCAATCCACCCAGTTGAAAGCTACTCACAACTGAGCAGGGCCCAGAAAATAATCTAGGCACTTGGGTGTGATCTCAAAGTCAGCCTTTCCCAAGGATGGGGACTAGTTGGAGTGCCTGTGGAGATCTCTGGGTGATTTGGCAGCAGAGTACTGAGTTACAGTGGTGGTGTAGCTTGCTTTCCAGTTCTAAGTATTTCCTGTTCAGCACCCCTTCTCTGCAAGTCTGGGGGACCAGGCATCATGGTTACCTCACTGCAGGGACTAGTGGAAGTCGGCCCAGTGCATACATGCCCTAAATCCAAAAGTGAGTGAGGTAGCTACAGGCCACTCAGGCCTGTAGCTAGGGACTGTGTTTATCTATATCAGTTCATGGACGGGCCCCTCCAGAGGGAGCAACCAGTCAATGGTGAGTAACCATTTGAAATTAGTGGTACAGCAACTTGACAACAAGGAGCAATGGCCACGATGGAGAAGTCATGCATACATCAGAAGTACTAAGGTTGGGAGTGACATAGCGGCACAGGAGACCTCACCCATGCTGGACACCAGGTGTTGTGCCTTACTGTAGGCAATGAGGGACAGTTTTGCTTAAGTACACCATACAGTTGCAACCTTTTCTATTCACAAAGGTTAAAAACCCAGTGTCTTGCCAGGAATGTTGAAGTGGGGGTTGTGTGCTGAACCCTGGACTCAGCCTGATCCATAATAAAAAATTGACCCTGTTTTTAAGAGACAGTCTGGGATGATTTGTTAACTTCAATAACTGCTTGCATGCACTGCTTTACTTAGGAATTGTGTATTCTTTGCCACCGTGTATATGTTTTTCCTGTGTGGGTTGCCCCTTTCTCCCCACATGACTCTAACCAATAGCATTTGCTCCCTCATTTAGAGTTTTATTATTAATAAATGTGAATTTTCTTATTGCTGTTTTAAATTGTGTTTCTTCTCTGACTCTGTAGAGGGCAGAAAGGAGATCTAGGGACCATGACTACCAGGTGCCTACGTACACATTGTTTTTGCAACTTTGTCTCTTTTTATGTTTCATAGCATGTGCACAAGAAACATTTTACTTTGCTTCAGAGAACAGCGTTTCAGAGGTGTGCTATGGACTAGCTCAAAGCAGAGCAATCTACATTGGGCTCATCTCTGACAGACCAATGACCACACAAGCAGAGTATGACAGTAGTCAAAGTTTCATGGGAATGAACTTTGTGTACTTGAAAGAAATGAAGTGCTGAAGTGAGAGCACTTCAATCATTTCATTTGCATAAAGCCAGCTGGCCACCTCCCATGTCCACAACTGCACTCAGTCTTTCTCACATATTACAGCCCGCTGTTGCATGTCTTCTCTCTGGTCTCCCAAAAAACACCTCTCAACTGACAAATATGCAGTATGTAGAGAGAGAGAGAGAGAGATTGACCATCCACCCACCCACCGATTGTGTCTGCTCCCATCCTCTGTTCACCGAGAGCAGGACATGTGCATGAAGCTGGCCAGCAACATCCCCATCCACTAACATACTCAGTCTCGCTCTTTCTCACATATTATAGCCTGCTGTTGCAAGTCTTCTATCTGGCCCCAAAAAGAAGGCCTCATTGCTGACAAATATGCAGTATGTAGAGAGATTCTACCCCCCCAACCCCACCGACTGTCTGCTCCCCATCCTCTGTTCACCAAGAGCGGGACATGTCAATCAGCACTGTCGGGTGATGGTTTTCCTCACTGTGGGTTTTGCAGGACAGCAGTGTGCTGCTGGCTGTCTGTGGCTGTGGACAGATGATGTCCACCCTCCCCAGTTTGGCAATGAATCATTGATCAGCAGGAGTCATCATTATAGTGCCGGGAGGTGGCAAAGGCAGGGCAGTACCATTATAGTGGTCAGAGGGGTGGCAGTAGCAGCACCACCAAGGCATTACACTGGTGAGAGTTGCAGCATCATGGAAGTAGCTAGCAGCAACAAGTGGGCTGTGATGCCATGGTCTTGTAGGGTTGGGCACAACGTTGTGAAAGGAGACAAGGAGTACTGAGGTATGGACTAAGTGTCAGGAGTGGGGGGCAAGGGGACATTGAGATGGTCCAGAACTGGTGCTACTTTTTTGGGGAGACAGCAGAGAGAGGATATGATAAATACTGGTGTATCACTTTTGGCCCTTCTTCCCCAAAGAAACAGATTCTGGGGCACAGTACCCGGGTAAAGTGGGTAAAGTATCAGATCAGAAAGGAGTGTTTTATAACTATTTTGGATTGCTATCCACACGATAAGGCCCCTGCCTAATGCCCTAACTTATTGTGTAGGCGTGCCAAAGAAAGATGGCTGCCAGCCACTTTTAAATACATTGTAACAGCCTTCTTCGTGTTTATTTCCACACACATAACTACTGTAAGCCTGGGCACTGAATAATCTGGGGAGGGAGCAGTGACCCCTTATATCTAAACTGTGGCCTCTAAAACCTATGCTTAAATCAAGTGTCCGTATGGCCACTAGGTGGGTGCGTGCCTGCCCATCCAACCTACATATTTGCATGAAATGGTCACTATTACAGGAGGTGTAACTTCCAAAACCTTTAGTCTTACTTGGCCATCAGTCTTGAGAGAATTTCTTATACACTGTAAATGGCATTGTCTTGTGTCCTAGTATGCACTGGCTGTTCTACAACTTATGTTACTACTGTGTGACTCCTTGTATCTTCCCATCATATTGTTTCAACTGCTCTAAGGGATCAGTGCTGGGGCCACCGGTGTCCAATATATTTTTATCAACAGTCTAGAAGATGAGGTCTGTCTGGTATGCTGCTTAAGTTCGTGATGATAAAGCAATGGATTGGGTGGTGGACCACTGTGCTTAGATGATTGGGATATTTTATTTACATATTGAATTTTGGTAGCCGGGTGAGCTTGCTGAGACTTGTGTCCCGTTATCAGGGGCAACCCTGGATAAGTAACATACAATTAACAGAATTCATGTGATACGACATCAGGTTCAGGAGAACCATGCACACAGCATGAACAGTGGTAGTTACAGTTTGTATTCTGCAGAATAACAATTTATACATCTGTTTCACAATGTACAGTTCATAAACATCATAGTGATTTAAGCTCAGAAGGGACTTTTGGTCCATCAAGTTTGCCTCCTCCTTTATATGCAGGGCCAGCAAGTACGCTGTTCCAATCCATAGTAATTTTGGAAGGATTTCTCAACCACCCTGTTACTCTGGGTAACATGCTTACCTCAAATGAGGTGTACACTGTGTTTATATCCACTGTCTATGCTGGTAGTCTGTTCCACATGTTCAAAAGTAGCATGTTTTATAAAAAGCCAGACACTCCAAACAACATGTTTTCATATATCATAGTTTAGATTTTATTAAAGCATCAGCAGGGGCCCTGGAACAATCTCTCACTTGTTGGTCTTTTTTGGGGGTTGAGGGCCTCTTAGCTCTTCTGTGGTCTAGTGTCTTTATGACTGCATTTGTTTTAAATTAATTTGCATATTCTTGAATCTGTCAGTGTTTGTTTTCGATTTCAAATCATTTTAATGCTGTTCATTTCAATGCAACCTTACAGATCATTTCCTGTGATCATTTGTGCTTTTTTTTATGATTTTGTTCTTTTCATTGTTTCAGAAGGTTTCAGCCCAGAGGCACGTACAGTGACAGATTCAAGAACATACAGGTTCATTTAAAACAAATGCTGCTATTAAGATGCTAGACCATAGACGTGCTAAGAGGCAGGGAGAAGATGGTCTAGAGGAGGGCAGCTAAAATGTTGCAGGGCTTGCATAAGAAGCCATATGAGGAGAGACTGTGAGAGCTCAAAAGGTACTCCCTGGTAATTAATTATAAAAAGCGTTATACAAGTTGTTTTATTAAGGAGAAAATTAAGAAGATACTGATCATGAATCTTAGATGGCCAGAAAGGCATTTTTCTAGAAAAAAACTATTTGATTATCATCAATTGTTTTGGTGGAATACGCCATTTTTCATTTACAAGATGTACAATGATGTTTTCCTGCGATAATGTATTTTTTTTTAATGGTAAAATGTTAATTCCAGAGCTAAATCTCCAAGTGTAAGCAATGCAGCTTGTATTATGGTTGTTAACAATATTTTACCTTGAATTTTCAACATAGCCATTTCTTTACAGTACCTCATGACTGTCCCCGCTGTCATTTTTCAACTCTTGCCCAAAATGTGTTTTTGCGTCCTGAAAGTTGATTTCACACTCCCTGCACAACCTCACCTGTAGTCCAGGAGTTGAACATTTTCACTACCCTTCTTCATGAGGCAAGGTCATAACAAGGCTATATTGACAATTTGGTGTAAAAATATTAAAAACATAAATTTTCAATATTTTTACCCCAAATTCCTAAGCTGCAACTCTATTTGCTCTGCCCACAGCATGCAGGGAAACATTTGGCATTGACAAATGCTTGTTTCATTTTGAATTTTACGTTATTGGTTTTGTTCACTTGACTGTACTATCATAAGTTGTTGTTTCTCTGCTGTATCCTTCCCTCTAGGACACGCATGAAAATGAGCTCTTCCCAGCTCAGCAAGCTCTCCTTGTGAAAACTTTGAAATAAATTTAAAAAAATATTTAGCATGCATGAATTTCAACAATGCACCATGTTTGGCAAGGACATGTATTTTTTTTTTCTTCATTCTTTGGTAACTGGGTAAAGCCCACTAGACTTAATGCCTGTTCCCAGGGGTGAGCCAAGAACACTACATTGGGATGGTTAAGTGACTTGCTCAGAATTACATAATCTGCAAGTGGAGGTTATAGGAATCAGACCAAGGTCTGCTGGATGTACTGAGCGCATTCACAGCTCATGTACTCTAACCTCTAAGTTATACTACCAGCCTGTGTTTTTGTTTGTCATTCAAGCATTAAAGTTTCAAGTAACATTTTTGCACTTTGAAGAGTGAAATATATATGTATGTTACATTTGAAACAGATATGGTGTCTTTGTCAATTAATCAAGGGAATGTCTATTGTACTTAATCCAGGATATGGTGCTCTGGCCATGAGTGACCCTCAGGAATTGGTTAATGGCTGATTTAGGATCTAGATTCTACAGCCTTGTGCGACATTGGCCTGAATAAACAAACCTAAGAACAGATGTTTTTCTCATCCCTTCTTTCATAAACTTATAGCTTCATGTTTCAGCAGTTACAAGACCGTGCATTTGCCCTATCACCAGTCCAGCAGTCTACAACAGGTAAAGCAAGCATACAGAAAAAAAGGCAGAAGTTGTGTTTACCTTACCAGTGATTGGTGTCTGAGCTGTCAGTTCAAGTTTAGAAGCAGAAACTAGAAGATAATTTTAGCGTATAAGTATCATAGCATACTATTAAATGTAGTAGAAACATAGAACTTGTCCACAGAAAAAGCCCACCAGGCCCACCCAGTCATCCCAGTATGCTTAGCAAACCACTAAGACTTACCCTTCTGCCCAACCCCTTCCTGGAACTATCAGTCCCTTGTGTCTGTCCCATACTCTCTTGAAACTTCCCACAGTTCCTGCCTCCACCACCTCTCCTGGGAGTCTGTTCCAGCTGTCCACCCCCCTTTCTATAAAGTAGAATTTTCTGATGTTCCCCCTGAATCTCCCTCCTACTGTCTTCATATTGAGTCTCCTTGTTTTTGATTTTTATGTTTGCTTGCACGCATGTGCAAGAAACATAGTGCGATCATCCAAAATGCAGTGCCGTACAGCTGAAAGAGAGAGCTCCATTTCAGTGAGCAGCATTCCCCTTCACACACACATGCACACAAGCATGCTCATGCACTTCCCCACACGCACACTGTATGGCCGACGGGGGTGCCCAATCCCCCGTCGGCTTCAAGCCCCCCCAAAAAGCTTTCCAGGTGCCATGCTGGGAGCCCACCCCAGTGTGGCAAAATTGTTATGGGCAACGGGGGTTCCCAATCCCCCATCAGCTCCAGGCCCCCCCAAACAGCTTTGCAGCTGCCATGCTGGGAGCCCACCCCAGCGTGGCAAACATCCCACATCATCTTCCTAAAAAAAAAAAAAATTGTGAACAAAAAAAACGGTCCCTCGGAGGTCTCCCTGACCACCCGCACCCACCCTCTGCACACTCTGCCTCCCCACACCCCCAACTCACCCCATACTTACCTCCGGAGCTCGGCATGATGATCTTCGGTGGACCGGGAACACGTTTGCACTCTTCAAAGCCGACCGTGAACTAAGGAAATGTCGGTAAGCTGTATAATGTAATAAATAGGGGTTTTTCAACTTTGCTGCATATCTCAGGCATTTTTTGGAATTTTGGCACCAAATTTTCAACATGGGGTTTTGGGGAACCCTCCTTATGAATTCTTGAACTGTCATGGCATTAATCAGGCCTAAAAGTTGATTTTGCTGTCACTGCCTGAAATCACCTTTCGGGACTGATTAAGGAAATGACAGTGCCAGTGTTCATAAGGTGGGCTCTCAAAAACCCTATGTTGAAAATTTGATATCAAATTCTAAAATGAACTGTTCTGTGCATTGCGCGGTTCCTCGCACTAATGCGTTCACATAATTTTTAATATTTGCACTCTGGATTTTCAACATTGCCATTTTACCACACCTCCTTATAAGCAGTACAGCTGTCATTTTTCACATCTTGCCCAAAATGTGTTTCCATGCATGTAGTGCACAATGGCGCAGTCGGTGTGTGAAATCAATGTATGGGACACATTAAGAAAATCACAGTGACAATGTTCATAAACAGAGGTCTTAAAATGGCTATGTTGAAAATTTGGTGAAAAAATTACCAAAAATGACTGTTTTAGGAGCGCACATTGTGTAGTTCCTACGACTGCTCACAAGTTTGCGAATTTTTAGTATTTGCATGCTAGATTTTCAACATTGCTATTTTACCACACTTCCTTATGAACAGTACAGCTGCCATTTTTCACATCTCACCCAAAATGTGTTTCCGCACATGTAGCACACAATGGTGCAGTAGGTGTGCGAAAGCAATGTTTGAGACAGATTAAGAAAATCACAGTGACACTGGTCATGAGCAGAGGTCTTAAAATGGCAATGTTGAAAATTTGGTGACAAAAGTCCATAAAATGACTGTGTTACGAGTGAGCATTGCGCAGTTTCCACGCACCCTCATAGGTTCATGAATCTGTATTATCTTCAGTCCAGATTTTCACCAGTGGCATTTTTCCACACTTCCTTATGAACAGTACAGCTGTCATTTTGCACAACATGGCCAAAATGTGTTTTCACACTTTCAGCACAGAAATGCATGGTCGCTGTGGGAAATCATTGTTCAGGACAGATAAAGAAAATCACAGTGACACTGTTCATGATCGGAGGTCCCAACATGCCTGTGTTGACAATCTGCTGTAAAAAATTCCCAAACTAATTACACTATGGGTGTGCGTTACATAGTTTCTATGCACACTCGTGACTTCACCAGTTTTTTCAATATTTTCACTGCAGATTTTCAACATTGCCATTTCTTACACCTCTCCATGAACAGTACAGCTGTCATTTTTCACATTCTGTTCGGAATGTGTTTTTGCACCTATGGTGACAAATGCCGTAGTCGCTGTGCAAAAGCAGCTTTTGGCTAACAAACTGATATTGCCACTGTTCATGAGGTGGGGGTCACAAAAACACCATGTTGAAAATTTGGAGTGAAAATACCAAAGAATGCCTTAGGTGTTAGGGTTTCAGACCATAATGCACCACCCTGTAGAGAATGACAGGCATCAGGGCTGTGACTTGGGATTGTCGCCTGCAATGCTCATACCATTCCACCCCCACTCACACCCTGCAACCACTGAGAGGCATCGAGGTGTTCCTTGGATTCTTTGGCCCCAAAGTTCACCCCATTCTTCTATACTGCACCCATCTCACCATATTTTCTGATGGAATGGGGTGCACATAAGGGTCAACGACCCCAAGGCACACCGTGACACTTGTCGGTGTCTGCAGGGTAGGGTGTGGTGAAATGGAGTGGCCGTTATGCCTGATGACCCAAAGGCACACCCCAATGCCTGTCACTATCTCCAGGGTGGTGATGGGGTTGGCTTCAGTTCAATACTTCACTGCCATTCCTATTATGCAGCTCTGTAACTCTTATACTACCAATGCCAATGACAGCAAGCAAACATTTGGCATTGACAAATGCTTGTTCCTTTAGCTGGAAGATATCCCCTGCTGGTACCTTGTTGAAATCCTTGATCTACTTGAAAGTCTCAATCATGTCGCCCCCTTCCTCCTCTGTTCAAGGGAGTACATGTTGAGATCCTTCAGCTGTTTATCACATGACAAATACCTGAGTCCCCCTACCATTTTTGTCACTTGTCTCTGGATATGTGCCACCCTCTCCACATCGTTCCTAAGGTATGACCTCCAGAACTGGACTCCATACTCAAGGTGTGACCTGACAAGCTACCTGTGAAAGGGCATTATGACCGCCCTCCTCATGCTAGTTATTCCCCTGCCGATACAACTCAGCATCCTACTGGCCCTAGCACTGCCTTCTCACATTGCTTTGCCACTTTCAGGTCCTGTGAAATGTATATGCCAAGGTCTCTTTCCAGCTCAGTAACCTCTAGGGCTTGCCCTCCCATACTATAGTTCATGCACCGATTATTTAATAGGACCTGATATGTTCAGCATGTACAGTCTCATCTACTAAACACCTTTTATTAACTTAAATTAAATTAAATAAATAAATAACTAAAGATTTTTATTTCATATCAATAAATGCCATACCACTTAATATCATAAACCAGTACATAACGATTTTGAAATTAGGATTACAGTATCAAGGATGTACGTTGTTTACAGATTTTGAACCGCCATTCTTGAGGAGACAGTACACAGATATAAACCATGATTACCCTGCTAAAATTCCTTCTGTTGAAATTACAGGAAATAATTGTTGCTTGTGTAAAGATTTCCCTTTACATAATTAGTGTTGAGGAGGTAATAGCTGTAATTAGATGACATACAACAAAAAACATTGAGCGAATGCTAAAATGCAGAGTTTGTAAGGCATCAGTAGGAGACTTTGACCAAGATAATTTTACTACCTTATCTATTTGGAACATGCATGATTACCTAATACTAAAAATCCTAGAAAACAACAAACGCTATTGCTGGGATACGGGTACTGCCATTTAGAACAAGTAAGCTGAAAACCAAAAAAAGGGCACTCTCTCAAAGCAGCACAAAAACAAAGCAAAAGTTAAAGTGCCAAATTGTTTTTTATTTATTTAGTTTTTGTTGACCGGGTAAGTGCACTAGACAAATGTTGCCTGTTTTCAGGCACGACCCGGGGGAAGGGGATACAGATGAATGCCAACTGTCCTTGTACCAGAATAAACTGTTGGTGGTATTTTTAGTGAATGGGAGGAAATTTGGCCAGGGCAATGGGGAAATTCCCCTACTGACCAGTAGGGGTATCCGCTGACTGAGAGTGATGGCCACTTAGAGTGGAGCTCTAGTGGAGATGGATGTCCTGGAGCGGGGGGGGGGAGGAGCGGACCCTGGCTGCTAAACCACAAGTTGAGGAAACCACTGTGACTGAAGGAAACATCTTGGATAACAGAGAGTATGAAGAAAATTAGATTTTTGTATCAACAGAGGATTTAAGCAAATCCAGAGCACAGCGTGATGTTATTTCTGTTTCGGAAGCCAGTTTGACGCTAGAAAAGGCACTAGAGCTAGAGCTAGTGGTCAAACAGGGATTCAGCATGTTTGCAATTCATTTGCATCACTAGGTATGAAAAAAGGTCCTTCTCCCCATATGACACACAGGGGAAATGCCAAACCTCACCCAACAACTAACACACCGAAATCTGGCCAATGGAAAATCATGTACACAGATGCTCACAGATTGGGAAATAAGATCCCAGACCTGCAGGCAATAATGTCAGAGGCTAAACTGGACATAGTAGCAATTAGTGAGGCGTGGTTTACCAGTAATCACACTTGGGAGACTTCAGTACCTGGCTATAGACTGTTCAGAAGAGACCGAGGTGCAAAAAGGGGGGGGGTGGAGTGGCCCTGTATGTCAATGAAAATATCAAAGCTACAGAAATTCAGAATACACATAAGGAGCCAAAAGAACTACGGGTCACCCTGGAAACAGAAAATGAGACAGCCATAAGAACTGGGGTTGTCTACAGGCCCCCAGACCAGGGGGGAGGACATAGACACATTACTGTTAGAAGATATACAAAACATGACAGCTAAAGGGGAGGTTCTGATAATGGGAGACTCCAACATGCCAAATACAGATTGATCAATAACAGCAGGAACATCTGTCAGAACTAGACACATGGTGGATTCCCTGCAGGGGGAGGGCCTCAAATGACTGGTACAACAACCCACAAGAGACAGGGCTATCCTAGATCTAGTACTGACTAACAGGGAAGGGGTCACAGATCTCCATGTAGAAGGTCTCCTGGGGCCCAGTGACCATCACATGGTATGGTTCAATTTGGCCACTACATCTAAATCATCCCATTGCAATGCAAAAATATGGGACTTCAGAGGAACTGACTTTGATAAGATGGCCAACAGAGTTAAGCTAGCCCTGGCAAAAAGAAACACAGGTGAGGGGGTACAGGTAAAGTGGGCAAGCATTAAGGCTGCAATACTTGAAGCAACATCCCATTGCGTTAGACAAAAAAAGAAGTGCGAAAGAAGAAGGAAACCACTTTGGTTCTCACATACAGGAGCAGAAAAGGTCAGAGCCAAAAGGCTGGCTTTCAGGAAATATAAGGGAACACAGCAGGATGAAGATAGGGAGGCATACCAAACTGCCCTAAGGGAAGCAGGGAAGACAGTAAGGTAGGCAAAGTCCCAAACTGAGGAAACACTAGCACAAACAGTAAAAGAAGGTGACAAGACTTTCTGTAGATACATTAGTGAAAGGAGAACATCCAGAGGGGGTATTGCTAAGCTCAAAGGAGAAAAGGGGGCATGTGAGGAGGAGGACCCTGTAAAAGCATCTATCCTAAATAGATACTTTTGCTCAGTGTTTACTGAAGAGAAGGTAGGGCAGAGTCCACAGCTCAGCACCATGGACATGGGGGGATGGAGGTGAGCACTACTCCCTTCACAAAAGAAAGGGTCCTGCAAGAGCTTGCTAAGTACAGGATGAAAAAGGCAATGGGACCTGATGGCATACATCCCAGAGTACTTAAGGAGCTAAGGGCGGAACTAGCAGAGCCATTAGCAGAACTGTTCAGTGAGTCTCTGAGCACAGGAGAGGTCCCAGAAGACTGGAAAAGGGCTCATGTGATCCCGCTCCACAAGAGTGGTAGCAGGGAGGAGGCAGGAAACTACAGACCAGTCAGTCTTACTTCAGTAGTGGGCAGGATTATAGAGACATTCCTTAAGGAAAGGATAGTGCAACACCTGGAATCCATAGAGGCACAGGATCCAAGACAGTATGGGTTTACAAAAGGAAGGCCCTGTCAAACTAATCTCATAGATTTCTTTGACTGGGTAACCATAGTGGTGGACCAAGGGGGAGCAGTTGATGTCGCTTACCTTGACTTCAGCAAAGCTTTCAATACTGTTCCACATAGAATATTGATAAATAAGCTAGGTAGGCTCGGGGTTGGTCAGAAGTTGGTCAACTGGGTGGCAAACTGGTTGATGGACAGAAAACAGAGAGTGGTGGTAAATGGTATACAGTCAGAAGAGATGCAAGTCACAAGTGGGGTACCTCAGGGATCAGTCTTGTTGCCAGTCCTCTTCAATATCTTCATTAGTAACATTGCAGATGGACTAGAGGGTAAGGCTTGTCTGTTTGCAGATGACACCAAGATCTGCAACAGAATAGATGATCCAGATGGGGTGGGCAGAATGAGAAGGGATCTGGATAAACTAGCAAAATGGTCAGAAGAGTGGCAACTTAGATTTAATGCAAAGAAGTGCAAGATCATGCACATAGGGAAGAGAAACCCTGAAGCCACCTATAGTCTGGGAGGGGAGTTGCTGGCAGTCACAAAGGAAGAAAGAGACTTGGGCATCATCATCACTGATGACCTGAAATCATCCAAGCAGACCACTGAAGCAGTAGGTAAAGCTAGGGGGATGTTAGGGTGTATTAGTAGGGCTATCACAAGTCGTAAGAGGGAGCTAATAATCCCTCTTTACAAGACACTGGTTAGGCCCCATCTGGAGTACTGTGTGCAGTACTGAAGGCCGCACCTTCACAATGAAATTAACCAAATTGAGGCAGTCCAGAGAAGGGAAACCAAAATTGGTGGAGGGACTGCATCAGAAGACATATGAAGACAGATTAACAGAGTTCAATATGTATACCCTTGAGCAAAGGAGGGAGAGGGGTGATATGATCGAAACATTCAAACACCTTAAGGGCATTAACAAGGTGAAAGAGTCTAACATGTTTAAATATAAGAAGAAGTAGCAGGACAAGAGGACACAGCATGAGATTAGAGGGAGGTCGATTAAGGGGGAATGTGAGGAAATTCTTTTTCACAGAAAGTGTGGTCGATGCATGGAACGGCCTACCTCAGGAAGTGGTGGTTATAAATACAGTGCAGGGCTTCAAACAGGCATTGGATAGGCATAAGGGAGCAATACAGATGAGTATGAATAGATAGGCCACTGACAGAGCAAAGGCCAATGGCACATTTATAAGCTAGAAAATGAAATGGGCAGACTGGATGGGCCTTGCGGTCCTTATCTGCCGTCAACCTCTATATTTCTATGTTTCTATGTTACAACTACCATTAAAGAAGAACATGATAGACACTGTCAAGAGAAAGAGCAATTATTGGAACAGCTTGCAGTATTACAATCAGGGAAAGCAGTTGTCAAAACTCCTGGCCTGCTTGTTTCAGGGCCTGCCGAAAAGAGTGACATGCCAGCATCAAAGACGACCAAGAGGCTGGGTGAGTCAGACAAAGTTCTTCTTCCTATTTCTTTACCTGGTCAAACTGATGTACAAAGGATAGAGGCTGGCAATACTAGAGCTGAGGTAAGCTTATGCCTAAAGCCAAGAGGAGAGACTGTCCAAACTGTTATTGTGCGACAAATAAATGCTGATTTAGATAAAGGAAAATAAAAAGTGATTTCAAGGAAAGCTGTAGTGTTCCGGGGAGCAGAGATGAGGAAAGCACTATGAGAGGTGGCGACCCACCCCCAGTATTAACCACTCTGTCAAAAACAACAGGGTTTGTGTTTCATAATACCCTGCCAAGGAAAAACCAGAGGGGCAAGAGATTCCAGGAGAGGATTTAATTTACCAAAAATCCTTGCAGACACAGGAGGGAGGGACTGTGTTCTCCTTTTCAAAATGGAACTCAGTGCCCAAATAGGAGCTACAGAACAGAGCAAGGACAAGCGCACGGCATTCATTTTAGCAAATAAACACCTCCAAAAAGAACATGGGGCCCATTTCTGCATATGAAGGGCCTAAGGCACCACTAACTAGCTCAGCTGTGATACAGGCAGCTTTCATGATGCAGAAGTCAATAGTGTCTCCCTGTGAGCCTTGATCACCTCAAAAAGCACTGAGTGAGGCAGGATGGACACAGAATACCCTGGGTACATGGCTCCCCACTCCAGACTGAGATCCCAAGCTTAATTTCACCCAGAACATGCCGGAATGGCATCCAAATATCCTACAGCAATACCCAGATTTTCTCACTACAGCACAAAATCAAAGTAATGATAATTTAAAGCTGCCAGAGAGCACTGACAGACAGGGAGCTGATTTACCAGACACTGTGCCAGAGGTCGGGGTACAGCTAGTTTCTCTCACTGATGTGGACATAGTACAACCCCCCCCCCACATACTGGGGAGGCACCTCAAGGTCCTCCGGGACAACAAAAACCTTTGTTGTCAGACTTATTTATGAAAATTAAAAAAGAAGCTGCACCACGGAGGAATGCCATGAGGATTCGTTATAAAGGTGGACTAGAGGTTCAACCAGACAGGCACCATGTGGGCAAACTGTTACTGAAGGACTCTTTGCACTTCTCTCAGAGAGAAGTCTTTGCTTTTATCAACATTTTGGGGGAGGATAATTTTGATAAGTTTCCATTCTGCTTATGCTTTAGATTTATTTTGGGATCGGTACAGCCAAGTTAAGTTATCCCCCATGTGGACCCCCTTCTTGGTCATCCCTTTATCTAAACCTTTGATTAGACATGTAACAGTAATGTTTAGGAATGAGGGGATCCATGTAGAGGATATCACGTATTGGTTGTCCCAGAAATGCAATTTGTTAAGTCCACCTGAAGCAATACTGGACGCAGAGATGTTCTGGACAGGGGGGTGTGGTGCTATAAAGTGAAACTCATGCAGACAGAGTCTGGAATTGATCACATCCCTATCTCCTTTATGTTGGGATGGGATAGGGGTGTGTGTTTCTATGCTGGGCAGCCCAGGGCATGCTACAGCCTAGCTCCTGTTATGAGCCCCAGTGTGGTAACTGAGGAAATTGGTTACATTGCTTTTCAATGTGCTAATCACACTAAGTGTGACCTCTGCAAGGATACAGGCCATGTGTTCACAGAATGTTCCTGGGCAGCCAAGAACAAGGATACATGTATGAGTCCAGACCTTCTGATACAACACGCTCAGGATTCAGTCTTTCACCCAGAATCTAATCTGATGGAGCCTAGCCTGCCACCAACATCTCCCTCTGATGGAAAACCTCCTCAAACTTCTCTACCACAAGGAGAACCAGTATCGTTTGAGACTCCTCTCTCCCCCCCCAGCCCCTCTTCTTCCCCTCCTCCTGTTCTTGCACCAGTGTGTTACACTGACCCACTTGAAGATTGTAACCATCCTGCCATTCCTTCATCTTCAACAACCCTTCTGCTGAGAAGATCTACCAGGAATATTAAGACCATTTCAGCTCAGCCCCCTATTGACTTTGCATCTGGAAACTCCTTTGCTGTACTGGCTACACAATTGGGAAATTCAGAGATGGAATTTGGGGATTCGGATTCCCAGTCCACCAAAATAGATCTGAGTACTCAGATTCAGCACCAGATGGGGTATAAAGGGAAAAAGAAAAAGAAAAGAAAAAAAGATTCTTGATCACTCCACTGTTTAAGGTTTGACTCCTCTTTATGTGGAATCATTGAATGTCTATAGCCTGTTAAATTTGAGGAGATGACAAGTAGTGTATGATTATGTACATAGAAATATATAGACATGTTTTATACAAGAAACGTGGATGTTTACTAGTGATCAGGCAGGATTTTTCCAGAAAGAATGGATCTGGGGCCCTTCGTATTGGTCCTTTGGTGCAGAGACGGCTGATGGTGTTGGGTTTTTGTTTCATTCTTATGATTTCACCTTGATTAAACTAATAGATTTAATCCAAGGAAGATTATTTGTTATAGATGGGCTGTGGAAACACATGGATTGCAGACTGATAAACATATATAGTTCACAGGTTAAGACAGAAAGACTAGCATTATTAGACACCTTACACCCCTTTTTGATTACCTCTTACAAGGTTTTTTTTATGTGGAGACTTTAATTGTGAACTAACATCTAAATCTTGGGGTTCATCAGGTCAAGTGAAGAAGATATACTGTGACTTCAACGCTTTGCGGAGACTAGTAGAGACTGCAGACCTTCTTGATTGCAGCAATTATCAAAAAGGTGGTCCTAAGTTTACTTATAAGAGAACTAAATACACCTCAGCCATAGCTCACATGCTACTATCAAAAAATCTTCCCCAATTTCATTTCAAAATGACACCTATACAATTTTCAGATCATCTATTATTATAATGCACTTTCTTACATTCACCAGTGAAGTCACAACACAGGCCCAGATGGAAACTGAATTCTTTCATCTTAACTAACCAAAAACTCATCACTAAAATTAGGAAACTACTAACAGCTCGTCTTTCCATCAGTTTTTTCTATAAACATCTAGGAGACTAGTGAGCCGATTCTAAGGCAGATGTTAAAGCTCTGTTGATAAAACTAAGGAAAAATGTGGAAAATTAAAGATTTCTTAAATATCTCCAACTGCAGCAACAGTTGCAAAATCTTTATTCCATTTCAAATACTTCTACAGAGGATTATACAGCCCAAATTGATAGACGTAAACAGGAGATGAAGGATTATCAGTATGACAGAACAAACACGATGAAAGCTTTGCTTCAAAATGGAACTAAACCATCCCCCCATGGAGATCCTTTTGAAACTTTTAAAAAATTTAATCAATCAATCAATCAATCAAAATCTTTATTTAATCAGGCGAACATCATTGAGCATAGCTCATTTACAAGATGGACCTGAGTGGTCAAGAAGTGCAAGTGTTATTACATTGACAAGGGTAGCATAAACAGTAATACAATGACAGGGGTAACATAAACAGTAATACAATGACATAAGTGTAATATATAACAATATACATATGTACAAGGCACATTAAAACTTTTAATCTGTGAGACAGAAGGTAATGGGCACATCAGGAGTAATATGTAGATTATAGGACCTAGCAGGCATTTTGAGGGTGAATCTTGGGACTGGAAACGGAGTTTTATCAGCATATAGGAACACGGGGGTAGGTAGGGCCGGGTTTAGGCCTTGTGGAAGCAGTTGCAGAGTTCTGGGAATAGGGTGGTGAATAATCTTTGAAGGATATTAAGGGTAGGAGGTTATTTAGCTTCATGGTTTTTGGAGTGAATTCAAACAATTGCTAGTGAGTAGCTGATAGCAGCCCTCCCAAACTGGGTGCAGACATTGGGACCTTAAGAATGATAATTTTGCTGATCCTTAGGTTGTATGGCCTAGAAGTAATTTGAGTAAAACAGTCTGAGATATAGGTAGGTAGCTTGCCTGATAAGGCTTTGAATATCCAAATTGCAGCATTCCTATTTCTTCTGTGTTGTAATGATGTCCAGTTAACTGCCTTATAAAGGGAGCAATGATGGGTGCTGAAGGAAGGTCAGTAGTGAATCTGATGGACCTGTGGTATAGGTGTCCAGTTTATTTAAGAGGGGAGTGAACAATGTCCGAACAGAAAGTCAGCATAGTCAATGAGGGATAGGAATGAAGCCATGATTAATCTTTTTTTTGGAGTCTCTGTTGAGGTAGTGCTTTATTCTAAAAAATAAACCAAGCCTTTGTCTCAGTTTCTTTAGTAGCTCCTCAATATGGACAGAATAGTCAAGCTTGTTATCAATCCAGACTCCAAGGTATTTGAAGTTATCAACGAATTCCAGCTTCTCTCCAAGTAAGGTGGTTAGTTGTAGGGTGGTGGATGGTGGGGTAGTGGCAGAGCAACTCTTTGAGGTAAAGAACATAGCTTTTGTTTTTTTGGCATTTAGAAGTAGTTTTTTATCCAGTAGGACTCCTTAAAGAATAAGGATGGAGACATCATGCACTCTATGGCAGGACTCCATAGTATCATAAAAGAGTTTGTATTGTCTCACAACCTTCCAGAACCCTTTCCGGAGGCAGCTATAAAACACTTTCTGCAAACAATTAAGATTCTGGTCATCCTGGAAGGGGCTCAAGGGATGATAAGACCGATTACGGCTTTAGAGATCAAACAAGTGATCAAATCTCTGAAGAATGGCACATCCCGGGGTCCCGATGGCCTAACAAACAAATTTTATAAAACCTTTTTTAAAGAATTATCATTATGTCTAGAAATAATTTTAGTTATTTTTTGGTCAGCATATAGTACTCTACTTAATTCATGGAAGGATTACTGATATTTTTGTTTAAATATGGGGACAAAACTTCTGTGGACAATTGGAAGCCAATTACAAACTTAAACTCAGACAATAAAATATTTACTCATGTCCTGAATACCAGGCTAATGACTTATGCAAGTTTGATACTCTCTCCACTACAGTTTTATGGCCTACCATATAGGAAAATCCAGCATGCTCTCATGATAATTAGAGACCTTATAGATTATATATCACTACATGGGAAATCTGGGTACATCATTTCAGTAGATCAATACAAGGCCTTTGATAGGGTCTACCACTCCTTTTTGCATTGCTTGCATGCATGTGCGAGAAACAAATTGCTTTTATCAGTTAGGGAGAATGCCTAAATGCGTCAAGAAATTCAGGCCATGTCGCCACACAATCAGCTGTTTTGGTGCATTACAAGCTACCAAAACAGCTGATTGATGTCCCCATGACAACGGCTTCTCCGTTGGCCTCTCAAAGTCCCCTGGAAGCCAATGGAATGCCGCGACCCACCGTTCAGTGTGCCTTCCTGGTGAAACATTTCAATAATTAAAAAAAAAGGGCAGACAGAGTGCCCAATCCCCCTGTCAGCATGCCCCTTTCCAGTTCAATTTGCCAACGGGGGAGCCCACTCCCCATCAGCATAATGTCCCCCCTCCCAAATTTGTTGGGTGTCGAGGGGTGTACAGTCCCCCTCAGCTCTTTCCACCCCCCCACACTTATATGTGCTGACAGGGCTGCCCAATTCCCCTGTCAACGCACCATCTTTCTGGTAATTTTGCAGATTGGGAGCCCACTCCCCATCGGTATAATGCTCCCCCCCAATTTTTGTGTGCTGAGGGGGGTTCCCAAACCCCCTCAGCTCTTGTTCCCCCCAGCATTCATTATGTGCTGACTGGGATGCCCAATCCCCCGTTGGCAACAGCCCACCCCAAACACTCAGGTGGCACATTGGGAGCCCACCCCAGCATGTCAAAATTAAATGTCCCTGCAAAAAAGAAAACCTCCCCACAAGGTTTTTTTTTTTAAACAAATCTGTAAACTAGAAAATGATCCCTCATTGATTCCAGTAGTCCCTCCCCCAACCTGCACCCACCCTCTGTGTACCCCATCTCCCCACACCCCCGTCACCCCATACTTACTTCCAGATCCCTACGCGATGATCTTCTGTGGCCCGGGAACACATCTGCACTCTTCGAAGCCGACCGCGAACTGAAAAAATGCCACTAAGCTGTATAATGGCATAAATGTTTTTTTTTCAACTTTGGTGCATATCTCTGCCATTTTTGGGAATTTTTTCACCAAATTTTCAACATGGAGTTCTTGGGACCCACCTCATGAATTCAGTCACTACTATCATTTTGTTATTTGGTCCTGAAAGGTGATTTTGTGGTCAGTGCATGGAACCACCTTTTGGGACTGATTAATGAAATGACAGTGTTGCAGTTCATGGTAGGCCCCCAAAACCCTATGTTGAAAATTTGGTGGGCATCAAAATGTTTTTATTCTCGAGCGTGCATTGCGCATGTAATGCCAGCCAACGTGCAGTGTGCTTTCCTGGAGAAACATTTCAATAATTAAAAAAAAAGGCCGATGGGGTGCCCAATCCCCCTGTTGGCATGCCCCTTTCCAGTTCAATTTGCCAACGGGGGAGCCCACTCCCCATTTGGGGATTGCCCCTAAACCTGACCCTCCATTTTTCTACCACCTCTCATCTCCCATGTCTACGGACCTAACTCTGGTCTGCCGCCCCTGAGTGTGCCTATACCATGACAATAGACATCTCTGTCCAGCCTTGGCCAATGAATAAAGTGTGGGCATGGCTAGTGCCATCGCCCTGAAATGCTATGCATATACCTGCAACCTTTATTCCCAGCTGCTATTTTTTGTTTTCTTTGTATTTTCTGTAATCATCTGCAACCATTCTGTAACCGCTGTGTTTAACTACTATGCTACTTGTTACTCTGTACACTGTTGTCTCTTCTTATGTATGACATGGAACCTTTGTAAAAGAGTCTTTGACTCAAAGGTGTTATCCGATATTTATCAATAAATAAAAAAATGTTTCTACGCACACTCGAAACTTCGAGCATTTTTAATATTTTCACTCCAGATTTTCAACATTACCACACATGCAAAAACCCTATGTTGAAAATTTGGTGAAAAATTCCCCCAAATGACTGTTTTACAAGTGTAAAGTGTGTGTTGAGCAGTACCTACGCAAGCTTGTAATTTCAAGCATTTTTAATATTTTCACTCCAGATTTTCAGCATTGCTATTTTACCACACCTCCTTATGAACAGTACAACTGTCATTTTTCACATCTTACCCAAAATGTGTTTTCGCACATGTAGCACACAGTGACGTGGTTGGTGTGAAAAATCAATGTTCTGGACAGATTAAGAAAATCACAGTAACACTGTTCATGAGCAGAGGTCTTAAATTGACTGAGTGGGATATTCAACAGGGTTGTGCCACGCGCAATAGGGTTGCGCCTGCACAAGTCCAAAATAGCGTCATTCTGCGATATTCAGCAGGAGGCAGCTGCACCACTGAAAACATGCTGAGCAACAACGCAATGCAAATGAATGCAGGCTGAACTGGAGGGGGAGGAACCATGCATAAACTGCACAGCCCAATATTCAGCCAGGCTGTGCAGAGTTGTGCAGGTGCAACCCCCAACCTGTGCCTGCACAACTTTGAGCCAAAAAAAAAAGGATTAAGTCGAGGGCCACCCACAGGTGAGCTGCCACATTGCAGGGTGCAACACAGCAGCTGCCACCTGTGGCTGGCCCTCAACTCCACTCCTGTGCCCCCCTGCAGCCCAATCGCGGGCAAAGAGAAGTCTCTTCTCCCGACTGGCCCGACAGTGGCATAAGTTAATCACCATTGTACCATCGCTGGCAGCAGAGTAACTTTCTCGAATATATCTCACGTCCAGTGACCGTTTGATTACGGGCTGAAGAGGCAACCTCGGTCATACCCTGGTGGTCCAGTGACCGTTTTACCGCGGCCGAAGAAGCGAACTTCGCCTCAGGTCCAGTGACCGGCACGACAAGGGTTGCACAGCAGTTGTAACATTACTCAGACCATCCCCGGTGATCGCAGCCTCACTAAAGTTCACCATCTGCTTCGGCAGCCGGGCGGCGGCAGCACGCACCCGCCAGCTTCGCCGCCGCCGGGCCGAGCGATTGCCCGGCTTCATGCGCCACAGCAAGAACCACGTCATGCAGCCCATAGCCATACAAGGCAGTCCAGAATTGTGATTGCATTCATTCATATCTGGACTGCCTTGTACGGTATGGCTGCACGCCCATTGGCTCTTGCTCTGGCACCACTGGTGCAGCCCACCGGGCAGTCAGTCAGTGGGCGGCGGGGCGGCAGGCAGGCGGATGCTGCCACCCGCCGGCTGCCGGGGAGCGGGTGGTGGGGCTTCATGGGTGGGTGGGTGGGGGGACACTAGATCATCAGGGATATGGTCTTGGGGTGGGGTGCCAACATAATGCAGCCCATGATCATGCTTGTCGGTCCACTGGACCACCAGGGATACATTTGGGGGGGTTAAAATTCTTCAGCCTGTGATCAGGCTTATCGGTCCACTGGACCACCAGGGATAGGTTCTGGGGCGGGTTCAAACCTCTTCAGCCCGTGATTGGGCTTATTGGTCCACTGGACCACCAGGGATATGTTCGGGGGAGGGAACACTTTGCTGCCCGCGATCGGGCTGGTGGGGGGGGTGATTTAAGCTTATGCAAGGATTGGCCCAGTCGGGGGAGGGGGGATTTCATACATATTTTCCCTCGATCGGGCTGCAGGGGGCGTCAGTCCCCAATGGCTGCTTCCTGGCAGGGTGCCAGGCACAAGTCCTTGGGGATCAGCGCACCTGCATGCTAATGGCATGCAAATGGAGCCATAAACAGATGCAAATGGCACCCCCTGCACCTTGCATGAATTATGGCCACATTTGCATGTCACCTTTTGAACATTGGAAATTTGTGCATGATGCAATGGTACTTGCACCACCGCAAGTTGAATGCTCCACTCTGACCACTTGTGGTGGCGCAAGTTCCACTGCGCCATGCACAGTGGCTGTGGCCTGGGGGTGATATTCAAAGGAGTTGCTCAATAGCGCAACTCCTTTGAATATCACTCCGGCCACACCCCTGCCCAACTATTTTGTGCAGCGCAAGGGCTTGCTCCACAAAATAGCGCAGTTTGAATATCCGGCCCCCTATGTTGAAAATTTGGTGACAAAAGTCCATTAAATGACTGTGCTACGAGCATACATTGTGCAATTTCCATGCATCCTCATAAGTTTACAAATTCGTAATCTTTTCAGTCCAGATTTTCAACATATGGATTTTTCCACACCTCCTTATGAACAGTACAGCTATCATTTTTCACACTCTGGCCAAAATGTGTTTTTGCACTTCCGGCACAGAATAGCACAGTCACTGTGGGAAATCAGTGTTCGGGATAGATTAAGAAAATCACTGTGACACTTCATGAGCGGTGGTTCCAAAATGCCTATGTTGAAAATCTGCTGTAAAAAATTCCCAAACTAATTACATAACAGGTGTGTGTTGCGCAGTTTCTACGCACACTCGTGACTGCACCAGTTTTTTCATATTTTCACTCCAGATTTTCAACATTGCCATTTTTTTACACCTCCTCATGAACAGTACAGCTGTCATTTTTCACATCCTGTTCAAACTGTGTTTTCACACCTGTGGCGTCAAATGGCACAGTCACTGTGCAAAATCACCTTTCGACTAACAAACTGATAGTGTCACTGTTCATGCGGTGGGATCACAAAAAGCCCATGTTGAAAACTTGGAGTAATAATGCCAAGAAATGCCCAGGGTGTTAAGGTTTTTGACCACAACGTCCTAACCTGTAGGGACTGACAGGCATCAGGGATGTGACTTGGAATTGTCGACAGTAATGCTCATGCCATTCCACCCCCACCCTGCAGCAAGTGGCAGGCATCAAGGTGCGCCTTGGACCCTTTGGCCCCAGAGTTCATCCCATTCTCCTGTACTGCACCCATTTCAGTGTATTTCCTTATGGAATGAGGTGAGTGTAAAGCCTGAACACTTCAAAGCACACCGTGATACTTGTACGTGTCTGCAGGGTAGGGTGAGGTGAAATGTCAAGACCATTATGGGTGATGACCCAATGGCACACCCCAATGCCTGTCCATCTTTGCAGGGTGGGGGTGGAGTTGACATCAGTTCAATCCTTCACTGCCATTCCTATACTGCATCTGTCTAACTCCTGCACTTTCACTGCTAATGACAGCAAGCAACACTTGGCATTGACAAATACTTGTTATTCCTTACTTTGGAGGCATATGGCAAACCATTGCAAGAGATAAGGTGGGTGCAGTCATTATATTACACAGCAATAGTACACCCTGTAATTAGACATCAATTCATGGATGGATTTCGGATAACAACAGGGGTCAGGAAAGGCTGTCCTCTTAGGCCCCTTTTATATTCACAATTGATCCTTTGAGCCATTCTTTGACTGATTCTCCTTGCTGGATGGTGTTGCCTGTAGCAAATAAAGATAAGATACTCTATTTACAAGCTTATGCAGTTGATATTTTCTTATTTTTGTCTGACCAAACTCAAGTGACAGCCCTTCTAGATTTTATGCAGCAATATTCTTTTTTTTCTAATTCAGAACTAAGCACACATAAAAGTAAAGGCCTGTTCATAGGTTCCGGCTATCCTGACCCATAAATTATAAATGGAATTCATATTTCCTTAGAACCATTGAAAATTTTAGGTACACAATTTGGGCCACAAATTTACCCTCCTTTAACTGGGAAATCATCTGAAATAATGTGGACCATAACATCCAATGGTGGAAACAGTGGAAATTGGCCAAACTTAAGCGAATACAAGTTATGAAACAGTTTATCATCCCCATGATTCTTTACATTGCTATGATATCGCACCCCCCCCACTGTTGAATTAGAAACTAAACTGCACAGTCTTTTTTTTTCAAATGCTTTGGAGAAGCAGACTCAACACCACCAAAAGACAATGCAAGTATTTAAATAAAGAAAAAGGTGGCTTGGGTATGGTAGACCCTGTGGTCTTTTTCCCTACTTTATTTCTTTCCTAGACCATAAAATGTGACTTGGTTCCCATGGATAAAGTCCATTATCATTGGATAAATTCAAACGTCTCTAGATATTTGACAGCATGGCAATTAACTCCCCCTAAAGTATCGGGTCATTTGCATAAACAGCAATTCTTTAAACCTGCGGCTCAAAAATTATAGAAATGGGGACTTTCTAAGCAGTACATAATGAAATGTGCAGTTATTGTAGATGCCCTACAGGGGGCATGCCTTAGACAATTAGTACTGGAGCCCACTCGAGAGGGAGCAATATTAGACTTGATACTCTCAAATGGAGATGGAGAGAGGATCACAGATGTAGAAGTGGGTAGCCATCTGGGAACTAGCGACCATCGAACAGTATGGTTCACAATAAACACAGCAATAGAGTCAAGCCATACAAAGACAAAAGTACTGGACTTTAGGAGGCTGACTTTGCTAAATGGGTGAGTGCCTAAGGAATGCACTAGCAAATGGGCGGGAAGGAGGGGTGGAAGAACAATGGGAATAATAAAACTGCCATCACAGAGGTAACGAGCCTTGTGTGAAGCAACAAACAAACAAGACTTTGTAAGAAACCACTATGGTTCTCAAAGGAAGTGGCAGTGAAGGTTCAAGAGAAAAGAAAGCATTCAGGAAGTACAAGGAATTCCAGCAGGAGCAGGACAGAGAACTGTATCAGTTAAAGCAGAAGGAGGCTGGGAAGGCAGTCAGAACAGCAAAGGCCCAAACTGAGGAAAAGATAGCCAACTCAGTTAAGAAGGGAATAAAACCTTTTATAGGTACATCAGGGAGCAAAGGAAGACCAAGGAGGATAGTGAGGCTTAATAAAGGGAGGGAGGGTGGGCAGAGGGAGAATGTGAAAGGCAGAGATACTAAACAAATATTTTTGCTCAGTATTTACAAAGGAAGAGGGGAGGTACATAAACAAACAGTAGTAACACTCTGGATACAGAAGTTGATACCAGCCCATTTACAGAAGAAAGGGTTCTGAAAGAACTCTTAAAACTGAAGGTGGACAAAGCAATGGGGCCTGATGGGATTCATCCCAGAATTTAAAAGAACTAAGGGTAGAACTAGTGACACCACTGACTACCTCTTTAACAAATCATGGGAGGATGGGGTGGTACCCGAGGACTGGAGGAGGGCAGATGTGATTCCCTTCACAAAGTGGGAGCAAGGCAGAGGCAGGAAACTATAGACCTGTTAGTTTAACCTCAGTGATAGGGAAAATGATGGAATCACTTCTAAAGGAAAGAATTGTCACGTATCTAGAGGCCAGAAGGGCACAGGACCCTAGGCAGCATGGATTCACAGTGGGAAGGTCATGCCAGACGAATCTGATTGATTTCTTTGACTGGGTGACCAAAGTAGTAGATCAGGGAGGGGCTGTGGACATGGCCTACCTAGACTTTAGCAAGGCATTTGACACAGTCCCACACAAAAGATTAATATACAAGTTAGCCAGCCTGGGTGTGGGTCCCAAGATGACAGCCTGGGTAAAGAATTGGCTGGAGAATAGGACACAGAGAGTAATATTAAATGGGTCACTCTCTGAAGAAAAGGGGGTTACTAGTGAGGTGCAGGAGGTTTCAGTATTAAGTTGATCCTCTTCAATGTCTTTATAAACGACATTGCAGAAGGACTGGAAGGAAAAGTATGTCTCTTTGCAGATGACACTAAGATCTGCAACAGAGTTGATGCACAGGGTGGGGTGGAAAGGATGAGAAGGGACTTGGCAAGGTTAGAGGAATGGTCAAATGTATGGCAGCTTAGATTCAATGCTAAGAAGTGCAAGGTAATGCACCTGGGAAACAAAAACCCAGGGGAAGAGTACACAATGGGGGGAGAGATACTAACAACAACAAAATGGAAAGGGACCTGGGGGTAGTCATATCAGATGACCTAAAGGTGGGCAAGCAATGTGAGAAGGCAGCAAGGAGGGCTGGAGGGATACTGGGATGCATAGGGAGAGGCATCACCAGTAGAAAACAGGAAGTTATTATCCCTCTGTACAGACAGCTGGTGAGACCCCATCTGAGTACTGTGCAGTTCTGGAGACCCAATCTCCGCAAAGACATAGACAGGATGGAAGCTGTCCAGAGGAGGGCAACTAAAATGGTGCAGGGTCTGCACCGGAAGACATATGAAGAGAGACTTAAGTTGCTTAATATGTATAGCCTCGAGGAAAGGAGGGAGAGGGGGACATGATAGAAACTTTCAAGTACCTCAAGGGAATCAACAAAGTCCAAGAGGGTAGCATCTTTCAAAAAAAGAGGTGTGCAAGAACAAGAGGGCACAATTTGAAGATAGAGGGGGGCGGCTCAGAGGTAATTTAAGGAAGTATTTTTTCACAGAGAGGGTTGTGGATGCATGGAATGGCCTTCCGGAGGAGGTTGTGGAGTCAAAATCAGTGGTGGAATTCAAGCATGCATGGGATAGTCATAAGGCAATTCTGGGGGTTGGGGTAGGAAGAAGTAGGCTGCTGGTTAACTAGGATCTGCAGCTTATCCAGTAGGTAGGGAAATGGGCAGACTGGATGGGCCAAGCGGTCCTTATCTGCCGTCAAATTCTATGTTTCTATGTTTCTATATGTTTCTAAATGCATTGGGCATCAGTTGTATCAAGCAGTTATGACTTCAATATACCCAGAGGAGCCAAGTTTTAAAAATTGCCCTACTACCCAAATTCCAGGTGTTCTGCAGCAATTGACCAATCCTAGAATCCCTCATCAAATGTGGGAATTTCTGTGGTTGACAGTATATGGGAGGATAAATGTCAGAGGAAATGCTAAGCATAAAGCCAATGAGAAAAGGAACTGTTCCACCATTCCTATGCCAGATCCCTCTGGAAATTCATAGCCACCAAATGGAAAATGGGGTGGTTAATGAGGTTACAATATGACAATTTGGTTTTAGGACACTTTCATAACATAGAGAAGTCCTATCGTAAGGATAAATTGGTAGTTTTCTGTAGTTGCTTAAAATTTTATTTATGGCAGGCCAGATGCCAGTGGGTACTCTATCATAGGTTGATGCCTTATGGGACAGTAGGGTAGCTTATACAGCAGGCAATGGAGAAGGTCTGTGTCTCAGATTCAGAGGTACATATGACTAGGAAGGTTTTGAATTGGTGGAAAGTATTCCCTATGTTTATTAAATACAAATAAATAGGTATGTCTAGCATAATTTTTTTTCTTCTGTTTTACATTTGGTTACTTAACTACCAATCAAAGGGTTAGTCAGTACATGGAGGAAGATAATGTTCATGGGATATATCAGGGGAGATTTGTGTGACTTAACACTGTAATGTATTTATTTAGAGTTCCTTTTTTTGAATCTCACTTTGTGTGACTTAAACACAGTTTGTAATCATTTGTTTTTGATGTTATTACAATAAAAATTTCCCTACTGAATTGCTGTCAGTAGAGGGCGCCAATGCACTGTTGTGTTGGCAGTTCAGAGTGATGGAGCTATGGAGGTGGAAGTGCTGAGGGAGAGCTCTCTCCCATTTGCTATGGAAGAAATTGTGCTGTCCACTGATTTACCTGAAGAGATGACTATTTCGCTGGAGGAGGATGGTTATAGTCCTGAACCAGAGATAGCAATTGAAGAATCTACTGGTGACAAAGTAATCGGAGCTATTGAGGTCTCTTTAAACCCGGAAATGCTAAATGTGCAACACAACCCCGACATTGGAAGGGGCTGACCTTACTACAGAGAGTGCCACTGAGAACACTGCAGGAAGAAAGCAGCATACGGGAGATAAGGTTCCCTTACAGAAAATTATAAAGACTGCACTACATCACATCACATGTGATGGCAGTTTGGACTGCTTCCAGATTAAGGGGAATTTTTAGGAATGGACTGGTCGGCTGAGAAAGCACTCTGTGACTCAGAGTGGAAGAGATCTAGTTCTGGACAATGGATTCTGGACCCTGACTGGGGAGAAGCTGTCACCGCAAGACCTACTACTAGCACTGGTCAATCAATGGAGAAAACCCTGAGCTCAGGTAATGGACTTTCAACTGCTAAAGGGGCCCCTAATATAAAAACTGTGCAGAATCTAGAGGATGTGGTTGTGGCCTCTCTAGGGCTGGGCCCATCCAGAGGGGAGGAAGGGGAAAGTAGCAAAAAACAGTATTTTAGGAAGAATAGTGCTTCAAATGCAGGGTCTGATGGAACTGGGCTACAAGGTAGTAAACGTGTACCAATGTCTGAGTTATTTAAGAACAAACTTGAACAAGCTCCCAGGAGAAATGCAGTGAGATTGCATTATAGAGGTGGTCTACCTGAACATCCAGACAGGTATTACATTGAAAAACAGTTTTTAAAAGGATCTATGCATTTTGTGCCAACTGAAAGTTGTGCCATAATTCATATATCTGGTGAAATCTCATTCGACATCAGTTTTAAATGTAATGCCAGTTTGGAAAAAATTGGGGAAAAATATTCTGCTTTAAAATCTACTCCCTTATGGTCTCCCTTTTATGCTATCCCTCTTACTAAACACCAAATTAGACACATCACTATAATGTTTATAAATGAGGGAGTTAACATTAGTGATATTTATCACTGGCTACAGAATCGCTGTGATGTTCTCGGCCCCCCTGAAGCCATTATTGATTTGGACAGCAGGGTGGAGATTCAAAGTCAAACTTTTTTAACTCAACTCCGAAATTATTCATCTGCCAAACAGCTTTTACCTTGGTAAAGATAGGGGTGTTTGCTTTTATCGAGGGCAGCCGAGAGCTTGCTATAAATGTGAGGCTAAAATCCATAAAAGCAGCTTTTGTGACCTGTTAAAATTCTCCATTATGTGGAGGGTATGACCACTCTGTAGACCTCTGGCAAAATATCATTCCATGTAATCTCTGCGATGAAAAGGGTCATGCTTTTCCCCAATGTCCATGGGCAAAGAGAAACCAAAGTGAGAGATGGGGCCAGGATGATTTAGCAGACAACGCCCAGGAAAAAAAGAGGGTTTCTAGCCATAAGGATTCAGCTGAGGCACAGAGTAAGGAAACAGGGCAGCAAGAAACATTATGTAAAGAGGGGTAATATAGCAGAGAGGGAACAACTCCCTGGAAAAATTCATGATACAACTATTTTGAATCAAGAAAATGAGGCCCCAGAGGAACTTTTGAGCCAAAATGAGGTAGCTCATACTTCTTTAGAGAAGAACGCTACTAATGCTATGCCCCCTCCCCTTTTGAAACAATGAAAAGAGGTAGATGGTTTACAAGGGCCTCAGTCAAACAAAATCAAAAAGCGCCTCTATTCACTGAAAACCCTTTTACACCCCTGCAAGAGGAGACAGGAGACTCAGACATAGAATCTGATGCTTCTCATAGATCTGAGATGGTGACTGAAGATGAGGATAGTAGGGCCACAGAATTAGCAACAGAGAAAAAAGGAAAGAAAAGCAAAATCTAACCACATAGGAGGGCCTTAAATCTACCAAACAAAATGTCCACTCTTCATATTGCCTCATACAAAATATGTAGTCTCAAAACCTTCAAAAAGCAACTTTCAGTTCTGGCCTTTTTAGAACAACTTAAAGTAGATATTATTTTTGTTCAAGAAACAAGATTAACATCTCTTTTTGAAATTGAACAAATTAAAAGAAGGTGGATCTGGGGTCCCTCCTTTTGGACATTTGGCTCAGATACTGCAGATGGTATTGGGATATTATTTAAACATACCAATTTTCGGGTCTCTAAACTGGTAGTTATCAGGCCTGGCAGAGCCCTAGTCCTTGATTGTTCATATGGAGATTTTGATTTTCGCCTGATTAATCGATATGCCCCACAGACAAAAACATCCAGAATAGAGCTGTTTGAAGACACAGGGCCAGATATTCAAAACTATGCCCCAGGGCTAGATTAGCACTGCCCAGTAGGCAAACATAGCCCAGAGCAAAATACAAGCTATATTGAAAAGGAATAGCCTGGTGCAAAACCAGCTGAATATAGCATGCAAAGGAAGCTGGGAAAACAGGACCGGGAGTACTGGGCAAAAACAGCCAGGGAATAAGACAGCACTGAATCCAGCAAATAAGACAGCACTGAATATAGCACCCAGGCAAGCAATGCAAACATACAATGGAACACAGTGAAGAGGTGAGACAGCCTGACCGTGAGACACATGCAATGAAACACAGGCCGGAATGAGGTCCCAGGAGCAGACCGCAGTGCACATCCCGGAACATGACACACATGCACGGGAATGGCAAGCAACAACCAGGACCCATGTGGGAGATCCAAGGAACAGTACAAACCAAGTGAAACCCCAGCACCCAAGAATGACACAGGACACAGTAAAATGTAGTAACTGCAATGTAATATTATATAAACAAAAGGAAAGGAAACTGGAACAGAACAGTGATGCAAACCAATACTAAAACAAAAAACATAACACTGAACAACAAATGCCACCACCACCACAGGACACCCCACCCCCAAAATAAAGAATGACAACGGTACAAACCTTACAAAATGAAATGCTCAGACCCCCTCCAACACACAGCACTAACAACAATAAGCCCACTATGTGAACAACAGCACGAACACACATTAATCAACCCAAACTGTGAAATGGCAAACATATTTACAAATATTTACAGTATGTACAAGAAGGCACAGGAGAAGGGTGTAAAGGGGAGGAGGATGCACACAGGGACACAGGAACAAAGGCCAATAAACAAAAACCAGTCCAGTAAGGGGGGGAGCCAACATAATACAGGATGAAGGGCATGGCTAATTGCCCGCTGGTTCCGGGAGACATGCCTCCAACACAGATGCCACCCTTCTGGTTTCTGAGATGAGGATGGTTTGCTGCTCTATCAGAGTCCTCTTATGCCAGAAGATGGGATGCAGCAGATCTTCCATGCCCTCTGACTCCTCAGGCCTGGTCGCCTACAATGAAGAATGGAATAGACCTACAGGAGGAAGGTGGAGACCATGAGGATGGGACACCAGCCAGGGGGCATACTGCAGTCACAGGTGACCATACAGGGATGGATAGCATGTCCCGACAGACATTCCCAAGTGGATGTAAGGGACACAATGGTAGGCCCACCCAGAAAGTGCCCACACAGCAGGCATTGGTGACACAGGCACCAACCCAATACCCAACATACATCTTGATGACATGCCTAACAGCACCATGGCACAGGTGACAGCGTTCACCCCAGCACAGCACACAGTGAGACAGGGCAGACACACAGCTGGTCCCCTGCATAGCTGTGTGCAAGGGCCACACCACAGCATGCACAAGAGCACCCACACATCGGGACATGCTGCCCAATGACAGATGGCAATTTACCAGAATGCAGAGCACAACAACATCATCCAAACATGTGCTGGAGCAGTGCAATGCAGTCACAGTGGCCAGCCAATGACCGACCCATGCCAGGGCTGAACAGGCATACAGAGTACAAACGGTGGCAGGGTGGGCCAACACATGCCACCAAACAAGGCTCCCGGAAGGCATGGAGTGTGGTGCCCTACAGCCACACCAGGCACACGGGTGGCAATAATCAGACCATGTCCAGTGAAGCCTGTGGACAGCAAGGCAATGCTAACTGCGCACAGGTGTAGAAACTGTGGGGAGGGGTAGAGGGACAGAGCACACTGCACCGCAGAGGTGAGCATGGCAACTGAAAGCGTGTGCCCCACCGATCCTCCACTGCCACAGCCCCCACCATCATCTGGCACCCTCACAGCAATGCATGCTGACAGTGGCCCACAGCCCCTCCCACAGGGCACAGCAGCCTGGCAGCCAGCTCCTGGCAGCAGTGTGCTACACTGGTGCACAGCCCAGCACAGTGCCACAATACCACTGGCCCAATGTCCGTGGCAGCCATGCCACCAGCCCAGTCACTAGCAGAACACAGAATGAACCATACATCACAGTGTAACAAGACAGGTATTCACGCAACAGGCCCCTGTCCTCAGGGCTGCTCTCCTGCACCCACTACAGCATGGCCGGCACCCTCAGGCTGCCTCTCCGCCTGAACTGGGGTACCTCTCAGCCCTCTTCCTCAGGCCTGGGCTGCTTGATCTGCTTTACAGTGGTCAGGGGAAACATCAGCATTAGCACAATACACAGCATACAATGCGAGCAGCACAGCAAGATGCACATGCAACCCCCACAACACTGCACACACGGGGATGCCCAGAGTCAGTGGATGAACATAGGAGACATCCACACAGAGGGCAGCATGGCCTATGGAGCATGCGCCAGGCACACACTACCTGTTAGCATGGCAGCGTAGTGGTGCGACAGTGCCAGATGCAGGTGTACTGCAACAGTCCACACACCTGTGTGTGTGGTCCATCAGTGTCCCAGGGACAGCACCCCTGCACCACAGTGTCATTGGCTGTGGGCCGGTGCTGTACCAGGACCCACCACCAACAATGTCCTGACATTCCACCCACACCCGTGTCACCCGCATGGACATAGCATGCACCGTGCCTCCAGTGTACATGCTACCACACACCCTGTACCGTGAAGCCCCCCTAGTTGGCCAACATGTGTGGCTCTGCTCATGCCACATGCACCCAAACACCTTGCAGAGTAGCACACCTATACACACACACACACACATACATGCAGTCCAACAGGCACATGATAGTGGTGAACAACGTGCAACACCACTTACCTGGCACAGACACAGTGCCCTCATGCACCATGCACTTGAAGTGCTCCAGCTGCTCCTGTTGCCAACGTCTCTTGTCAGTGTAGCGATGCAAGCACTTCTCAGCATCACAGGCAATGCCCGTGTGGGCACTCAGCTTTTGGGCGATGGAGGCCCACACCTGCTGGCATGGGAGGTCACCCTCCCTGATCTCCCCAAAGAGCCTTCATTGCCTCTGCTGCTCCAGCTGCACCAGGTTTACAGTATCTACCTCCCCAATGCCTATCCCTGTACACTACTACTCATTTCTGCCTACCCCCTGTCATTGCCCAAACAGCACAGTAATCCTGCTACCTGTACCACTGCTTTGCCTGTACGACACCCTGCTCCCTCCAGCAATGTGCCATAGTGCCACGCTATCACATGACATAGTGCGGTGCTACCCGAAAGTGGTCCCACTGTGCATGCATGACCCCGGCATGATCCTGGGCCACAACACCATGCATTTGCAGAGCACCACATTGTGTGGTCTAGTGCGGCGATATGCCGCAATAATCCATGCTGCTAGCGCGGCACAGGGGACACACGCGTATGTGTGTGCACTGTGCTATGCCACATAGCATTGCGCTACAGGGACAGTGCAGTGCTGGACACCACATAGCCCCACGCTAGCATTTGCACGGTGATAAGCAGTTTGTCCGGCACTAGCCAGGCCCATATTCAACCAGCATATGCAAATGAGGGTACTTTTGCATGCATAGTGCAAACACTGTGATTAGTATATCATTATCCAATGATTTGCATGCATAACAGGCTGGATTGCCCAACTGGGCTATAAAAGTGCAAGCAGTGCTCCACCGGTGTCATGTTGTGAGAATGCAGCACACAGCCAAGGCTGCAGACAGACACACACAACAGGAGGAGCCATGCAATAGGATGCAGAGCAGTGAAAGGCAAGTCTGTATAGCAGCAGGACACCTGGTGGAAGGGGACTGGTGCAACACAGGGTTGGGGCTTACCCACTTTGTGCCTGCAGACCACAGCTCTACAGGTTGGGGACAGAGCCACTGGATGCAGGCCCACAGGCCAGCATGGTGCTGCATAAAGGTGCACATGGCCATTGGGCTAGCTGTCCAGCAGACAGGTCCGTGTGCCGGGCATGTGCACCTGCGTCAGCCAGTACCATGTGGGCACTGCCTGCACAGTGTGTGTGCCAGGCCCATAGGGGCCCACAATGTGACCTGCAGGTATGTCCTGCAACAGTGGCTCACTGACATGTGGTCCATGGACCCTTGGCAGTCACCCTGGATGTGAGATGTGGAGGGTCGCAGATGCTCCTATGGTGGTACACAGCTGCAGCCCAGGGGTCATGACTGTGTGGCCCCCAATGTGACATCGACAGCACTGTGTAGTCCATGCCTGGTAGCCTGCTATTGTATGTGTACCATCCACAGTGTCCATGCCCTATTTGTCGTGCACACATCCTCTAGGTGGCCGATGGGAGCACAGTACACTGATAGGTGGCAGACTTTGGGATGGCCCGTCCTGGGGTACACATGTCTGTTATGGGTGTCAGCGGTGCCCTCTTGGGTCCAGTGTGTGCAGTCCCTATGCCAACAGCTGTGCAGTGGTACTGTGCATGCAGGAGTAGCCCCAGTACACTGTGGCTGTGTGCGCTGTACACTCACAGACTGGCCAGTGACACATCCATGTGATAGATGCTGCCATTGGGGGTGGGCATGCACATACTGTTTCATGTGTGCCACTCACCACAGGCTCTCCACAGCTGGTGACACATGTCCCTGTCCATCTCTCCCATAGGTAGTGCAGCATGACCTGAATGCATACGTGCGCATCACTTTTCGTAGGATGAGCTGAGGACGATGGTGCATGGTGTGAAGGAGAGGGACCAGGTGCTGTGGCAGCACAAGGCAACAGATGCGGTGGTATTCCAGGCATGGGATGAGGTGACAGCAGGGGTGAATGCCATTGGTGGATGTGGCAGGATGACAGATGCAGTGTGCAAGTGCTGGAGTGACCTGCTGCACCGGGCAAAGGAGGAGGAGGCACAGCCGCTTCTGCAATAGGCTGCATACTGGTGATGGTCCGCAATCCACATGACAGTGGGAGGAGGACCCATTCATGGCCATGGTGGCATCCACACTGCGCCCAGTGGCCATTGCTGGTATACCAGGAGGTGGCAGAGATGTAGCTACAAGGGTGCAGGAGGTGTAGTGGCAACCGGGCCCATGAGGTTTGAGGGGCCTAAATCATAATTTTAATGTTTATTCAAAACTGGGGAGGGGCCCTGTAACATCACCTTGAACCCAGGCCTTTGGGAATTTGCTTCGCTACTGGGAGGTGGATGTGAGATGCCTCTCACAATCCCTAGGACAGGTCTGTATCCGCATGTGTGCACCCTGCATGGTGTGCCAGCACAGGTGTTGGGTGCTGGTGTTGCGTCATGCCTGGGGTGCACTGTGGGGGTGCTCTGCTGTGCACACTGTGCACCTGGGGTGGGTATGCATGCAAACAGTGCCCAGCATGGCTGCTACCACAGCTGACATGCTGGGGCATGTGCACTGTGGGGTGTGTGCATGCATGTGGGCACAGTCTATGGCTGTGGGGCTGGTGTGTGGGGTGTGCATGTCTGCGGGGGGGGTGGCACATTTCCTAGGGTGTGCATGTACTGGTGGTGGTGTGGAGCACTGTGCACGTACTGGTCAGTGACCCTGTCCTTTTTTCTTGCACAGCGGTGTGTGTCGGGCTTGCAGCACACCAGGACTAGGCTGGGATGGCTGTCTTGGGAATGGAGGCAGAGGTGGAGGAGGAGAACCTGCCATTGATATCAGGACTAGGTGCCTGTCATAGATCCTTGGACGCACACCATGTGTGGCACATACTTGGACATGGGATACAGCTGCTGGGGTGGGGCTCCAATAATGGTGGGGACCTGGACCTCAGTGCGGCCCTGGAGGATGCCCAGGTGGAGGATCTCAGTGGTGAGCAAGTGATCCTGCTGACAGTCATCAGCGACATGAAGACGGATGTGTCAGAGGAGGGTTACTTCCTGCCCGTGGAAAGGCCTGTGGAGGAGGGCACAGGGGTGAGGCAGGGTGCAGTCCATGGCATGGATGCCAGGGGGGTTGTTTGCCATGCCAGCATGGGCGTACCCATGCAGCCTGTGGTTGGCCATATGGGGGATGGGTGTTTCCCACTGGAAATGTGGTGCACCCCCATGGGGTGGGGTGCAGGTCCTGCAGGGATCATGGCCCTCAGCCATTGGCCTGCAGTGGCAGGACAGGCCACTGGTGCAATGTCATCCCCACCCTGGTGAGCTGCAGGCACCGGTGCAAGCTGTCATTGAGGGTGCTGTGGCCATGGAGCCAGATGACCTAGGGGCCTGCCCTCTGCTCCAGGCTGCACTCACATCCCAGCAGGAGACACAGCTGGACCTGCATGGTCTGTGGCGGGAGCTCAGGCATGAGCTGTTACAGATGCGGGAGTCACTGTCCCTGGGCTTCGCATGGGCAGAACAGTGGTCCGAGGACAGGTTGGGCTGCATGGTTGCTACACTGGACTGTGCCTTTGCTGGGCTCAATGCCGTGGTAGTCTACCTCACCACAGTGCTGCATGGGGTGCATGGCAGGCAGCAGGCTGTGCAAGGCGGTCAGTGTGCCCATGGCACAGGGGCCCATAGATGGGCCACTTGAGGCCACAGGGCTGGCACTGGCTCAAGCACCACTGCATCATGTGCATCGACAGGCACCCAGTGCCACCGTGGCCATCCAGCCAGCCTGTCTGGCTCCACTGGTCAGCCGGCGCACAGGCGGTCTGCCCTGCCTGCCTCACCATCATCCTCCTCCCCTACTGTGTCCTCAGCTCAGAGTACCCCTGGATCTGTGTCTCGCACATGTGGTGTGCACTGTGTGCGTGGTGGTTGTCACCAGAGATAGGCATGGCTGTCTTGCACTCATGCATGGCTGACACTCACATGTGCACACTAGCACTCCTACACACCTGCTCACACTTACACTCATGCTAATACACACACTCACACATGCCGTCACTTGCACAGTCTCACATGCACGGCCATGGTGTCCCTCCCCATACTGCCACCACACATCAAGCATTGCTCACATCACTGTACCATGGTTGTGTGTCCTCTTCACATGTGTGAACTGCACAACCTACCCATTGCACCACCCTCACACATGCATTCAGTGCCATTGTGTTGTGCACTTGCTGTGTTTGTTGTCATCACTGTGGTGGATGTCTGTACATATTAAACTGTTCACCATTGTACTGTATCATGTTGCCATGCAGTCTGTACTCACCCTCTGGCTTGTGACAGTCTCTTGATGATGGTGGACCTGTGATCTAGGGCCCTGCAGGCCATACGAGGATCCCTCCTCTTGAGTTGCTCCACTATCCTCCTGACCACTGGTTCTGGGTCACTGTCAGCCTGTCCCTCAGGCTCAGGTGCCTGTATCCCATGGTTCATTGCCATGTTGTGCAGCATACAACAGGCTAGGAAGATATGGCATACCTTCTGAGGCCTATACTATAGGGCACCGCCTGATGTGGCTAGGCATCAGAAGCGAATCTTCAGTATGCCAAACACCCTCTCTATTATGTTTCTGGTGCTGGCATGTGCCTCATTGTACATCTCTTTGGCCACTGTGGCCAGCTAGGGTACCGGTCATCAGCCAGGGTCACAGGGGATAGGCGCTGTCCCCTGTTGAGAGATGTGTACCTGTTAGTGATGTAATGCTGTCTGCCCATTGCTGTCTTGCTCCACCTGTGTTTTCCACATACGCCACTTCCTTTGCTTTCCATGTTTATCCCCACCCCTGCTGTGGTGTGTGTGTGTGTGTGCCTTGTTTGCTGCTACTCACAGACTAGGTGCCCACTGGGGGTATCCTGCCCTCCTCAAATGCCTGGCACAGCTGGGACTAGTGCCAGATGAAGGTATCGTGGGCACTGCTGGGGTACTGCACATAGACATTGCTGATGTGCCCAGCTGCATTGCACACCACCTGGCAATTGATGGAGTGGTACCCCTTCCTGTTGACATATACCTCGCTGCCATCACCAGGTGGTGCATGGAGATGGACATGGGTGCAGTCAATGGCACCTAGTACCTCTGGTAGGTGCACAACTCGATGGAATTGCCACATGGTTTATCTGTGTTCTGTTGCCATGCTGGGAAATACTATGAACTCCCAAGCATGTGGCAGAAAAGCCTCAAGGAACTGGGTCAGGAGGAGTGAGGTGGCAGACTGCGATACCCTGTTGATGTCACCTGTTGGTTGTTGGAATGTCCCTGTGGCAAGGAAGCACACTGCTGCTGTCACCTTCTCCTTTACTGTCGTGGCATGGCTGTGTCTGGTGTTGGGGTGCAGCTGCTCATGCAGGAGTTCACATAGCTGCCTCAACATATACCTGTTCCTCCTGTACTGGCCAGTGATGTGCTCATCTGGCAGGATGTCAAAGGAGACCCTGGGCCGATACCACCTGTATGCAGCATACCATCTCCTTGGCCTGCATTGCGGCCCATGTTGGGCCTGCTACCTCTCCTTCTCCTCCACTACTGCTGCCATCAGTGGCAGCATCACTGCTATCAGTGCAGCACACATTTCCACTTCCTGGTGTGGTCACTCCCCCAGATGGTTCACCTTGGGTTAAGACCAGCTTTTTATAGGTGGTAGCTAGAGCTGTGCTACGTGTCATGCTATGTGTCCTAGTGCAGCACTATGGCTTTGAATATCCTGTAGTGCATATATGCAGGCCACCCCCCCCTTTGCCCTTTGCATACATTATCGGTTTGCCCCACGCTACTGCAGTTAGCACGTCCTAACCGGTCCTTTGAATATCGCTGCTCTGCGCTAGTCCTGTGCTATTCCCACACTATTGGTTTGTACGCTGTGCTAAGCTTTGAATATCTGGCCCACAAAGCCCTATTTGTATACTAGAAAGCATATTATATGGGGTGGGGACTTCAATTGTAATTTAGATCTCAAATACTCAGGGGAGACAATAAAAAAAAATACCGTGACTCTCATGCACTAAAACAAATTACCTTAGATGCAGGTTTAATAGACATGTACAAATCCTTTAAGAAAGATAGTGGAGCTACCTATTATAGACATATTTATGCTTCACGTATAGATATGTTTTTCATCTCCAAATACATTAACACATATCACATAACTGTCAAAGCTACTGAATTTTCAGACCACCATATTCTGCTGGGTTATTTTAGCTTAGCTGAGGTTTTCCCCAAAATATATTCTAAAATACAGAGGTGGAGCTTAAACATATCCCTTCTAGATTCCCCAGAATGCTTAAATCAGTTGGAAGTTTTTTTTGAAGCTCAGAATTCCACTGTATGTCTTTAGGACAATTTGTATGACTGGTGGTTGGATACCAAGAATGACCTAAAATCTTTATTTCCTATGGGAAAAACACTGCTAATTCTAATAATTTAAAATATTTGAATTTTAGAAATCAGTTATATAAGCTGATGCCATTCCCTCCCAAAGACCACACAAAATTTAAATCCCAAATCCTTGAGATTAAAAAGCAAATGAAAATCTATCAATACGATAGAGCCAAATCTTTGGAAATGGAAATGCACTTTGGGACAGTAGGACAACTTGCGTCAAAGATTAGACAAAACCCTGATGGCCAGTTTATTTAAAACAGATGGTTCAGTAGCAAATATATATTTAGAGATGCTCTCAGTTGTACAGCAGCATTTAAAATAAATCTTCTGTGAGGTTTCTGGGCTCTCAGGATCATTAATGGAATTTTTTAAGGCTCCAACCCCTTCAACTGAAGAATCAATAAAAAAGTACTTAACAGTTCCAATCTCTTCATAGGAAGTAGAGGATGTAAATAAAAATCTAAAGATAGGTACTTCTCTCGGTCTAGATGGAATACCTAATGATTTGTATAAAAAATTTAACTCCCATATGTGCCACTTCCTGCCTTTAGTTTTTAATTTTATGTTAAATTCAAATCTTGATTATAAAGATTTTAATACCTCCATTATGAGTTATATATATAAAAAAGGGGAAAAAATCACTGTCTAACTGGAGACCTATTAGTATTCTTAATGGTGACGATAAAAATCTAGCTAACATAATGAATAACAGATTAATAAAAGCCGCTGATACTTTTATTGATAATGCCCAGACTTGTGCTATTCCTAAACACAGGATACAGCATCATTTATATTTATTAAGGGAACTTTTCAAGGCTAGTAAAAGGGGAAACATCTCAGGATATGTGGTAGCTTTGGATCAAACTTAAGCTTTCTGACTGGGTAGAATGTCATTACCTGTTTGAAGTTATGGAGGTATATGGTATACCCAATCAGTTCATAAAGTGGATAAAAATGCTATATGCTAATGCCAGGATTAGACTGGTTGTTAATGGATCACATGGAATGGGCATCCATTTATTAAAAAGCATGAGACAGGGATGTCCTTTAAGTCCCTTATTATATGCATTTGCATTAGATCCGGTCATAAGGCAAGTTAAATGGGATAGGCAAATTATAGGGTTATCTCCTGATCCTCTGTTAAATCCAAAAAAAATCACAGCTTTTGCTGATGATGTCGCTCTTCTGGTACAGGATGCTATTTTTGTTAAAAATGCTATACATACCTTTAATTCATGTGGGCAATTCTCAGGGACAAAAATAAATTAAGAAAAAAGTGTAATTATTCCTTTAGATGAATCAAATCCAGCTCTTACCAAAATTAATGAGATTGCTATTTCTTCCTCTGTACAAAATTCTTGGGAATATGTTTTGGACAGGATGACATGGCTTCCTTTATTGGGAAAAACAGTTAGCAATTGGGGAAAGCAAGGTAAATATTTGAAAATTATGGAAATTTGGAAAACAGAAACGTATAAAGCTTATGAAAAAGTTTTTATTACCCACATTTCTCTATTTAAGTAATATTTTCCCCCCTCTAGTACATCTGGAGACAAGGCTGTTTAGTTTGTTTTTCCAGTTGTTATGGGGAAATATAGTAATCCTGTTGAGTGAGAAGTTACCTACTGTACCTATCAGTTAAAAAAGGTGGATAAAATATGGTACACTCATCGTCTTTCATCATTCTATTTTTCTTTTTAATTCTTTCAGTTGTATGTGGAACACAGCTTATTTTTTATCAGATATGGATGCAATATTCTTTACAGAAATACTTTAAAAAATGGGATAATTTACCCCCCTAAAATATTAACCCAAGATCAAATTCCTATGTATGTGACCCCAACAATAAAGAAATTATAGCAGTGGAAAATAACAAAGCAGACACTGGTTACATTAACTAGGAAATCCTTTTATTCACACATAGTTTATGATGTCTTGCAAATCTCTTTAATCTTCCCAGAATGTTCACCAACCAAAATGCCATTAGCAATTTTTAAACTACCAGATTATTGACTACCGGTTCAGGTTTGGGACATCGCATGTATGTGTTCTCAAGGGAAACTATGAGTAAGGGGTGATCTTAAATATAAACTTTTTTCAGAAAGATATTGTCCATGCCTTACTTGTGCTAATATAGAAGAAAGCATGACACATTTTTTCTTTGAATGTCCTGGAAGCAAGCAGTTTTGGAATGATGCAGCAGCTAAATGGAATATATCATTTATTATTTTAGTTACTTACAGTACCTTAATTTTAAGGGATTACTCAGATATTTGGAAAAGGTATCATAAAAGTGCTTTAAATGTTTTCTTTTCTTTAATACAATACTATATGTGGCAAGCCAGATGTCAGTATGTTTTACAACAACAAGAAGTGATTAACAATACCATAATAACTCAAATAATGACTGAGATGCTAAAAGTTAAAGCCAGAGATTCCCTCAAGACACGGTATATCAGTTATGGAAGAATTTTAATATGTTGGATTAGAAGTACAGAGAAAATTATTTGCAATAATGTATGTATTAATGTATTGATGTGTAATTCTTCCCTTTCAGGGTAATGCAATTTTTTAGACTTTTGGATGTAATTATGATTTTTCTTTTTGTTGGTTTTATTCATTATATGTGATGTTACTTTTTGTTGTTTAATAAAATTCCCCTACTTTTTTCCAGAAGTGCCATGGGATCTTTAACATCCACTTGAACTACCACCAGAACGTCTCATCTGAAAGACAGCACCTCAGGAGTGCAGCACCCCCCGCACGCTGCACTACAGTGTTAGTATTGGGATAATAACCCACGTGCCTGGTGTGGAAATAGAACCCATGACCTTATGATCTCCCTGCCTCAGAGGTGAATGTGCTACTTGCTGAGCCACTGACACTAAACATGATGGTACATACCTCTCAAAGACTGTCTGTTTTAGTGTGCACCCTCACGTTTAATAAAAACTGTTTGATACTGTTTTTAGAGGGTGCTTCTTTTTGTTTTTTTCCATTACTAAAAAGTGGATGGAAAGTTATGTGTGGGTGGATTAGAAAATAGACATTATCTCATTAGAGCTGTCTAACTATTCACTGTATGGTGTATTAAATATTGTGTATAGTGTCTAATTTTTTTTTATTCACACCTTATGGGAACAATGGACCTAGCAAACAACACTAATTGTAATGAATATAATACTGAATTAACATAAGAAGGTGTCTAACATGTTTCTGTGACAGCACTTGTTGTTTATATACTACAAGACTGTATTAAGTTATATAGTACACATTCCAGTTAACTTAGATATGTTATACATTCTATAGTATCACTGCAGCCCTTAGGAAGTCCTGATGGGCAAAATGTTGATCTTGGTGGTAGTACATACCTGAATAAAAATTGGAGATTTTCTAAAATGTTTCTAACTCATTACCTCCAATAGTTCCATATGAAGTCCGAACTATGCATTGTTTACCTGACACAAAATGGCCACCCTGGAGGTAATGAGTGAGTTGCTGACTGGTTGACTATTCTCAGAGTGCCTGAAAACTACTGCTCATCAAACCCACATCCCACTCTTCTTCTATATCCATGCAGGATTCGGATTTCCTGGGAAACTTGCTGCTCTTGCTATCCTGAATGAACAAGCCCATGAAGAAATGTTTTCATCATCCCTTGTATCATTAAGTTACACCTTCATGTTTTGGGAATCACTATGACCATGAGTTTGCCCTATTACCATCAGTTGCAAACAGGCAAATCAAGCCTACAGAACAAGTCTGAAATTGTGTTTATTTGTGATTGTTGCCTGAGCTGTCAATTCAGCAGATGCAGCATATTGTCATAGTGCTCAGTATCTCAAGTTGTATCACTAAACAGTTTGTGGTACATGCTGAACCTCGATGTATGACATGTTTTAATACCTCTTTTGATGACTGTATTTGTGCCCTTGCTGGATTGTTCACTAGGCTACTTCCAGCTGCAATGTTTTCTGTTGCTGCCTGTCTGCCTCACAGTGTTTGCCTCTGTGTTCTGATCAGTCTTTTCTAACTCATACCTGCCTACCCCAGAAGCATGGTCCCATGGCTAGGGTGGGACCCATGCATATACAACTTTAGTGAAGACATAGGGGGAGCCAGGGGAGAGACTCTGGGGTGGGTATGAAGGGACAGGAGTGGCATCATTCTCAAGTCATACTGTTTCTCTCATTTCTTGGCCCATCCACCTCCCTGCCAGGCTGTCATGTGGTCCCCAGGGACCTTCAGTGCTGTCCCACATTTTTTTTCCAGGGTCACTGCTGCACAGAGAGTGCTAATTTTCTACACCCTAGATTCTGAGAGCCCTGCATCCACAGTACTCACAAAACTTCTCTAGTCCAGAGTGGTGGGACTGATTCACACAGTTTACCCAAGTTTCCCTCATGGAAGCCAACGCACTCTGTCATTGCAAGTGAGTTGGGTACCATTTCAGTGCAGAGCCTTAATGCAATATCACAATATCAAATATGTGGCATTCCACTGAATTTGCTGGTAAACAGGTAAAAAATTCTAATCAGATGGGGTTTGGCTGCTTATTTAATCAAGTTAGGCGGTGTTGTATCTTTGATAGTTTGGTAGCACACACAGTGTTTATTTTTTTGCTCTTCCTGGCCAGCACCTCCTTTGGGCCCCCAAGGTCCTTTCTCATCTGTCCGCCATCTCCACCACCTACCCTACCTCAGATCACAACTCCCTGGAGGTAGCCCAGTGTTACCCTTCACCGGGTGGGCCCCCCTCCTCCGAGAGGGAAGGCACCAGTGGGGGGGTCATCCAGCGCACTGCGGCATCGACTCCAGGTGTTGCTGAGGTGGGAGGTCGTGAAGACTTGGCTGCAGTGAGGGTACCAGAGAGCCATCATCTGGCTTAGCCAGGGAGCCATTTTTACTTCAGTTTTGTCCCCTTGGAGAGTGATGCGCCACCTGACGTCAAGGCGAATGCCGACATCTTTCACTCCCCTGGAAATTAGAGCCCTGATGCCCTGCTATGCTCTTGACCTCCACCAGGGGCCAGCAGGTGCCCAGCTCACATCCCCACCCTCCCCCTGGAGAAGGCAAGCTGTCTACGGATGATCCAACCTTCTCCCCTGGCCGGGTCTCCAACGACCCAAGTCTGTTCCCGAACCTGGGTCGCTGGCGTCGCAAGTGGAAATCCAACCGCTGCGCTGATGAGCCGGTGCACACACAGTGTTTTGATTACATCAGGCTACCAGAGTCTGATTAATGTAGTTCCTTTGACATTTTATTTTATTAAGGCTGCTTGTCCAGATGGTCTGTTTCTGCTGACAACTAATATGTAACTATGGGTAGCAATAAGACTTTTTGCTGTCACTTAGTATAGCAGGTTAAGGCAGGAAACAGAATAGGTGTATTACAATGCTGTTGCCACTGACGTTCCCTGGCCAAGCAAATCAATGTCCTCACCAGTCCTTTACCATGGTAACCTTTGACATGGTGGTAACTAGGCACAAGCAGATGTCATTTAAAGAACAAAAAAGAAAGAGGGTGCTTCTGGGGACAAGACATAGTGCACAAAACAGGTTGAGTCCAGTCTGTCCAACAAAGCTGGACACAGACAAGTCTCGCCTTACCTCAGAGTCATCACATAAAACATAGAAACATAGAATTTAATGGCAGATAAGGACCGCTTGGCCCACCTAGTCTACCCATTTCCCTACCTAATGGATAAACTGCAGATCCTAGTTAACCAACAGCCTATTTCCTACCCCCACAATAATTGCCTTATGACTGTCCCATGCATTCTTGAATTCCGCCACTGTTTTTAACTTCATGACCGCCTCACTGTTGCATGCATCCACCACCCTCTCCATGAAAAAATACTTCCTCACATTACCTCTGAGCCATTCCCTCTCTATCTTCAAATTGTGCCCCCTTGTTCTTGCACATCTCTTTTTCTGAAAGATGCTACGCTCCTGGACTTTGTTGATTCCCTTGAGGTACTTGAAAGTTTCTATCATGTCCCCCCTTCCTCCTTTCCTCAAGGGTATACATATTAAGCTCCTTTAGTCTCTCTTCATATGTCTTTTGGCGTAGACCCTGCAGCATTTTGGTTACTCTCCTTTGGACAACCTCCACCCTGTCTATGTTTGGTGGTCACTTGTTCCCAGATGGCTACCCATTTTCTCTTCATCAGATGATTAGATCAAGTAACCTTCTTTCTCTACATATTTTGTGGGAGCCCTCCAGGCTGTAGTCAGTCTTAATCTGCTTTTACTCAGTTTTCCCAGAACTTGCGACTCAATGTCCTGTGCAATGTCATAACCACTGTGCAACTTCATCTGGTCAACCCTGCAAGAAGCTGGGGTTATGAACTCAGGAACAAGAACCAAAAGCAGACATCTGAGAGCTGGGTAGCACAACATTGAGACAGGACTTGCAGCATAGCAGGAGTTGTTCATGCATGGCAAGCAGCACACAATATATAGAATAACAGTTATGGGTCAGTGAAGGTGAAAGTTGGGGATAGAACAGGCCAGCCAGGGAGTGTAAGACCTGAAAGAAGGGGGCTGAGGCCTGCTTTGTAGGTTGCACAAGGAGTGGGGCTAGGAAAAGCAGCTGACCAGGACCAAATGGCTTGGGGCCAGGAACTGGTCTGGTGGGTCTTGGGTAAATAATTGGATGAGGCTTTATTCTCCATAATCCAAAACAGAATCTGCTGGAACTGTAACCCCTTCCCTTGATTATGTGGCATTTTGGTGTTGGTCTGCCACTAGGACCATTACCTTCTCCCCAGATCTACCATGCTCATTTCTTGGTTCTCTGACAGATGTCATCTTGCTGGACCATGTGAGTAACTGTCTCAGCTGCTTAAAATAAAACTAAAAAGCTGTTTATTCAGCACAGGAGACTTCTGCATATCATGAGGCTGTGTGTCAAACAGAGGGGTTTCCCAGACTGTCCCTAGAATAACATGGCACTGCCTGGCAATGCATTTGTAACAACAATAGTGTTCCAAGAGCTCTTAAAGAGATGTCAGCTAAACATAATCCCCATGCTTAATTGTATACTTCACAGTTATGTTTCAACCTGCAAGAAAATGTCAGTGTAGGGGGACTTCCGGCGATGAGTCGTGCAGAGTAGCAGCTTCCCCACACAGCTCCAGCCACCCGATCATCAAAAGTCTTCTCCCTGCATAAACGCTAATTCTCCAATTCAACTGTTGGCACTTAAAAACACTGGAAGACCCAAGGAAGCACTGAAGATACCAACCGTCGTGTTATATGGACTTAGAAAGCAAAATAATGTTACCAAAGCGTACTCCGCCTGTCACGTCCGAAAAGGCCCCAAAGAAGCATAGGGCCTCGGACTCTAGTCAGAATTTAAGTGCCTCCACCACTTCCGGGGACAGTGATCCACTGACCTTCTCAGATTCCTTGAGGAATTCAAGCCATTCCGTGATGATTTGCACAAACTTACCTCAGTCCTTGCTACTATGACATCGCAGTATGAGAGAAGTTTCTCAAAAGGCCTCCGATAATGCAGCACGGCTCTTTTCACTCGAGAAGAAACAAGATAAGTTCGACCCTGAGTTCAGTGCCTGCAGACAGTGACTGACCAAGCTGGAACTCAAGTTGGAGGACCTTGAAGGGTGTAGTCCCCGGAACAATGTTGTTACAATTGGGCTCCCTGAAGGGGAAGAAGGGCACGATACGATTTTATTCATGCAGAAATCGATACATAAGCTGGCTGGCCCCTCGCCTTTTGGTGATATATATATCATAGAGAGGGCTCATAGAGCTCTCCGTGCCAAGCCAGCGACCAGTGCCCCTCCACTCCCGTTAATTTTCCATTTCTTAAACTTCCTGGAAAAGCAACACTTCCTTCAGAAATGTAAAGAGCTTCAAAATATTAAGTGGGAAGGCAAAACCCTCAGAATAACCCAGGATCTGCCAACTTCTGTGTGCCTGAAAAGAACGGCATTCCATCCAATGATGGCGAGGTTAATTGCTGCTAGTATTCAATTCAGAATGGCGTATCCTGCCAGGCTTCACATTCTAATCGCAGGAGTCTGGACCCCTTTTGATGATCCCGAAGTTGCAGCCTCGCAGCTCAAGCTTGCCTTTCCTGATCTCTTCAAGAGTCCCTGAGGGGATACTGGGAAGATTTCTGTTTGTAATGCAGATCTCTAAGAGTGAAAGAGACATTTTCTAAGGGGAATGTATCTACCGGATATGAATATTTTAGTTACATTCATCTGTTATGGGAATACAGAAGTGCTATTGTGCTCCTTAAATATATCTCATGTTGACCGGAAGAAAGTGATTTGCCCTCAGGTAATAACGGTGTTGGCCCTAAGTTAGCCCCGCCATGTGGGTTGCAGCCTATATTCCTGATAAACTTTTTCTGTTGCTCAACACCTAGCCCCAGGAAGGAAAATACTGACTCTGGGGGATAGTGTTCTCCCTAGTTGGAATCTTCTAAGAGCATAAATCTGGGCTGGGAGGAGGTTATGTGCAGTGCTGGAACAGGAGAACTGTTTTAATCATCCTCAGCAGCCCCTTGGAGAGTTGGAGGAGTAATATCCCCTGTCTTTCCCTTCATTTTTGGTCAGCAATCTTCAGTTTAAAACCCAGATCTGTACAAAGGTTAAAGCTAATCCCCTTGTGAGAGTTTTTTTTTTTTCGTTACACAGCATCGCCACGAGAGGGAGCTCCAACACAATGGATGGACACTAGTCTGAATCGCAGCTTCAGCGGTGGATCCGAGCGCTGATTTGGAACGTCCCCCTTTTCTTTTTCGTATTTTAATTTTACCCTTGGAGATGAACGTTGCTTGTGGTGCTAGGTCAGCAGAAACAGCAGGTCAGGGAATTGGTGAACTTTCATAATAAGAAGAAAAGGGAGTGGAAGAGAGAACCGTGGACTAGGAGTGTTTCTAACTTTAATGCTAGCTAGGTTGCAAGTTATAGGAAAGGATCTCCTTTGCTTTTTAATATTGCTCCTTCTTTTGTCTTTTTTTTTCCTTGACTTTTCACACGTGGGAAGGAGCCTTATAAGCTATTGATAGGTGTGAATATAACTCTATCAATATAAACATGTGTTAGATCAATCTCAAGTATATGTTTTTGTTACATTAAATATTGATATCGACCTGTTATATCTTCAGAGAATAAGTTAACAGTATTAGAATGATAGTTAGATTCTAAAGATTGAAGTTTATAGCCTCAAAATATCTTTGATGTAAAAGAATGATAGTAGATTTTGGATACTTTTAACATGTTTAGATTTCTACCTAATTAGCGATGGTGTAGTGGTATTGTGGTGTTTGACCCCAGAAAGACTTCTGAGATTTTTATTTTTAACGGTGTAAGAGCGAGGAGGGTGGCTGGAGGGAGGGGGATGGTTGTGAGGCATGAGGCAAAGCGTGGACGAACAGTTGGGAGGGTGGGTTGGGATTATAGGTCATTGTCTATGCCATGTATGGGATATAATAGGGGACTTGTGTGCTTTGGGGGGATGGGGGAGGATTTCTTCACACAGGAAATGTTATCTGGAGAAATTATTGGATAAAGCTTACTCTCATTTATCAGTATGTAAACCTCTATGGCGGGCACAGTGAAATTTCTCACATGGAATATCAGAGGGGCCAGACATAAACTCAAGCAGTACCAGCTCCTTAAACATCTTAACATGTTGGCTGCGGATATAGTTATGGTGCAGGAATCCCATCTGCTAAATTCAGAAGCAGACAAACTACGCAGGCAACAAATAGGTCAGTGCTTTTCGGCCGAGGGCAATACCCAAAGTAGAGGGGTTATTTTAATTTGTAGATCTATACTATTTACTCCCAATTTAATTATACCTGACCCAGAAGGGCATTACATTATAGTCAAGGGGAAACTTTATACCAGAGACATCATACTGGCTAGCATATATGGCCCTAACACTGACTCCCCCAGTTTCTTCATGCACTCACTAAATATTCTTTCGCCCCATTTAAATACATCTTTAATTTTAGGAGGGGATTTTAATCTGGTTGTTGATCCACAAATAGATCACTCAAGCAGGCCACTAAAAGGACTCTCTCCAGCCCAACGAGCACTCCAGGAATTATTAGATGGTGCAGGATTGATAGACATTTGGCATGTACTTCACCCGGCGGTCAAAGAATTCACATTCACTTCACAGGTCTATCATACGTCTTCCTGTATTGACTACATGTTAATTTCCCAAAACTTGATTACCGATGTGTCGGAGGCAAATATACTTCTGGGTCCATTATCTGATCACTCTCCTGTGTTGTGATTGATCTCCCTTGTATCTCTTCCCATGAAGGGTGGGCGATGGAAGGTCAATAACCAATTGCTTAAAAACCAAGAAAATTTTAAATATATAGTGAAGCACATCACAGTTTTCTCCAAAATCAATATCAATTCAACAGGAAGACCTGATATAGAATGGTGTGCCCTAAAGACCTACCTTCCTGGTCAACTGATTGGTTTGTTGTCCAAAAGAAAAAAGATGCAAGAGGAGAAACTTAAATCCCTATTATCTCAAATCCGCTCGTTGGAATGCATTTTATCACCCCAGTCTTCTGACTTAGTGAAACAAGACCTAGTAAGGTTAAAAGATGCTTATCTGAATTTACTAAGACAGAAGGCTGAATTCTCCATTCTCAAAACCAAAGCCCTTTGTTTGGACCAAGGAGAAAAGGCAAGGCGTCTCCTGGCTCTCAAACTCAAACAACTTGAATCGGACAGGTTCATTGCCTCAATTCGTTCCATGGAAGATAATACCTTAAAACTATTCCCATCAGATATTGTTTCTGAATTCAGAAAATATTACATGAAGTTGTATAGACCGATGGAGGAACCTCTTTCATCATCATAATTGGACCTGTTCTTCTCACATCTCTCACTGCCTACTATCTCAAATGAACATAAAGCCATTCTTATCGCTCCCATTACTTCAGAGGAGATAATTAGAGTTATTAAGGATCTCCCGACAGACAAAACACCGGGTCCAGATGGTTTCTCTGCAAACTTTTATAAAGTATTTGCTCCACAGTTGGTCCCATCGCTTCTGGCCTTATTTCGCCATATTCTTTCAGGACAAGATTTGGATAAGTCTATATCTGAGGCCTTAATCACTCTAATACCCAAAGAGGGTAAACCCCTGATAGAATGCACAATTATAGACCGATTTCCCTCTTGAACCAGGATCTTAAGATTCTTACAAAACTTCTTGCAGATCGGTTAGGCCCGATGTTGCCGGATATCATAGACCCAGAACAAGTGGGATTTATGAAGGCCAGATCCTCGGTAGACCATCTCAGGACCCTGTCACATGTCTTTTCGGCCACCAGGGATGCTGACTATCCTGCTGTGCTTGTCTCCCTGGATGCCGAGAAGGCATTCAACAGGGTTGATTGGAATTTTTTATTTCAATTGCTTCAAGATTTTGGATTTCCCTCTTGTTTTTAAAGTGGATTAAAGCATTATACAAATCTCCAACTGCTTATGTGGTTTGTAATGGGTCAATGTCTGGTCCTTTTACACTTTATGCCAGAACTAGACAGGGTTGCCCATTATCGCCTTTATTGTTTAATATCTATTTAGAACCTCTTATTCACAGGATTACAACAGATCCAGATATACAGGGTATAGTGGTTCAACATCAGACTGTCAAAGTTTTGGTTTATGCGGACAACTTGCTCCTACAATTGTCCCACCCCAGGATGTCAATACCTGCCCTGATTACAATCTTGGAAAAATTTAGTTCTGTGTCTAATTACATATTAAACAAGGATAAAACTGTGGTCTTCCCTTTAAATTACAAAGCAATAAAGATAGATGCTTCAGCAGTAGGTTTCTCTTGGCCGACTAAATCCTTGAAATACCTGGGAGTTAACTTGTCAAGAGATCCCGGTAGATTTATAAAATTAAACTTAGATCTCCTAGTTGCTGTCATTAGGCAAGATCTTAAAAGATTGGCCTTGCTCCCCCTTTCTCTTTGGGGGAAAATCAATATTGTTAAAATGAAAATTTTTCCTCAGCTATTCTACCTAATTAATCTTTCAAATGTCTGGATCCCCTTGGCGTGGTTTAAATGGATGCATAAGATGATTACAGATTTCATTTGGGCAGCTAGGAAGCCCTGGATAAGTTATAACAAGCTCTCAGCCCCCAAGGAGAAGGGAGGACTCCGTCACCCGCACATCGGGCTATATTACTGGGCTAGTCACGCAAGCAAGTACTTGAGATGGCCCACACCTGAACTCCCCTCAATTTCATATTCTTTTACTCCTATATGGCTCAAAATTGAACATACCCTAATAAAGGTTAATGGGCTATCTCCCAGGGCGCTTTTACATACTAAGTTAAAATCCCGGCCCCTTGCTCAAAGGCAGCCCTATAGCAGTATCTATAAGAGTTCATTCACAGTTATGTTCTTTCTTGAAATATGAGCATACAATAGATCCCTCCCAACCTTGGTGGGGAACCCCAACCTCACTGTTGAGGGCAAACCCCTCCAATTGAAGTGGATCTCCCAGCTGGGAGATCATTCATTTAGCCTTTTCATTCAGGAAGACGTCTCATGGTTAACCTCTTCCGAGATTATTCATAAAGCCCATATCCCGAATTCTGCCATTTTCAAAATATTTCAGTTAAGGCATCTGATGGTGAAATCTCTTGGCTCTGTCCCACCAGTACCCTCAAGATTGTCCTACTGGTCAGAACTGATTCCTATGGCAGGCCTACCTCATGCTGTATCTAAGATGTACAGGATATTACATAACTGGAAATGGCCGGATTGTTTTGTCCTGACTCAATTTTGAGCCTCCCTTTTTTCCCAACAGGAAATTAACTGGCCTTCTTTGTGGGTGAATTGTCACAAATATGTTAAACACGATAAGCTCTGGTTAATGTAGTTCAAAATCCTGCATAATTACTATTATTCACCCCAAAAATTGGCTAAGTTGGGACTCCTGTCATCCGCTACCTGTACTCGTTGCCAACAGGAAGAGGGGAATCTACTACACATATTCTGGAAATGTCCCAAAGTAGCCCCCCTTTGGCATGTGATTCGACAGAGGGCTAATCCTTTACTAGGATTAAATTATCTTTTCACCCCTGAAATTTGCATTTTGGGAGATTTTTCCTCTGTCACAGTTAATAACAGAAAATTTCACATAACTCTTATAGCCATGTCAGTTAAAAATCTGGTTTTGCGTCATTGGAAAGACACGACCGACATTGCTTACAGTGAATGGTTACAAGAGTTGTTGACAAATCTGTGTTTGAAAAACATGATTGCTAATTTACATGATCAATCCCAGAAATTTCAGAAGATCTGGGGCCCTTTGCTGACATTGTACCCCCTACAATCATCATAGGGGACTACTCTCCTTTTATTTTTCCTGCTGATATTTCATCTTGTGTGAAGAAATGGGGAAGGGGGGAGGGGGGGAGAGTTGATCTAACTCCTGTTCTTTGATCCTGTATCATTTGTATGTACGCTAACTAGATCTTCTCTCTGTAAATGCATAAAAATGAATAAAGTTTGAATGAAAAAAAAAAGAAAATGTCAGTGTACCTAGGTGTCCCCTTGTCTCTTCCACCAACATTTGGTCAAGGTATACCATTAGGATGGCAACTGAATTATGTCACCATAATTACAGTGCCTCAACAAGGGTGACAATGAAAGGAGTGATCTTGATTTTAGATTGTCCTTCACTCTGGTTGCCCTTTGCTCCCACACAGTTTCTACCCCCTCCTGGGCATGCCCACACCAAAGGAGATTATATTTAATTTATTAGTGTATTATAGCAGTGAAAAATAACAAAGCAGACACTGGTTACATTAAACAGGAAATCCTTATATTCACACATAGTTTATGATGTCTTGCAAATATCCTTAATCTTCCCAGAGTGTTCACCAACCAAAATGCCATTAGCAATTTTTAAACTAACGGATTATAGACTACCGGTTCAGGTTTGGGACATCGCATGGATGTGTTCTCAAGGGTGTGGGGGCAAAGCCCTCCTCAAAAACCAACTGTTTCCCTGGAAGGCACTTTGGCACTGTAACTCCCTGGAAACATAATGTCTGGTGCTGTAATGCCAAGAGGCATGTTGCTGATGTCATAATTGGGGTCTGCAACATGTTTTTCGCTCTGACATGGGTGAACCTTTGGCCAGAGTGCGTACACTTGTTTATGCAGGGAAATATTGCAAATTAAGATTTAAAGAAATCAAGGATTGGCTGAGAATGACAATGTATATGAAGCAAGATGGTGGCCACACTAGGCTGTGGTCTGTGAGAGGAGTTCTTATGTGTTATTCTTATTAGCTTATTTTTAATTTATTTTCTTACTTTAGGTAAAGGTTAGTGTAGGGATGGGATTGTAAGAGAGAAGAAAAAGTGAGGAAGGATTAGGAGGTAGAATTTATTTTTGTTTTTAGAGAGGTCTGTTTGGTGAAGCAGTAGAATATACTGTACCTGTGGCTTCTGGAGAGCAGAGTTGGCCATTTTTGATCAAGCAATGGTAGTGGAGTTTCGTGTGCTGTCTGTGATGTGGCCACTAGAGTACTAACCAGAGGAATCATGGAGAATCCAGGAGTTGATGATGGCCTGTATGTCCACCAACTGAAGACCTGGGCACTGGAACTGTGGGTTGCTGGAATTATAGGAGTCTGACTGGGCTGTGGATTGCAGTCATTGGATGCTATAAGAGGATAGCTCAGTGACAGTGTGAAGCCTCTCTGAGCATACTGTTTCAGCTTCCCCTGAAGTTTGTGGAGACTTGGAACTGTTGTGCTGCTGAAGGTTTCCCTGTGCGTCTGCATGGAGGTGCACTTTCTGGGCTACGCGTATCTGGTGGAGACGGGAGAGAGTGTATTACTCCTTGACCCAAACAGTTTGAACTGTGTGCTGCGTTTTCATTCCCCAGACTATCTGAGGTAAGAAGGAGCCTATTTGTGCAAATTGTGCTACGACTTGAGCCCAGAGTGTGAGTAACTTGAAAACAGTTCATTTTTTGACCAAACGGGACTGTGAACTGTGCTGTCGGGTAGCAGGTCATGAAAGGGCCCATATCTGTGACCTAGAACAGTAGTGTTCTGAACCTTGTGCCAGGAATGTTGCCACAGGTTCAAAGTTAAATTCAAGTATCCAGTACTTGGAGGCAGGACCAAAACAGTCCTCAAACTGTGAGAGGGGTCAAGTGTCTGTGTATTTCTGGTTCAGTTTCCGAAGAGTTAAATCCTTAGGGGTGAGAGCCCTGAGGTAGCTGGATCTTGGACATTATATGATCTTGTGGCTTGAAGAAACAGGTACTGTATGCAGTTCAATGTGTTTCAATGGTATTTTGAACTTAGTGGCATAACTTTACACAGAAAAATATTTTTGTTGCTGTATTGGTCCTTGTAACAAAAGATCCAGAAAAAAAGATGATTTGATACCTTTTATTGGACCAATATAGATGTTATAAAAGAAAACAGGTGCTTAAGCTTTCAGACTACACACAGTCATTCATCAGAAGCTAATGCTGATGAAGGACTGTGTATAGTCAGCAATCTTAAGCATCTGTTTTCTTTTGTAACATCTATGTTGGTTCAATAAAAGGTATCAAATCATCTTTTTTTTCTGGATCTTTTGGCATAGCATGGGCATTTTTGTATATTTTGGCCCAAACTTTCAACATGTCTTTTTTGGGACCCTACCTCATGAATAGTTACAATCACAGTAGGCAATCTGTCCCAAAAGGTGATTTCACTACCCCTGTACAAAATCACCTTTCAGGCAGGAGTTGGCCATTTTCTCTGCCCTTGTTCGTGAGGTGGTGTCATAAGAAGGCTTTGCTTAAAATTTAGTGTAAAACTATTTAAAAAACAACAAAGTTATGAGCCATCATTGAATTTTGTGAACTCAGGCTTGTGACTTTGTTTTTTTTTATATATTTGTAACCCGAATTTACAACATAGCCATTTCTGTACAGCACCTCATGAATGTGAGAGCTGGCATTTTTTTAACTATAGCCCAAAATGTGTTTTTGTGTCCTGAAAGTTGATTTTGCAGTCCCCACATGAAATCACCTTTCTGGCAGGAGTTGAACATTTCCTCTGTCTTTCTTCATGATGCAGAGTCATAACTAGGCTACATTGTAAATTTGGTGTACAAAGAGTACAAAACAATACATTTATGAGCCTACATTACATTTTGCTAACACAGACTTGTAACTTTGCTAATTTTCAATATTTGTACCCAAAAATTCTCCCATGTAGCCCTATTGGCGCTAGCCAGAGTTTGTTTATTGTTGCAACAGCAGAATGCTAAATTGCCTGATGCTTGTTGCTTGCTTTGTCCACCCCTTGGCCTACTCACACACAGCCAGCAGCACTCTACCACCTATCAGTGGCAATCACTCATTTTCCTTGGTGTTTATTTATTTTTTTTGAAGAACAGTATATGTTCTTGTCCTCCTTGTAATAAATTTTTATAGCTGCCGTCTGCTGGCCTGCCCAACTGCCCATCTCTCTTTCTCTCTCATCTGACTGGAGCAATCTCATTGGGCACTAGCACACTCTCCTCTGTGGCCACATTGGACAATTACCAAGGTTACACAGTATACCCTGAGAGCCTGTCTTGCATGACACCCATTTCTGCTCTACAGTATTTCTCATTTAGATACCACTCTCCACCTGTGCTGATTACTTATCTGGTACATGGTATGCTGATGGCATCCCAGGCTCTTGGTAAGGCATCTTCATCAGTGAGTCAGTATTGACAATTGGGAAGGAATTGAGTTGACATACTGTGGTGGGGTTAGCTAGCATGACACCACTCACTAGACCCAATTCTTACTCCTCCACAGGTTGAGGAGGACATAATATACAGCCACAGAGCTGATGATGAGCATAAAGAAACACTGTAAACAGCCTCTGCCAGTAATACTTACCACCAGACACTATACCGGACTTATTCAGCAAAGACCATATTTATCCAAGTCTGTGGGTAAGCACCACATCTGGGTGGGCTCTGATTTGCAGCAGAACAGTCTTCCCAGTCCTATTTGTTTCCATGTGAATTCTGGGAGCACAGGGAATTTAAGTGACTTGCTCACAGTCACACAGTATGCAAGTGGTGGCTGTAGAATGCAAACCCAGTTCTCCAAGTTTACCGCTCAGTGCTCCTAACTACTACACTACACTGCCTCACCAAATTTTGGCATGTGAGTTTTGCGAGTGCTGCTGGACTCCCTGGAGCACTGAGTGGGGGCATTGCTCTTGATAGAATTTGTAATATTTTAGGGGGCCTTTTGGTTAAAATCAAAGCTGCTACTCAACTAACCAGAGCATTAATATGCTGACTGTACATTTTCAAATTTTACTTTAATGCTATGTCTTTGTCATGGGAATCACTTCCCCATTTCCCAACCAAAGTAAACAAGTCACACTTCAAGAATTTATTTTTTATTGTGATTATTCATAGCTTTGTTATCCACAATCAACCTATTTAAAACTTTATTGCAACACAGAATTATTTAATACATTCTTGACAGTTCTACATCATAGCTCACAAATGTTTCCTCCATGTTGGTCCTCTTTCACCAGGACTGGTGTAATTTATATACAGTACAGAGCAGACATGTCTGATGCAAATTAGGTCATGCCTTCTTTACTGGTGGACTACTTGCCGCATCCTTCTCAGATTATTACCCCTTAACCAGGCCTCCGGATGAAGCGGCATTCCTCAGATATAATGTCTTGGGGTGAGTACTGTGCTTACAGAGTTTACGCAATAAATTCCTTAAATTTTATTGCAGTTATGCTATAGTTGGTTTATTTTTAACCTCAGAATGTGTGCTGGTTTGTGTTTCTTTCACACTGTAAACTGGGTGCCTGTCCACAACCATAAACTGGGCAACCAGGGTATCTCACTCTCTTGCTATGGATGGGAACATTCCCTTTTGCTATCCCCTCCCATGTATACTGAAATATAGCCTCAATCAGTTGAATATTAACATATCCAGACTGACCTCAGACAGGTGCATTCTAGCCACATCTAACAAGGTGGAACAATCCAGCACAATCTCTGGATCAGACACTGCGTGAAAACCCATGCTCTGTACTGGCACCCTCATCTGCTTTTGAAAAATGTTGTAGCCTTCTCCATCATCTTTGGATTGCCCACATTCCTTCAGACCCAGTTAGACTTCATAGCCAACAATAACATCCTTTAAATGAATTGAATCCTTTGTGTATGGATGTTTACCTGCCAAAATAACATGAAACATAGGAACAGAGAAACATACAAACAGAATCAGAGGAACGTAGAATGTGTTGGTAACAAATAACTCAGAGGTCTATGCAGTTTGTTCATTTTCTTGCTTAGCTCCATTCTCAGCCTAACGTGGTGCTGGATTTCTAGATTTGATATCCCTAGGGCTGATCATCAGTCCCTTCCCAGGTACCCCTTTTTGCCTTCTGCCTCTGGGTCCCATTATTTTTTTATATCTAGCTCACCCACTTTTTAAACCCTGTCAGTCTTTCTTGACTTCAGCCACCTCTCTTGGCAATCTATTCCATTCACCACCATCTGCTTCATGAAGAACATCCTCAAGTCCCTCATAAATCTCCACCCTATCAGTCTCCACCCATGCCCTCTAGTCACAGTGCCCTCATTCTTTTTTCATGAGAACATTCTTAAGATCCACTTACAAGGACTTGTACATCTCCATCACATCTTCCTCCACTTTCTCTCCTGGCCTCCAGTGTACAGTATACATATTAAGGTCCACTAAACTTTCCTCATATGGCCTCCTTCATTGCCCCAGATCATCTTTATGGCTCTCCATTGTATCGTCTTTATATGATTCCTATCATGCCTGGTCCCTATCTTGGTTACACTTTAAATGTCCGTTAACTATACAGTAACTGCATTGCAACTGCAATGTAGTTGTATGCAACAAACTTGTAACTTCAGTGTAATTACCCTGTTGCATGTAAATAATGATTAGTTACATTGAAACTATCTTTCCTGAGGTGTGGACTCCAAAACTGTGTGCAGTATTCTTGGTGTGGCCTTATCAAGGACCAGTACAGGGGCAGTATCACATCCTTCCTTCTACCATCAAGTCCCCCTCCTATACATTCCAGCATGCTAGTTGCCTTCCCATATGTTTTGTTACACTAAGAAGTGGACAATGTTGTCACTAGTGATGACCCTCAGATCTCTTTCCTCAGTTGTCTGCACCATGCTTACTCCTCCATCCAGTATTCCATTTTAAGATTTCTTCTACCAATGCAGATTTCTTTGTGATTTTTTGCTTTGAACTTCAGTTACCATAATATGGACAACTTGTCACATTTTTTTAGGTTTCAGTTCAATTCTCTATCTTCCTCCTTAGTATCCATTCTAGAGATGGGTAAAGTAAGTGAAATTCACTTCACGGAGTAATCTGTGAAATGTGAAATTTTGCCTGGCATAGTGGCAAAATTTGACCTTTCGTGATGAAATTTCACATTCTACAGTGAAATTCTGCCTTCTGTGGTAAAATTCCACCTTCTGTGGTGAAATGTCACCCGTGGAAGTTGGAATTTCACCCGCAGAAGGTGAAATTTCGCCTAGGCAAAATTCCGTCTTAAGCGGAAAAATTAGACGAATTGCTGTGCCAGGCAAACTTGGCCACTTCACCAGCACTTCAAATGCAGAATTTAAATTCACTGCATCCTTAATCCATACTCCTATAGATCTTAATGCCATCAACAAAAAGACACACCTTATTCTGGATTTACTCTCCTAAATTGCAAATGAAGATACTGAAAGTGTACCAGTACCAGAACTAACAATAAGCAGTACCCCACTGATGACAATCCTGGATTCTGCATGAGCTTCACTGATTATCATGCTCTGCTTCCTGCTCACTAGCCTGCTCCTTATCAGTCTATTCAGTTTGTCCACTATCCAGCTCCTCCAGCTTTTTTGTTAAATGTCTGTGTTGAACTGAGTCAAAAGCCTTTCTGAAGTCAAACTACAACATGTCCTCTACTTGGCCAATGTCCACTGCCTTTGCAACCTAATCAATTAAGTCAATGCAGATAGTTTGGCAAGATCTCCCCGCAACAAATGTGTGATGCTTCCCATACAGTGACCAATATGTCTCCAAAAATTACACCATATGTTCCTTAATGAGGGTTTCAAGCAGATTGCTTACAATTGAGGTTAGACAGACCTGTCTATAATTTTCCAGGTCACCCCTGTCCCCGATAATGCACAGGGGCATCACAATAGCTATGGAATTCTCCAGTCTACTGGAACCACTGTTCTCTCTGTGGAACAATTAAACAGATTTGCACCAGCATTGCCAGTGTCTGCTCCGCCTCCCTCAGCACCCTAGAGTGCAACCCATCCAGATCAGGTGCTTTGTCCATCTTCAGGGTTTTGAGGCCCCTGGACACTTTTTTTTAATGCTGGGCCCAACTCCAATTTTGATTCTCACTCACCCTTCTTATGAACTGCACCCCACATTCTTGTAGTGCACCCTTTTCTCTATGGTGACTAATGAACAAAAGTAATCATTCAGTATATCATCTTTTCCCCATCCTCCTTTAGCCACATACCTTCCTTTTTTAATCTGGCAATACAGTACCCTCCTTAGTTTTCATTTCCCCCTAATCTACCTAAAGAGTTTTTCTCTCTCTTCTTGCCCCCCCCCCCATGTCTTTTTTTCAGCTCAGTCTCTGTTTAAGTTTTTGCCATTACTTGGCAACTGTCATTTTTTTTTGGGGGGGGGGATAGGCTGGATCCATGACATTTGTGTAAAATAATTGCTTCCCAAATGTATGACTAGTGAAATTGGGCATAGCCCTGCATTCTATATGTGTATCTACTGCAACACAGAAACATAGAAATTGTTGGCAGATAAGGACTGCCTAGCCCATCTAGTCTGCCCATAAGCCCTTGTACTGGATTACTGCTTTTGACCCACCCACTGCTGTATCTCTATGTTTCCCCTATGCCTGTCCCAAGTATGCTTGAATCCATCCACAGTGCTTGCTCCCACCACCTCCTGATGCAGACTATTCCATGTGCCCACCACCCTCTCTGTGAAGAACTTCCTCACATTCCTCTTAACCTCCCACTTTCCAGTTTCATGTCATGCCCCCTTGTTGTTGTGCTCCTCCTGTATTGGAAAATGTCCCCCCCCCACACCTTGCTTATACCCTTGAGGTATTTGAATGTTTCTATCATATCCCCTCTTTCCCTCCTCTCTTCAAGCAAGTACATATTGGGGTCCCTTAATCTCTCCTCATAAGTCTTGTGTTGCAAGCCTTTATCAACTGAGATTAAACCATCCTCTTGATTCTGAACTAGCAAATGAATATGAATTTTCTGTCCACCTCAAAACAATCAACGTGTCTCCCTTCTCAAAGAAGAACTCACAAAATTATACTCTCACTGGTCACCTGTAGTATGTAACCAAAAGGAGAAAATATGTTAAAACATAAACTCAATTTTAGAGAAGACCAACACCAGCCAGATATCCATCTGCTTATCTTTGATTCCTATGGTTGTTACAACTGCCAGTTGCCATTGAGGCGCCCCATTGTGGAAAGAATGGGAATTTTAACATGACTAACCAGCCTCATAGGCTCACGTGGAGAGTGACATGTCTATACAGGCTGAAGCCCTCAACTGCAGCTTCTCTAGCTCTCTCTCTCTCTCTCTCTCTCTCTCTCGCTCTCTCTCTCACTCACTATAAGCAGCAGTGTTCTCCTTAGTGGCTGTATAAGCACACTTCTTCCAAAGTATCTGTAAAGCTTCTTTCTCCTTCTTGCAAATGAGAAGTCTTTTTTCCTTCCTGTCTTTTGCAGCTCTTAAGTCAGGTTCTTACTCCAGCCACTGAAAGGTCTGCTTCTCTGTACACATCAGAGCAGATTAAGTATGTGCTGGAAAATTTCTTAGTGAACGCAGCAGCACACAACCTCTCAATTGGCTAAGTCCATCTGTCAGTCCCATGGGAAGGTCTGTCAAGCTGTCACATGATGAATGATTGGCTGTTGAACTTCCAAATGATTTATAAAGTCTTTCACTGTCCCTACAGCCCTCCGGTGGCTCTGGCTCAGGATCTGCAGCCTATTTGTCTGACTCAGTGACATCTGACCCAGTGGCCATATTGTTAAGATCAAAGAGAAATGAGATTGCTACCAATTTATAGTCCTAAAGGGCTCTGGCACCAGTTAAGCATTTATTCAGTATCCCTTGGTATGTTTTGAGTGATCATGCTGGTGTCCAGTTTGCTTGGAACATTGGTCTGGGAGTTCCTTGTGCTTCACCACTTCCAATGCACTTGCTGTGTTGGGGGCAGTGAAGCTGCTTTGATCATCTCTGAACACCATAATAATCCTTTTGGTCTCCCATATGGAGGTGAGTCATTCTACCCACACTGCAATATTTTGACACAAAAGGGTCTTGCTCACATAGCTAAAGAGTTTGTATTGAAAAAAGTTCTTGCATGTGTACCTCTGTGGTTTTGTGGTGGTTCTCTTCATCCAACTGTGGCCAGAGAGCTGCTACATGTACATGTAAGCCTTAATAAAAATTAAAACGGCTAAGCTAATTATTGTGTTTTCATAATTATCCAGACATCTTATTTGATCAGTACATCATTCTTGGCCCTTTGAGCAGTATTTCTAAAACTGAAGAGAAAGAGTGGGAAGAAATTAGAGCTGTCAGGACTGTTTAGTTGTTCCTAATAAAGGAAGAGGAAACCTCAGAGGGTGCCATATGGCTTTCACATATCACTATCACCTGTTAATTTATTTTTAATGAGTTAAACCTGTTCCTGTGTTATTCCCATCTGAAAGGATTTCTCTTAAGTCTGTCATGTTTTGCACAGACAAAGCAAAATAGTAGCTTCAGCACCCCCCCACCGCCAAAAAAAACAAAAAAAAAACAAGGCCTCACTGCAAATTTTTAATGGAGACACTTCAGTGTATCTCTGTATTCCCTCAGGGATATAACAAAGACACACGCTTTCAGTTGTACAGTATATCTAATCATCCCTTACACAAGTTGTTTTGTACTGCTACTGTAAATTCAATCAACCAGAATTAAAATGTTACACTACATGTGAACAGTTTAAAGAGGCATTGCATGCGTTCATGTGGAAAAAGTAATCTTAGGAAGTTGTAACCATGATGTTTGCTGGCAAAGAACAGTTGTAGTTGGAATGAATGTAGTAAAGATTTAAAGTTATGCTTCAATCTCAAGGGAACCACTTCTCCTCTGATCCAGGGTAAAAAGTTCTGCAGTAAATTACCTAAATTGTATCAAGGCATTAGTGTCTGACACTATTGAGGTGTAGCCCTCTCCCATGTTGAGCAATTGAGTTAGTGGACATCTCAGGGCCCCCAAGCCCTGCACCACACACTGCTGAGGCAGATGTAATCCCCTTGTCCCAGTCCTGGGATGTTGAAGCAGAAGGGACCTGGCAGAAGGAGCAGAGTGTTCAGCACATAAGTGTCATTGATCTTTGTGCCACTGGGTATGAGCAGCGCATGACAGTTCAATGCCACCAGCAAGGGACAGGATCAGACATGCAGCCCACAGTTGAGGACATATTACTGGTCCAAGAGCAGACACTGGGACTTGGATTAACAATAATGGCACCTCAGGGTGCACAGGAAAGTGGCCAGCAAGTCACCTATGGAGGACAGAAAAATCAGAGGGACCCCCTATGTTGTTCAACCATTGATCACAGAACTGCTTGGAAAAGAAGAGCAGCTAATCAGGATCTCAGAAGCCATTGCAGCAGGGTATGCATGCTGCAATGCTCCCTGAACAGCCAGGTTTGGCAGTCAAGTTTGCCAAATCAGAAGCCAGGATTTGGGAAAAGCCTGTGGAGCCAGAGAATCAGCACCATAGTTGGTCTAGTCTCTAGTCTGAGAGGTGTCTGCCATGCTACCAAATTCCTGTGAGGGCCTGATATGCTAGAGAGTACATACACTTGCTCTATAATCAGAGAAAGCAGACACAATCTAGAGTTGGCAAGGTTCAATGCTAAATTGTTTGGAGCTGGACAAGTTCGTCCAAGATGCTTTTTCCAAGTGGATCTTTTTTTTTCCAAATCACCAGGGACTGATTCTGATTAGGGCCAATGCCTGACAGCAGGAATCCATCCAAAGTGGTGTGGGGAGACCATGTGAAAGTAATTGACTACAGCCATAAGCTGCTTTATCAAGAATGTCCCCTCATAGGGCAAAAGAGGAGAAAAAGTCTCCACCAAGGGGTGAAGCACAAAGTCCCCATGCGTGGTGAAGCTGTAAGAAAAAAAAAGGGTGGTTTGATCATAGCTCCCTTCTGCAAGCTGTCATGCTGCAGTGACTGCTGTGACAATGTGAAGAGGGCCAGCATCTGAACTGCAGCTGCACCAAAGAGACCAGTTTTTAGCATCTGAACCCGTGTCTGAGACGGATGGAAAACTGTGAGTACATGATCAAGGCCTCATCTTAGCAACCCTCTTAGTTACACAGTTGGTTAGGGCAGGGGTGTGATAGAAGCTTCGAGAATGACTATCTCTGTTTTCGGAATGTCCAGGCAGAATAGCTGCATTTCAACCATTGAGCCAAGTTTTGGATTACAAATAGTGATCACTTTAATTTTGAAAATAATAACCATGCATGGTGTATATTTCTCTTTCACTCAAGCATTGTGCAAGCAAAGATTCAAAAACTATGGTACCTTATTACATTTAAGGGAGCTCCCAAAGGATATTTGGGGGGGTAGTAAATCTGGTGCACCTGTCACTGTGAATGACTCTGTGGGACTAACAGGGGCATGGATGGGATTTTGTGCAGATTGCACAGTATTATTTATTAAACTGCTTACCCCTTGTCCTTTCCTTTTCTGGATCATTTCAAAGTATACTTTATTGCATCATGCATTGAATTTGTATGACCCCAGGCTAGGTTTAACATAGGGCTTTATGACAGAAAAAGAAAGAAAGAAAGAAAGAAAGAAAGAAAGAAAGAAAGAAAGAAAGAAAGAAAAATTGCCCAGCTATTAACACCAAATTCAGATACTACCCCAAAATAGCTAAAATGACAAATCCACATCCAAGTTATCAAAGGACAGATCCCAACACCTTCAGAAAGTGGAATGAGGATGACTCACAATGGTATGCCAAGTTTTTTTTTAAATTGAATGAACTTTATTGAAACCTTACAACAACAAACATCACACAACAACAGTACATACATTATTAGTAACAACAGTGGGAAGAATTAAAATACAAAGCAAACAAGTAAATAAAAATACAAAGGCATACAAAAAACTACCACCCCTTTGGCAGAGACATCAGGAAAATGTTAAAGAAAACTAATACCTGAAGTAAAAGAAGCATTGGGACCATTTAAAACAGAATTTGTCCGAAGCATGTCAGGTGCAAAATGAGAATTAACCCATAAATAAAGTAACATTCAATACAGAGGCAGCCCAAGCCTGTGTAGAACAGAATAAAACAGAATAATAATCTGAGTATAGCACATACATCTTACCCCATTTCTTATGAAAGCTAGCCATTTTATATTTGAGATCAGCAAGCATCTTCTCCACACGAAGGTTGTGGGAAATCTTTCATAACCATTCATGGTAAGAAATACAGTTTTGGAATGAGAGGCCTAGCTGAAGGCATTTTGTCTAGTCATAGAATGAAAAAGCACTATAAGGAGAAAATGTACTTCTTCAGTTAGGTTGTTTGCTGTAGGAATGCATTAGCAAACTAAAGGGGCTGATTTCTAAGAACTTACACTAGAGCTACAGTGTATGGTTGCCGAGACCAGTTCCCACTAACACATCCACTGCATTACTGTTGAGGGGCTACAAACCCTTCATGTGTACGTACAAAAGCCAGTGCAGATGCTTGGAAAGAGAAGTGGTGGTGACCATTCACATGGCCAACAGGGCCCTTCAGAAATGCATGCATCCCCCACAGGGCTGCTCACACCCCACTGTGCCCTCCTCTGTTTATTGTTTACTAAAGGCAGGTGGTAATGAGGTCACAGCCCTATAAGCAGATGAAGATGGTGGCAGACCTAACAGAGTTGTACTTGCTAGAGCAGACCAAAGGCCATTAGAGTGAGGAAGAAGGAAGCTTAAGACCACCAGTGATAATGACTAGTGGGTCAGCAGGAGCTGACCAGCTGGACCAGCATGTAGTATTCCTCTTGGGCACACTGCAGAAAGCAATGAATTAGGCAGCCAAACAAAGGTCCAGGAGTCTCTTCTCCAAAAGTGCAAACATTTATTGAATGAGTCAAATAATTAAGGCAGGTACAAGTCAAAAAGTTTGACTCTGACTAGGTGCTCCCCCACTTTGCTCATCAGAGCTTCATCAGGGAACCCTGTTTGCCTCCCCAGTGAACTGTTTTCTGCAGTGTGTTGTTTCAAGTTGGGGTTATCAGCCTCTGCATTTACACTGGTAATCCTGCACCCTGGTGCACCAGTCCATTCTGGTTCCAGAGTGTTCCTTCTAGGTGAGGAAGAGAGTAACCACTGGACCACCAGGGAACATCAAATGGACTGCTGGCTATGATGGGTGAACATATTTCAGCTTTTTTTTTATTTTAACCTGTTTATCTACATTTCTTTGATTGGGATATACCCCATATCAGCCCTTGTAGAACTCCTCCCAGCTCTCACACTTGCAGTCCCTGATTACTTACTGGCCTGCAGAACCAGGAGACCATAAGCTGGCTGGGTGGCACAGAGGGCTGAGGCATTTCTGCCTTACTTTGCACTATGCCAGCAACCTGGGTTTGTGAACGACTCCGGGTCATCGGAGAGCTGGCATGGGGGGAGGGTTAGAGCAGGATTGTGCTGCCCTGTGGTGGCTCTCCTCTCCTCTCCTGGGGAAGGTGGATCACCCTCCTGTAATCCCACCAATACTGGGTGGAGGTCTGGTGGTGGCGCAGGTGGGCATGGGTGACCAGTAGAGTGGGGTATCCTGCAGTGTGTGATGCGCGCGTGTCTCCACATGTGCACACTCGCACCAAGGGCTTGAGGGCATGTGAAAACCTGGGAGAAACATATAAATAAATAATTGAAAAAAAAGAAAAAGAAAAAAGTACCAGGAGACAATGGCTGCCCACCATGGTGAGGCTCCCATGCTCTGGCTCTGGAACAGGGAGGAGGACTGAGAAGCTAATCAAGTCCCACCAGTCTGCCCTGGTTCAGCTGGAGTGAAGCTAGTAAGGATTCAACATCATCATATGCAAGCAAGGGTTTCTATTTTCCATTCTTGTGTTCCTCAATGGAGGGGGTGAGCAAAGGCATCCAGTGATGTTGAGCACACTCCCTCCCTTGATGTGGTAACATCTGTTGCCCTATCAATCCCCTACAGCCACACTGGTCATGGTGCACCAACCTCCAGCCATCGCTGTGGGTCAAACTACTGACAGACTCTGTCTCCATACATCACTGGAGGAGGAGAGCTATCCAGCAGATTTTTAGTCCTTCTCTCCCCAGCTGAGCCTCCAATGCTCCAGTCTTGTTCTTGAACCTGGGTCATTGGCATCATATGACGTAGCATTACTGCTGCACAGGCAGACTGGCTTAACATATCTCAGCTTGATGCTGCAACTTTTCTCATGGTGAAATACAACAGGCACCAATTTAGTGACTCTACCCAATAATGACAGGTAAGGCTTGCCTGATAGCATGTGGATGGGGGATCTACCTGCCTTGCTGGCAGCCCCGGTCTATGTCCTGAGCCTTGGCCATCATCCATCATTGCTGTCTGTCACAGGTAAATTATGAATGTCCTGTTCCTCTGAGCAGGAGAGAGACTCCACTGCTCTTCACATATCCTCTGGCACTCTAGGGAGCACAGTACTGGACAAAGGATTGCATATGTCATGCAAGCTGGTGGGATGGTGTCATACGAACATAAGAAATTGCCAGCAGAAAATGGCTCACAGGTCTATCAAGTCTGTCCGATTGTGCAGCTCTTGGTTTCACATCACTACAGCTGCCCCACCCTCACCAAACCCTTCCATTCCTCCTCTTTGCTGGTCCTTCCCCCCTTTGTGTTTTTGTCTGTATTAAGCCTGCCCTTGACTCTATCCCAACCCGGCTTAAAGCTATCCACTGTCCCTTGAGCAATTAACTCTGACAGTGCATTCCAATCCACCACTACTTTCCCTGTGAAGTAGTGCCTCCTCATCTCCCTCCTAAACCTTCCCCCTTCCAACTTCAGACAGTGCCTCCTAGTGATCCTTCCCACCTTTAAGTGGAATAATCCTCCCTTCCTGACTTTGTTTATGCCTTTCAAGTACTTAAGGGTTTCTGTCATGTCCCCTCTTACCCTTCTGTCTTCCAGCGAGTACATATTGAGCTCCTTCAACCTTTCCTCATATGGCAACTCCCCTAGCCCCATGATAATTTTTGTAGCCCTACGCTACACCCCCTCCAGTAATCTCACATCCTTTTTGAAGTATGGGCACCAGTACTGTACACAGTGTTCCATGTGTGGCCTCATCAGTGATTTATACAATGGGAGGATGACCTCCCTCTTTCGAGAGGTGATCCCTCTGGCAATGCACCCCAGCATCCTATTTGCCCTTGCTGCTGACCTCCTACACTGTGCAGATACCTTCATGTCATAGAAACATAGACTTTGATGGCATTTAAGGACTGCTTGGCCCATCTAGTCTGCCCATTTCCCTACCTACAGGATAAGCTGCTGATCCTAGTTAACCAACAGCCTATTTCTTTCTACCCCACCCACAAGAATTGTCTTATGTCTGTCCCATGCATCCTTGAATTCTGCCACAGTTTTAGACCCCACAACCTCCTCAGGAAGGCTGTTCCATGCGTCCACCACCATCTCTGTGAAAAAATACTTCCTCACATTGCCCCTGAGCTATCCCCCCTCTATCTTCAAATTGTGTCCCCATGTTCTTGCACATCTATTTTTCTGAAAGATGCTATCCTCTTGGACTTTGTTGATTCCACTGAGGTACTTAAAAGTTTCTATCATGCCCCCCCCCCCTTTCCTTAAGGGTATACATATTAAGCTTATTTACTATCTTCTCACATGGCTTCTCTTGCAGACCCTGCACCATTTTAGTTGCCCACCTCTGGACTGCCTCCATCCTGTCTATGTCCTTGCAAAGATGGAGTATCCAGAACTGGACACAGTACTCCAGATGGGGTCTCACCAACTGTCTGTACAGAGGTATAACAACTTCCTGTTTTCTGCTGGTGATGCATCTCCCTATGCATCCCAGTATCCACCCAGCCCTCCCTACTGCCTTCTCACATTGCTTGCCAACCTTAAGGTCATCTGTTATGATTTCCAATTTTGTTGCTGTTACTATCTCCCCCCATTGTGTACCTTTCCCCTTGGTTTTAGTTTCCCAGGTGCATTATTTTGCACTTCTTTGCATTGAATCAACTGCCATACTTCTGACCATTCTTCCAACCCTGCCAAGTCCTTTCTCATCCTTTCCATGCCTCCTTGTGTATCAACCATGTAGCAGATATTTGTGTCATCTGCAAGAAGACATACTTTTCCTTCCAGTCCCTCTGCAATTTCACTTATAAAGACATTAAAAAGGACTGGACCCAGTACTGAACCCTGTGGTATCCCACTAGTAACCCCCCTTTCTTCAGAGTGGATTCTATTTACAATTACCTTCTGTGTCCTGCTGTCCAGCTAATGTTTTACCCAGGCTACCACCCTGAGACCCACTCCCAGGCTGGTTAATTTATTAATCTTTTGTGTGGGACTGTGTCAAATGTCTTGCTAAAGTGTAGGTAGGCCATGTCCACAGCCCCTCCCTGGTCTACTACTTTGGTCACCGAGTTAAAGAAATCAATTAGATTCATCTGACATGACCTTCCCGCTGTGAACACTTGCTGCCTTGGGTCCTCTGCCCCACTGGCCTCTAGGTACTCAATTCTTTCCTTCAGAAGAGATTCCATCACTTTCCCCTACCACAGAGGTCAAACTGACAGGTCTGTAGTTTCCAGCCTCTCTCTTGCTCTCACTTTTGTGAAGGGGAATCACATCTGCCTTCCTCCAGTCCTCAGGTACCACACCATCCTCCCACGATTTGTTAAAAATGTCAGTGGTATCACTAGTTCTCCCCTCAATTCTTTTAGAATTCTGGGGTCAACCCCATCAGGCCCCACTGCTTTGTCCACCTTCAGTTTTAGGAGTTCTTTCAGAAACCTTTCTTCTGTGAAAGGACTGGGATCGACCCCCCTATCCGAGTGCTTCTGTTAATTAGATTAGGTACCTCCCCCTCCTCCTCTTTTGTGAATACTGAGCAGAAGTATTCATTCAGTATCCCTGCTTTTTCACTGTCCCTCTATGCCCACTCATCTTCCATTCTATTCCGCCTCACTATCCCTCCCTTTGTCTTTCTACACTCCTTGATGTACCTATAAAAGGTTTTATCCCCCTTCTTAACCGAGTTGGCTATCTTTTCCACAGTTTGGGCCTTTGCTCTTCTGACTTCCCTCCCTGCTTCCTTCTGTCTTAACTGGTACAGTTCTCTGTCCTGCTTCTTCTGTGTTTCCTCATACTTCCTAAATGCTATCTTTTTCTCTCTAATCTTCCCCACCACCTCTTTTGAGAACCATAGTGGCTTTTTCTTTTGTTTTTATTTGCTGATTTGCTTCACACAAAGGCTTGCTGCCTCTGTAAATGCAGTTTTGGTGTTTTCCCATTGTTGCTCCACCCCTCCTTCTTGCCTGTTTGCTAGTGCTTTTCTAAGACACTTTCCCATCTTGCCAAAGCCAGCACTTCTGATGTCCAGTACCCTCACTTTTGTATAGCTTGACTCTGTAGCCGAATGTATCATGAACCACACTGTTTGGTAGCCACTTGTTCCCAGACGGCTACCCACTTCTAGATCTGAGATCCTCTCACTGTCCCCAATTGAGAGTACAAGGTCTAAGATTGCTCCCTCATGAGTGGGTTCCCAAACTAGCTGTCTGAGGCATGCCCCCTGTAGGGCATTGACAATGTCCCTGCTCTTGGATGTGGCTGCAGCTAAGGTGCTCCAGTTAACATCTGGCATATTCAGGTCCCCCATCAACAGTATCTCCCCTTTCTCTGCCATCCTAAGGATGCCTTCTATCATATTTTTATCCATTCCCTTCCCCTGAGATGGGGGGTCTGTATACAACCTCTGTGTGGATTGTAGTGCCATTTCCAGTCTCTATGGTGACCCACAGTGCCTCCTCTCTTCCCTGTTTACTCTTTTGCTCCATTGCATTTATCCTATCCCTTACATGTCCCCTGTGACTCTTACCTCCAGGCCCTTCCTCCTCTGAAGCCATTGCCTGTACTCCCCGCAGCCAGTAGCTGTTCCTGGGATTTCTGGCTCCAAGGTGCATGACCTTGCATTTGTTAGCATTAAACCCCAACTGCCACTCCTTAGTCCAGTGATCAAATTTAGCTAGATCCTCTCTGAGTACCTGCCTCTCTTCCTCATAGTCCACTTTTGCACAAATCTTAGTGTCGTCCGCGAACAGGCAGATCTTTTTCTTGACCCCTCTGCAATGTCTGTAACGAAGACATTGAACAAAATAGGGCCCAGCACTGAACCCTGCAGTACTGCACTCATTACTGGCCATAGCTTGGCTGTCTCCCTCCTTACAACTACCTTCTCTTGTCTGCCCTGCAGCCAGCACTCAACCCACTCCACCGCACCAGTTTTTTCCCTGCCCTCATGTCCCTCAGCTTGCTCATTAACCTCCTGTGTGGCACAGAGTCAAAAACCTTGCTGAAGTCCAGATACAGGACATCCACAGTGTGGCCTTCATCAACCTCCCTAGTGACGCAGTCGAAGAAGTTGATCAGGTTATTTTGGCAAGATCTTCACATGTCAAACTCATGCTTTATCTCATTCTGCAGGCCATTGCTACCAAGAAAGGTGATCACCCTCTCCTTCAGAATGGTCTCCATGAACTTCCCCATTATGGAAATCAAGTTCACTGGTCTGTAGTTTCCTGGTTGTTCCTTGGGTCCACTCTTGTGAAGGAGCACCACATGAGTCATCCTCCAGTCCCTGGGTACATTTCCCATCTCCAAGGAGGCATTGAGCAGGTCCGTCAGAGGGCCTGCCAACTACTCCACCAGTTCCTTCAGGACCATTGGGTGTACACTATTCAGTCCTGATGACTTGTCCACCTGCAAGCCTTTAAAGCCCTTCAGAACTCTATCCTCTTGAATGACCTTATCTGTTATCTCTGCCACCCCACCCTTGCCTCCTTTTCCTTGTGGTATTGGGCCATCCCTTTCTTTTGTGAACATCAATCAGAAATACTCATTGCGTGCCTCTCCCTGATCTTCCCCTTGTTCTGTCCATCCTCCCTCTCTCTTGCTTCTAAAGATCTCATCCCTAAAACTCCTCTTCTCCCTTATGTATTTAAAGAACCCCTTTTCCACCTCTCTGATCCCCTGAGCCTTTGCTGCCTTGGCTGCCCTGACTGACCTGGCCACCTCCCTAGATGCCTTTGAGAAAAGTTCTCTATTCTTCTCACTCCCAGATTTTTTGAACTTAAGGAAGGCCAATCTTCTTTCCCTCACCTTCCCCTCCACCTCCTTGCTGAGCCAGCTAGATTTTTTGACCCGGACTGCTTACTCTGAGATTTGGCACATGTGTTTGTGGCCTCATTTAGCACCTTCCTAATGAATGCCCACTTCTGTTCAGCATCCATCCTTGGGTTAATTTCAGCTAAATACCCCTCTAAGATGCAGCCCATTCTGGTAAAATTTACCTTCCTGAAATCCAACACTCTTGTCCTGGTCTTAGCAGACTCCCTCCCTGTGTTGAGGAGGAGCCACACTGAGCGGTGGTTGCTTCCTGTTATAGGGTCCTGTACTACCACATCCTGGACTTGGTCTCCATTTGTTAGCAGCAAGTCCAGTATGTTCCCCTTTCTAGTAGGATCCATCACCCCTTACACTAGGTAAATGTCTTGGATAGCATCCAGCAGCACCTGTTCCCTGGAGTGTACTGTAGTTACTGTCTACCAGTCAACCCCAAGTAGGCTGAAGTTTCCCACTATAACTGTATTCCCTTTGCCACTGACCTACCTGATTTGCTCCCCTAGCTCCTTATCCACCTCCTCATTCTGTGAGGGTGGTCTGTACACCACCCCCATCCTGAGTTTCTTACCTTTAGGTCTTTTGAGCAATACCACTCTGGCTTCTGGTAGGAACATGCAGTAGAATACTTAAGAGTGCTTGAATGGTAGGCAGGTGGAAGGATTTATACTGCAGCAAGTGATAGAAGACAGTTGAAGTGCTTGTTCATCAGTATGACAAATAGAGCAGCACTAGCCTCTCAGCTATATACCCTAATGTGATGAGCCTTGGGCTGGAAGTGGAGAATGTCTTCTTAAGTAGGTGTACAGCCATTAAAGGAGCTTATCAGGACCAACCCCCAGGACAATTCTACAAATGAGCTGTTACCAGCTCAGTATGTATTTCATGTTAAAGCTTTTGAATTAAATAATCAATCAATCAATCAGTCAATGAACCAGAGAAAGGCCAGCAAAGAGGTGTCAGCAACTCTGGCACACACTGGTAATAAACCAAAAGGAGCTACACATGGACAAAAGTATGGTGGTTCATGGAAGGTGGTCCTAGTCCTGGATAAGTGAGGAACATGGAGACAAACAAACTAGGAAAAATACTGTTAATGGGGCAGTCATGTTTGCCTACAGATTATTTTGCTTATCTTTAGATTGCTGTAAATAACAATATGTTTAGTGTACATTGCATTGTAATAGGAGCAATTGCAATGCATTTGAAGCACATTTTGTTTGAGAAAGAACTATCCAAAATATGGAGAAATTAAAAGAATTGATATAGGTTGCTGCTTACATGTCACCAACATGTGCCCCTCTTGGCAGAGAAGGGAAGTGGCATCAGGAGGTGCCTTCCTTCTGAAACTGCAAAATGACAACATGATAAAAAGAGATGATTGTCTTCAAAATGTATAACTTTTTTTATATGAAATAATGTAGTTAATTGGGTCGGGTCTGGTTGAAAGAAGGCCACCTGAGAGGAGCTGTACTGCTGTGGAGAAACTGTGGAAAAGCATCTTAGCCAAATGCTATAATGCCTGACACTTATTTTGGACAGATATGTCAGTTTCCACACTAATCCCAGTGCCAGTATTCTATATAAGTTACAGGTAATACTTCTGCTTCACAAGGAGTTCTTTTTTTATCACATACAGGTTTAATCAATGGAATGGATAAAGATGTGGTGATCTAGCCTGATCTGAAAGCTGCACAGATATGGAAGAATTATCTTATTCTGGTTGACACCAGAGGGGCAGATGATAAGTTGCATGGAGGCAGTGCCTATAGGATATCTGAAATTGTGAAGCAGAGCAGTACAGAGTTCCATAGCAAGAGAGAGGTAAAAGTGGCAAATAGAACACCAGAGGATCAAATTACTGGAGACCGGAGAAGGACAGATTAGAAAAGAAAGATTGTTCCAGATATAAAGAGTACAGGATGAAAATCTGGGGACATAACTTCTCTTATGTACTCTTTTTAAGCAGTTTGCCATTAACACTAATTGCATTGCTAGGTGCTGGTATTATGTAAGCAATAAGACATGGCAAGGTGTGGGTAGTAGTGAGATCATGATCACCACATGCTCAGGAATGTAATTAGGTATGAGGCCAAAGGCCAAGTGCCTTATTGCACCTGGAAATGTGGTGATCACACTCCTACCCACATTCTGAAGTGTCTTATTGCACTTATCACATGGGACCCTAGGAAAAATCATTGCCAACAAATAGGAATGAGAGATTAAAAAGGGTAAAATATAATTAGATAGCAATGCAGAACTAGGTTAATAGTCCCGCCACTGCCAGGTCTACCACTTCCACCCTCATACTGCATGAATTGTTCGCTACCGCTTGCTCTTTTTTCTTAGGTTTTTGTTGCCACAAGTCAGCACTGCTGTCAGTTTCACCTCCTGTTGAAAGAGAGATAGAGAGAGAGAGCGAGAGAGTGATTTAGGCAAGCTAAACTAAGAGGTACCTGTTGTGTCCCTACCCTTTAATTTTTTTTTTTGAAGTCTGTGTGTCCCCCCTCCCATCAGCATTGTTATCCAGTTCCTTCCCTGCCATCAGAAAGAGAGAGACAATGGAAGAGTAATTCTAGGAGTTAACAGTCAGTGACTACAACTCCCATAGGTACTTGCTCATGCTGTATCAATAGTAAGGAAAGGAGCATGCAAGTGCCTCTGGAATTTGTAGTTGGCCAGGATACCAAGTGGCACTTGAGCAACAGCAATGACAACAACATTAGGTGCTTTTACATATTTTATTATTTAATAGTAAAGGACAGGATTTTCAAGGATCAAGCTAAGTGTGGGAGGAGGAGGAGAATGAGTAGCATACTTTTATCATATTGTGCTTTTAAAACATTGCTTTCAAAACATTCAAATTTATAAGCAATAAAAATGTTGCATAATATTGGACTCTCCAAAATTTCTAAATAAATTAAATAAATATAAGCTAATACCATTGAAGTCATCAGTTGAAAAAGTATTTAGATTACATAAGCAATATAGGAAATATATTTCAAAGAAAATAAATAATTACTGGAACGATGTTGCTCTAGAAATTATTAAAAAATCACATTATTCAATCTGGTATGCTGAAAATAATCAGGATTTTGGCTTCAAGCAGTACGTAGAAATTTTGGAGAGTCCAGTATTACGCAACATTTTTATTGCTTGTAAATTTGAATGCTTTGAAAGCAATGTTTTAAAAGCACGATATGATAAAAGTAATTTTTTTTCAAACAAATGTGATTGTTCATTAGGTAAAAAGGAGAATCTGACCAATGTCCTTTGGGATTGTCCATGGTATACTAAAGAAATAAAATATTGTTTGGGTGCTTTTTATGTTTGCTTGCACTCATGTGCAAGAAACATAGTGCCATCATACGAGTTTTCCAGAGGTGTGTCAGCCTCTTCCAATTCAGTCAGTGTATTTGCAGGCACGGTCGCAGAGTGCCAATCACTGCTCCAGCTTCTATGACAGCTGAAAATGCAGTGCATACAGTTGAAAGGAGAGCCCGCCTTGAGTGAGCAGAGTTCCCCTCCCCACACACACCGCCACGCACGCACACCGTGTGCTCGCGCGCTCTCCTCCCCAACTGTAGCAGCCAACGGGGTGCCCAATCCCCATCAGCTCCAATTTCAAAGCATCCAGGTGCCACGCCAGGAGCCCACCCCAGCGTGGGAAAATGATGTTATGGCCGACGGGGCGCCCAACTCTGGCCAGCACCACTATCTCTCCCCCATGCTGTCGCTGACGTGCTGCCCAATCCCCGGCCGGGCCCACTGTCTCCCCCCAGTACAGGGTGCCACGCCTGGGAGCCCACCCCAGCGGGCAACAGATGCCATGGCCGATGGGGGTGCCCAATATCCTGTCAGCTCCACGCCCCCCCAGCCATCCTCTGCCATGCTGGGAGCCCACCCAGCGTGGCAAATGTCCCTGCGCCATCGTTAAAACAAAAACCTGAAAAGCAAAAACGGTCCCTGCAGTGTCTGCACCCACCTCGGCCCTACCCACTGCACACCATGCTTCCCTTACACCCCTCACTCCCTATACTACTCTCCGAGTCCGGCGTGACGTATCTTCGTGACCGAAATATGTCTGCATTCTTCAAAGCCAACGCGAACTGAGGAAATGTTGGTAAGCTGTATAATGGGATAGATAGGGTTTTTTAACTTTATTGCATATCTCAGGCATTTTTGGAATTTTGCACCAAATTTTCAATATGGGGTGGGACCCCTCCTCATGAATTCTTGTACTGTCATGCATAGTATTTCAGGCCTGAAGGGTGATTTCACAGCTACTGTGCAAAATCACCTTCTGAATGATTAAGGAAATTACACTGCCAGTGTTCATAAGGTGGGCTCTCAAAAAGCCTATTTTGAAAATTTGGTGAAAAATTCCTAAAAATGACTGTTTTACGAGTGCGTTGCACAGTTCCTACGCACGCTCGTAAGTTTGCGAATTCTCAATATTTTCACTCCAGATTTTCAACATTGCCATTTTACCACACCTCCTTATGAGCAGTACAGCTGTCATTTTTCACATCTCACCCAAAATGTGTTTCCGCCATGTAGTGCACAATGGCGCAGTCGGTAAGCTAAATCAACGATAGGACACGTTAAAAAAACTCACGTGACACTGATCATGAGCAGAGGTGTTAAATGGCTATGTTGAAAATGTGGTGAAAAATTTCAAAATGACTGTTTTGAGAGCGTGACGCTAGGCAGTGTTCCACGCGACACCGGCAAGTTTGCTAATTTGTACATTTGCACACCAGATTTTCAATAGTGCCATTTTACTGCACTTCCTTATGAGCAGTGCAGCTACCATTTTTCACATCTTGCCCAAAATGTGTTTCGCATTATGTAGCATAATGGTACAGTCTAAAGCGAAAACAATGTTTGGGACAGATTAAGAAAATCACAGTGACACTGGTCATGAGCAGAGGTCTTAAAATGGCTATGTTGAAATTTGGTGACAAACTCCATAAAATGATCATGCTATTTAATGAGCATTGACGTAGTTTCCACGCATCTCAGAGGTTCATAAATTTGTAATATTTTCAGTCTAGATTTTCACCAGTGGCATTTTTTCCACACCTCCTTATGAATAGTACAGCTGTCATTTTCCACAACATGGCCGAAATGTGTTTTCACACTTTCAGTGCAGAGATGCATGGTCGCTGTGGGAAATCATTGTTCGACAGATAAAGAAAATCACATTGACACTGTTCATGATTGGAGGTCCTAAAATGCTCAGGTTATCAATCTTCTGTAAAAAATCCCCAAACTAGTTACATTACGGGTGTGCGTTGCACAGTTTCTATGCACGCTCGTGACTTCACCAGTTTTTTTAAGATTTTCACAGCAGATTTTCAATATTGCCATTTTTTACACCTCCCCATGAACAGTACCGCTGTCATTTTTCACATCCTGTTCGGAATGTGTTTTTGCACCTGTGCTGCCAAATGCCAAAGTCGCTGTGTGTAACCCCTCACCCCTGCCTTTGTACCAAAATGACAGGTGACATGCTGTTGAAGCTGATCAGCAGTACTGGCAGGGGACCCGTCCGGGAGGATGAGGTTACCCGGCACAGGGGGGACCTAGGTTTCATTACTCTGCAAGGCACCCAAGAAATCTGAACACAGGAAGGAATAACTGTAATGTCCAGAGCCAGGAATGGGATCTCGCAGTGTGGCTTTTATCTCACAAACTAGCTGAACACAACAAAGCATAGACGGATTCCCCATGGGGCCTACATATCCTGGTAATGTAGATTAGAGACTACAATGTGTCCACTGGAAGAATGAACCAATTATACTGTTTTCAGGCCTGACCCACCAGTGCACACACAGCCCACTTCAACGCCGCTTTTGGGGCACACAACTCCGGCCCAGCCTCCTACCGCCACTTGAACTTAATGTCCGAAGAGTGAACCACTATCCTGTCGTGGCCCCCTACACCACTTAGAGTCTGTGACTCCTAGAGAGATTTCCTCCTTACTTGATGACTCCCATCTCACAAAGAGAATTCTTCTTACACTTGTTGTGGCTTCACACACCACTTAGAGTCATGTACTCCGAGAGATTTTCCTTTGCAACCCCACATCTGGGTATTTGCTTCATCACTGGCCATGCATGAGGCAAGTAGCAGTACCACAGCTAGAAATCAGTAGAGGTGGACCTGGCTTACTAAAGATGAAGTGCCCACTGCAGCCCCCATGCCCATACCTGGCCTATTTCTCTGAAAACTGAAACTTGAATGTAGATTAAATGGTAGATGAAACTGTCGCATCCTCTACAATTTACTTGAAATCACACAGCACTTTAGCATTTGACACTACTCCATTTGTTTGACCCAGCCTCACAGGTTTCCATAAGTAGCTCAACTCCCAGATTTCTGCTATCCCAGGTTAAAGAAACACATTTTTGCCCTCTCATGTTAGAGCAAACACTCACCCTTTAGTTGCAGGTGCCCCACAGGCGAATCACTAAGCTTCCAACTTTTTAAACTAAGGCTGAACTGAAAAGGCAGCTTTCTTCCTTCTGGCAGAATTAAGGGGATTGCCCCAAGAATCTGCATGGGGATCTTTACATCCCCCCCGGAGGGAAGGGGCACTCTGACCCGAACAGCGGTCTCCACCACTTGAAACTGACTCCTTCTTACTTGAAGGCAAACTGGAGACTACTACTAACCTTTGAAAACTCCCAACATTCTATCTAACTCCCTCTGCTGCAGATTCCAATGTGGCTTATGCAGTTGTGGAAAGTCTCTATTGGTGATTATCCCTCAGTCTCAGCTGAGACTGAGAACAGATATAGACAGTGTGAAACCCATTTAACTGAGTTCTCACAAGCCGCCTTCCTGCCTACCACTAGGTCTTACTGGGATTCTAGTAACCCCAGGTAACAAGGGGGTTACACTCACCCTTGATCAGGAAAACGACTGTCCGCAGTCATTATTTACCCAGCCTTAGGCCATCCCATCCTATGTGCTACCTGCAGAGGGGGGTGATCAGGCCCCCTCCTACCATGTGCAAGCACAGGCAGGCAACACTAACGGCCTAGAGACCTGTAGCTGACATATCAACCTCTACACTATCCACTTACTATGGACACCTAGTGGCTCTGGTAGAACCATCCAGAGCATAGCCCTGATAGATCAGCACTGTGGTCCCTACTGCAGGTCAGGCCACAGCCTGTTATCCCCTAACCCTCTAGGGAAAGCCATCGCCTTTAACTGAATACCTCTAAACAAAAACCCGGGGACCTCCCGCTTGGGCAACCTGCAACTACACCTATTAAATACCAAATTACTGCCTCCTCCCATTCCTACAACCACACACCTGTGGAAGGAAAAGGTTAATAGCAATAACTATAATAATAATACCACAGTACTTTAAATTTCTACACAATAAGCACTGATTGAGGAACCCCGATGAGCTCCTCCTCCTTCTTGTCTTCTCTTCTGTCTTCCCAGGACCACCTGTAAGAAAAAGAAAGACAAAACACACTCCTAATCTGCATATACAGTCTACCTAAACCCCTACCATCAAAACACTGCAAAATCCCAAAAAGATTTTTTTTTGTTTTAAAAAAGGTAGAAAAACAGTATTTACATTAGATAATAATGACATTATTTACAATACACATTTGGAGGGATGGAATGCCCTAAAAGTCCCAACTAGTGACCACAAGGCCCAAAGGCTAGTCCAATAAAGAGTCTCTCCTGGGCTGGAGCCCGGTGAAGCACAGTTCTAACAGGCCAAAGTCCCAAAGGGGAGAGTCTTTGTGGACAGTTCACACAATTTTGAAGTCTGTAGTGTAGGGTGTGTACTGCAATGTCATAAAGATAGAAAAGTTCGGACTTAACAGCCACTTGTAGTACAAGACTAGGCACCGACCTGCACCGCAGCCGAAGACTCTCCCTGGCAGCATTTTTTCTGATACAGCTGGGCGGACATCTTCCGGGAACCACAGGAGGGCACATTTGGAAACAGCTGTGCTGATGTCATCTCTGGAGATGGAATCCTAGAACAGGAACAAAAGAAGCTAGTTGGTCCGACATCATCCATTACCAGGCGGTGAACAGGAAATGGTTGGGTTGGTGTCTCTGGATCTGAAGTCATCTGGTGGGCCAGTTGATGGTTGCTGGACAGGACAGGTACTGTAGACTGATGAATGTGGAGCACCTGAGTCCTGGATATTCATATTGGGTGGAGCAATAAGGTACTCCGACAGTCTGTGTGGCAGTATGACTACCACTGCTCGGCTCTCCATTTTGTAGGCATGGCACATTTGTTGAGAGGTTCTTGCACTGAGGCCAATAGTACCGGGGGTTAGGGGCTTGAATTATTATCCCGTCTGGGCTCACATAATTCACACAGTGGGAGATTTCACGTCCCTCTCCATCTACCACTCTCACTCTGACCATAAACAGTGCCCTGCCTCTCTTCCACTGGGTATACTTTTCGTGGAACAGTCTATTCTTTACATGATGGTTGGCCCCAGAATGCACACTTTTCATTGCTTCATCCCAGATCCAGGATTTCCTGCAGTTCTCAATCTCTTCCCAGACTTTTAGAGGAAAGGTAGGAGGCATACCATAGATCCCATTTGCCTTCTATGATCCAGTCCTCCTCTTTACTTGTTTGGTCAATCTGAGACCCGCTGGCCTGGCTTGGGGTGGCCAGTCCTGGTATCCTTAAGGAAATTAGAAGTGGATCCCTGACTTCTTCCTCCGTAAAGCCAGGCAGTGGCAGCTCTGTCTCAATACATTCCTCGAGGCAAGATCTTGAGGCTGTGTACCGTTCCTTTCTCACAAGGCTACATAGGTTCCCCCTCATCTTCCTCTTCACTGAGGATCTGAGCCCAGGAGTGAGCAGTCGTTCTCACCCCCGAGACTATCCACTCATCACTAGGTGCGGAGGTCGACACCTCCCATTCAAAAGCCTCCCTCATCTCATCTTCACCCAAGAGACTTGGGCTAGGCCCTCCCACCCAGGGGTCTATTGATGCTTTATCCGAGCTTTCTGGGATCCAGCATCCGAAACTTCAACTTCTGGTTCTGTCTTTAACTCTGCACCCTCTAGCTTTGTGCCACACTCCCCCAAGGGACCTTCCTCCACAGGCTCCACCTGGTGCTGTGTGCTGTCAACTGCAGATTCCTGAATTTTTGTCCATGTGGGAGCCAAGCAGTGGGCGCTCATACAAGGCATATTTTTGTAGGCATCCAGCACAGTGATTATGAAGCGTCCTTCCAGCACCCAAGCATATTTGACATACACGCACTGGATAATTAGGAATCGCCACATCAGGAGGCAGTGTGCCTCCATAGCAACCACTTTTCAATATGTCTCAGTCTATTTACTGCTGCTGTTACTGCAACCCAGGCATGATCCAGGTAACGAGTCATCCTGAAGCCATAATCAGAAAAATAAACAAAGTTCACTGTAACTGAAAGTCCCACTTTATTGAACACACTCTGTAGCTGTAAAATGGCCTTTGCTGCTGTGTCTACTTTACTACCCACCCTGTAATGTCGGCGGCAGCACTCCTGTGCATCAACATTTAGAATCTGGGTCAAACCACTGCGCACCCGATTTACACAAGCTACAGATAACTTTTACTCAAACTGCACAACTTGCTCTGATCTGGCTTTACACACATTTACAGGATTTTCCTTGGACTTTTCACATGCTGGTATCATTTATTTTATTCACAGTCCCTTAAAAGCTTCATGTTTTTTAGCACGGGATTGCCTGCTTTTACTAGTGTTGCATTTTGCTACAACCCACAGTCTCTCTCTGGCTGCAAACTTTAAACTGAGGCTAAATTCACTTCTATGCACACAGTCAATGGCTTAACAGACTTACACTTGCTGGCAGGACTTTACACAGTCATTACTTGCAAAGCGGCTACACTGCTGCACACACATTTTATATGGTATAGGCTGAAAATCACTGTTTGAGCAGTTTCTGGGTTGTTTACTTACTGTTATCAGTAGCAGTTTGCTGCGATGGGGAAAAACGACATGCAGCGAGTTCTTGAAGGCCTCAGTATATAAACGGGCAGGCAGTCCTAGCGATCGTCTTCTTAACCAACACACTTGCAATTTAATGATCGATTAGCGGGTTGAGCCTGATTTTAAGCAAAAAAGTCCATTTTTAAACTGTTTTCAATGCTTTGAATACTCCGCGACGCTCCTCCACTGCCAGTACACGCACTGCACTCTCACTCCCTCTCGAATGCTGGGGCTGTCTCTGTAGAGCTGGCTGAGGGGCAGGACTGATTGCAGCCTGACCAACCACATGACGCCATGCAAATGAGCCTCTTCTTCCTCGAGAGGGCTCTTCTCCTCATGGCGATCGTCGAGCAGGCAAATTTAAACTGCAGAATGCAACTTTTTTTTCAATTGACTTACTAAGGAGCCCATTTCAGCTATATAACATAGCCATTTACTCTGCAGTCTCTCAATTCACTCAGAAAGCATTTCCAACATCCAGGGCATAATTTTCCTTTTGCTGCCCCTAGTCTTCCACACTTTCCTTCACAACAATTCATTTTAAAAGCAGTTCAAATGTCCAGGGCACAATTTTCCTGTTGCTACCCCTAGTCTTCCACACTTTTCTTCACAACAGTTCATTTTAAAAACAGGCAAAAACGCTGTAAACAATTTTGATGCAGAACAAGGGCACACTCTTTGGCTTTACAGCTCCTTGGTAAACAGTTGGCATTTTTAAACAGCAGCACAAGATTCACAGCACACAGCAACACACTAGGGAAATTGCTTCAGCTTTTTGGGCTACCCACTGCCAGATAGCCAAAACGCTAGCCCCCTTGCCCAAGCACCTTCCTCCCAGAACAAAATCCAAAGCGGTGCCTCCATTTTTGTAACCCCTCACCCCTGCCTTTTTACCAAAACAACAGATGGCATGCTGTTGAAACTGACAGCAGTACCTGGTAGGGACCTGGATTCGGGGAGGATGAGGTTACTCGGCACATGGAGACCTAGGTTTGGCTACTCTGCACAGGGGGCACCCAAGTAAATCCAAACACAGGAAGCAATAACTGCAATGTCCAGAGCCAGGAATGGGATTCTACAGTGTGGCTTTTATTCACAAACTAGCTGAACACAACAAAGCATAGACAGACCCCCATGGGGCTACATATCCTGGTAATGCAGATTAGAGACTACAATGCAGTCCACTGGAAGAATGAACCAATTATACTGTTTTCAGGCTCTGGACCCACCAGGCACATAGCCCGGACTTGCACGCGCTTTGGGTACACAGCCCGACTGGTCCGGCTCTCCCGCCAGCCACTTGATCCACGGTCCATTGGAAAAATGAACCAATTATCCTGTTGTGGCTCCCCACACCACTTAGAGTCTGTGACTCCTAGAGAGATTTCCTCCTTACTTTTATGACTCCCATCTCACAAAGAGAATTCTTCTTTACACTTGTTGTGGCTCCTCACACCACTTAGAGTCTGCGATCCTAGAGAGATTTCCCTTTGCAACCCCACGTCTGGGTACTTCCTCATCACTGGCCATGCATGAGGCAAAGTAGTAAACTACAGCAGAAATCTGTGAGAGGTGGACTCTGGTTACTAAAGATGGGGGGGTGTGCCCACCTCCATCTCCCACAGCCCATACCTGGCCATTTCTCTGGAAAACTGAAACTTCTGAATGTAGATTAAATGATAGATGAACTGTCGCATCCCCTCTACAATTTACTTGAAATCACACAGCACTCTAGCATTTGACACTACTCCATTTGTTTGACCTAGTCCTACAGGTTTCCCAAATTGTAGCTCAATTCCTAGATTTCCTCACATATCCCAGGTTGAAGAAACACATTTTTGCCCTCTTATGTTAGAGCAAACACTCACCCTTTAGTTGCAGGTGCCCCACAGGTGAATCACTAATCTTCCAACTTTTCAAACTAAGGCTGAACTGAAAAGGCAGCTTTCTTCCTTCTGGCAGAATTAAGGGGATTGCCCCAGGAATCTGCATGGGGATCTTTACATCCCCCACCCCCCCGGAGGGAGGGGGCACTGAGACCCGAACAGCGGTCTCCACCACTTGACACTGACTCCTTCTTACTTGAAGGCAAACTGGAGACTACTACTAACCTTTGAAAACTCCCAACGTTCTATATAACTCCCTCTGCTGCAGATTCCAATGTGGCTTATGCAGCTGCGAAAGTTCTATTGGCGATGTCATCCCTCAGTCTCAGCTGAGACTGAGAACAGAGTGAGACAGTGTGAAACCCATTTAACTGGAGTTTCACAAGCTGCCTTCCCTGCCTACCACTAGGTCTTACTGGGATTCTAGTAACCCCGGGTAACAAGGGGGTTACATGTGCAAAAGCAGTTTTCGACTAACAAACTGATATTGCCACTGTTCATGAGGTGGGGGTCACAAAAAAAACATGTTGAAAATTTGGAGTAAAAATACCAATGAATGCCTGAGGCGTTAGGGATTTCACCATAATGCTCCACTCCTGTAGAGTATGACAGGCATCAGGGGTGTGACTTGGGATTCTTGCCTGTCATGTTCATACATATTCCACCCCACCCACACCCTGCAGCCAGTGAGAGGCATCAAGGTGTGCCTCGGACTCTTCAGGCCAAACTTCACCCCATTCTCCTGTATCGCACCCATCTCACCGTATTTTCTGATGGAATGGGAGTATAAGGGCCAAGACCCTAGGCACACCTGTGACACTTGTCAGTGTCTTCAGGTAGGTGTGGTGAATGGCGTGGTCGTTATGCCTGACGACCCAAAGGCACACCCCAATGTCTGCCACTCTCTGCGGGGTGGTGGTGGGGTTGGCTTCAGTTCAATACTTCGCTGCCATTCCTATTATGCAGCTCTGTAACTTCTATACTACCAATGCCAGTGCCAGCAAGCAAACATTCGGCATTGACAAATGCTTGTTTAAATACTGGTTCTAATATAGAGGAATTCTATCTAACATCAATATTAATGCATACAGCAGATAAATGGACTCTTGAGAGATTAGCAAAGTACTTTTTGGCAGTTACTAAAACCAGACAAAGATTCAAGGTTAAGTAAATAAATATTGGGACGATTATTCCCATTTTTATGAATTTAGTAAGGATTATGCAGGACCTGTTTGAGTGTGTATTTTCCTATTTTAATTGAATTTTTGTATTGATTATCCTGTGAAATACCCATGTTTGGAGTGTTTCTTTTAAATTTTATAATGGTGTCAATTGATATTGTAATGGCTACATAGCTGATCAATAAATTGTTGTTGTTGAGTGCCATGCACAAAAAGTTGGTGGGTGGTTGGATAGGCAGATGACACTGGGCTAGGAGGAGTAATTTAAACAAACAAACAGAAACAAAATAGAAGACAACTACATGTGATAGAACATGCTTGGAAAATTCTGTATTAAGACATGTTGTGAAGAATGTGTTGGTAAGTATCACGTTTTTTTTTTGGTGGGGGTGATTTAGGTTTCTGTCAAAGGGACATTGTCAAGACCAAGAATGCTTTTTTTTTACCTATACTTTCTTATACATATTTAGGATTCTCCTCAAGTTACAAATGTTTGTGTGTTATATATTGGTGCATACGATATGCAGGAAACAATATTTTTAATGATTTAGGTTGATCCGCCATACTAGTGTTACCACACAGAGTGGGTGATTTGTTTATATTCTTCTCACGCTGAAAATTTGCCATTCGCCTCCTGCTTTGAATGTGCGTGATCCCGACCCTCCTCATTTGCATACTATTAGTCACTGCTGCCGTGCTTTCTCGTGAACTGACATTGGTGGTCAATTTAGAAATATAAGTGTGATGTATGAACTTATATTTGTCCTTGCCTATGCTGTGTATGTTCATAAATATTTACATGCTGTTCCAAGTCTCACTATATTCAAAGCATTGTTGACTGTCCTCATGGGTTTTGCTGTTTGACAGCCATTGTAAAGTGCTTTGATGTTCAGTCAGTCCTATGTACTTGACAAATATCCCAGTTTGTCTGTTCTTGTGATGTTTTTCATGTTATTTCGTTATTGTCTATCGAAGTTCAGTTGTTTCTGCTGGCAGTTTTCATAAATTTGGAAAAATGTGAATGTGCTGCTCTTGGGGGGGACATGCAGTGCTGTTTTGTATAATGAGAAGTGCACTGTCTGAATATATTTTTTATTTTACTGATTTCTATCATGCCTGAATCATAAACTTACTGCAAAATGTCCCTTGTAAATAATAAATAATATGTAAAGTGGCACTCTGTTTGAATGCCCTGAAATCTGCATATAAGTGGATCTGGAGTTTCACTGAAATTGCAGCTTAGTAATGTATCGTGGTGTCACAGAGTCTCCTTCTTCTAAACAGCTTAGTGGATCAAATGCATTTAAAAATAACATTAGAAAAAATACTGCATTTACATTTTATTAAGAATTAAGGCTATTTCTAAAGATTACTAAATGTATATGAATTTTTCATATAGCAGAAATGTCATTTCATGCACAGCCCAATTTAGTTATCCAGTGGTTGCACTCCATTGTGACAGTGGTGGGTGGGTCAGTAGATGCGTTATATGAAGTGGGTTTGGAGGTGGGGGTAGACTGAGCCCAGATATGACAAAAAGTTAATAAAAAATGGTAGGAGTATACGTTTTCTGTCAGGACAGTTCACTTGGTCATCAGGGTCAAACATTGCCAATGGGGCATCAAGCTAGGGGTCAGTACATGAGACTGCTTATAGTGTGAGGAGTGTCATGAGCTGTCGACAGAACATAGGAAGGTACTTAGGAGCCTGAGGTCATGGCAAGTGGGGCTAATGAATAGGATGACATGGCAAGTGAGGCTAAGGAGCTGGAGGACATGGCCAAGGGGCTCAGGATTAGGAGGAAATGGTAGTTGTGGCCTAGAGGCATGGGTCATGCTATAAGGAGCAAAGGAGTACCCATCATTGTTCCCTGTACTCTTTCTTGTCCACTGTGCTGCCTTAACTGCTGAATACTTGTTTTGTTTTCTTCCCCTTCTTGTCTTCCTTGCTATCCCCCACTCCTTGCTCATCCTGTTTGTTTCACTCTAGGCATTCTCCCACCTTCTAATGTCAACACACTTACTCTTTTGCTGGCCAAGCAGTATTATCCTATTATGTCCTTTCCGTCTAGAATCTGCTACCTCCCCACTCGGTCTGTCCTTCTCTCGCCCTTCTATCAGACTCCCCTAAGGCATCCTTTAGCACTGTCTTATTCCTACCTACCCAACCCTTGCCCTATATCCTTTCCCTTGATTCTAACCTGCTGTGTCCTCTAGTTGCATCCTTCACATTTGTATCAGACCCCCAACAAGTATGGTAAGCCTTGCTTTACACTGAACTGCTTATTGTTTACTGGTGTACATAATGCTGTATTTATTATACACCATTATGTTTCTGTTGATTATGTATATACCTGTTAGCCTATAATTGCTATGCTGAGCATTAATTTCATTTATAGCTGTTCTAATTACAGCAGTTCTCTGGGGATACACATGGAAAAAACCTTGGCTCAGTGTGAATTTCCCAGTTATCTAAATTATAAATAAATAAATAAACAAGTGAGTGGAGTGCAGGGATGGAGTTGGGTGGGGTGGGCCCAGGAGCTATAGGACATGAATGATGGAGGGGTGGTGGTAGGCCCAGATGATAGATGGCATGGATGATGGTGTTGTGGATTGTGGCAATGTCTCTGTGGCTGCAGAACGGTGCCTTTGAAGCTTGAGGCCAGTGATACAGATCCTTCGTATTAGTAGACCATGGCTGCATGAGGGATTTTGGAAAACCGAGGCTAAGGTTAGAATTAGTTATGGTGAGCATTAATGGCCATGTGTGGCTGGTAGCAGGTCATTGTCATTTATTGCTTTGTGCATTCACTTCATGCTGACCCACTGCCGTTGTTCAGTTTATAAGCTATATACTTATGGTAGGAGTATATGTTTTCTGTCAACATGGACAGTACATGAGGACAACAATGACAAATGAGTCAAAGGGGCAACATAATGCTCTTATTACTGCTGCCAGTGCTGGGGATGGCACAGGAGACCACTGATAGGGTGTTGGGGGTTGGGTGCTCCCGAGGATGTGATGTGAGGATAAAGAAAGGGAGTTGAGGAGCCTGAGGACATGGCCAGTGGTGATAAGGAGTAGGATGACATTGAAGTCAGGGTTAAGATGTCTGGGTCCGGAGCAGTGGAACACTGGTGTTGGTTGTCAGTGCTGAAGAAGTACCGGTCACTGCTCCCACTACTATTCATTCTCCACCTTTCCATTGTCAACGTGTCACCAGGCTCAATGGGCTGCCTTCATTGCCAACTACTGGTTTGAAAACTTCCCCGATCTCTCTTCCTTGCTATCTCCTGTTCCATGATCTTGTTATTCATTTTAATTTATAAAGTTCCATCCCTACATACCCCTTCCTTACTCCTCTGCTGGATGAGTGGCCTCCTCCTTTCACCTTGCATCCATCTAAATTCTCCCTTTCTCATATCCTTAGAAACACAGGTTACTCACCTGTGACAGTAGTTCTAGGATTAGTATGTGTTGTTCATCCACACAGACTGTATACAGTACTTTATGGTGGGTCTCACCATTGATCTATACAGTGGTAAAACTACCCCCTTCTTTCTATTTGTAGCACCCCTTCCCTAGCACTCCAGCCTTCTGCTAGCCTTTTCCCACTGCCTTATTGCACTGCTTTGCTACCTTCAAGTCATCACATATGATTACCCACAGGTCCTGGTGCTGTTTTGTGTTGCTAACACCTCTACTCCCAGAATGGCATGTTGTCATCTGGTTTCTGTTCAACATGATCATAATCTTGCAAATTAATTATTTTGCATGGAGGCCAAATTGCCATAGCATGGACCACCCTTCCAGATCTTTCTCTGGTCTTCCCCTATTTTTTCCACATCATAAGTGTTTCTACTATGTAGAGTTGAGTGTTATCCAATCAGTCATACCACTCCTTCTCGCCCCTCTGCTATGTCACAAATAAAGGCACCTCCTCCTTTTACCCAGTTTTATGAAGTGGACAACATCTGCACTCCTACAGTTCCCTGGATCTTCTCATTTCCAGTGCAGGCTGAATTATTTTTACTGTTGAAATGCTTGCTTCTTCACCATTACATTGTCTGTTAATTTCTTTGGATTACCACAGCAATCTCTGTTTATTCCTACTCCTAGTAATCTGCCTGACACAGAGGTCTGTTGCCTTACCAAAGGCCTTCCATATTCATTCCCACTGCTTATCTACCCACTTCCCATTTTCCCTGTCTCATCTAGGGCACCCAGGAGACACTCTTCAGCCTTCCTGAAGTCCAGGGCCTTCTCTTTATTGTCGTTTCTTTCCAGCTCAGTTCTTGTACCATATCACATCATACGATAATTGATTATTCCCAGGTGGCTATCTAAAGTAACATCACTGAAACTGTCTCTGTTTGATATTACCAGGTTCAGTATCGCCACCTCTCTAGCAGGTTCTCTATCTAGTTGCCTGAGGAGTGCCCCCTGAGAGTCTAGGATTGTCATACGTATTCCTTATGATGCAGGCTGCCTCCATTTTGTCTATGTCCTTGCAGTGATGGGGTCTGCAGAACTGCCTGAAGTACTACAGATGGGGTCTCACCAACTGTCAGTACAGAGGGATAACAAATTCATGTTTTCTAGTAGTGATGCCTCTCCCTATGCATCCCAGTATCCTCCTACTGACATGTTATCATATTTGTAGCCATCCTATGTACCTTCTCTAATAAGTTATTTTCCTTTTGCGATATTTGGGTATCACTACAGAACTACATTAAATAGAAGTGTGCTTACCAGTGATCTGTACTAGGGCAGTATAACATCCTCTCTCCTACTACTGTGTCACCTATCTATGTATCACAGCATCTTGCTTGCCCTTGCTATTGCTTTATTGCACTGTGTGTAATGCTTCAGGTCACTAGTGATCATCATTCCCAGGCCCTTCTCCTGTGATGCAGATTCTAGTACTCTACACAGGTAGTAGCCTGTCCTGGGATTCTTGGCTCCAGTACGCATAACTGCATTTATTGACCATGAAGCCAAAACTGCTGGATCCTGGCCCACTTCTCCATCTTTTCCATGTCATCCTGCTGGTCCACTATCCCTTCAGCTTGTCCACTCTCACACATAGCTTGGTGTCGTTAACAAATATGCACATTTTGCCCTTAATGCCATCCCAAATGGCACTGATGAATCATTTTACAATATCAACTGCAGCACCTATAACTGTAGGATCCCACTGGTTACCTATCTGGTGCCAGATAACTCCCCCCCCCCCACAACTAACCTCTGTGTTTTGTCCCTCAACCAGTTTTCCACCCATCTGGTCATATAATCTCCAATCCCAGATTCATAGATTCATAGAAGTGTGATGGCAGAAAAGGACCGACAGGCCCACACAGTCCGCCCATTTGTCTAGCTATCTGCTAGGACATGCTCCCCCACCCTCAACTCTACCCTATGGCTGTCCCATGTCTATTGCACTTATCCACCATCCTCTCTGTGAAACAGTACTTCCTAATGTTACCACTGAACTGCCCCCTTCCCACCTGCAAGCCTTGCCCCCTTATCCTCTGATTTCCCTTCAGCTGGAAGATGCTTTCCACTGGCACCTGGTTTATACCCTTAAGGTACTTGGACATCTCAAACATGCTCCTCCCCCCCTCCTCTGTTCTAGGGAGTGCATGTTTAAATCTGTCAACCTTTCTTCACAGAACAGGTGGCTGAGCCCCTTTACCATCTTCGTTGCTCTCCTCTGAACTTGCTCCAGCCTTCCCATATCCTTTTTGGGTACGGCCTCTGGAAATGGACTCCATATTCCATATGCAGTCTAACTAGATGGGTGTACAAGGGTACTATGAAATTCCTTTTTCTACTGGTGACCCACTTCTGATGCATCCCACCATTCTGTTGCCTCTAGCCACTGCACTCTCAGACTGCCTTTCCATCTTCAGGTCCCCTGATATAGTGATGCATAGGTCCCTGTCTTGTTCTGTTTCCTCCAGATCTGTGCCTCACACACATTACCCTGCACTTTGGTTCCTGTAACCAAGATGCATGATTTTACACTTTTCTGTGTTGAATGCAAGCTGCCACCTCTTTGACCATGCCTCGAGTATCCCCAAATCTATCCTCATTATTTCTACCCCTTCCTGAGTGTCTACCTTATTGCAGATTTCAATGTCTTATCCCCTTTTTTAACCCCTCTAGCTATGCGCTCCTCTGTCTGTGCCTTTGCCCTCCTTACCTCCATTCCAGTTTCTCTCTGGCTCACTTGGTATCTTCCCCAATCCATTTCTGCCTGCATTTCCTTGACCTTCCTGAAGGCCAATTTTGCTACATCACTAGTGTATCACATCGGTTTCCTCCTCCTCCTGTTTTTGCTTTTTCTCATTATGCACAGGTCAGTGGCCTCCACAATAGCTTCTTTTATCCTCCCCCACATTTCCTCCTCATCTGACAACTCCTCCACCCCCTCCAAAGCCCTGTCCACTACTTTCCCCATTTTCCCAAAGTCTGCTCTATTGAAATCCAACACCCTCAGCATAAACTGGTGAATCCCAACAGGGTTCCTTATTTTTAACCTGTGTTGTGGTGACTCATACCAAGGTGTTCCCCACCGATACATCTACCCTATCCCCATTTGTTAGGATGAGATCGAGAGTAGCTTCTGTCCTGGTTGGCTCCCTGACTGGCTGATTTAGAATGGCCATTTGCAGGGAGCCAAATATGTACTTGCTGCTGGTCAATGCAGCTGATAGGATGTCCCAGTCTACTTCTGGTAGGTTCAGGTCCCCCATCAACACCACCTCCTCCTTTGCTGCCATTCTCACAAACTCATCTGCCATGCTCCTATACACTGATTTCTGCTGTGCTGGGGGCCTGTAAACCACCCCCACGTGCACCACCACCTTCCTCAAACATTATTGCTGTTAGATGGAGCATCTTTTGACCCATACTTCTGGCGTTTGCACACATGACCCTCCACCCCCTCCCCATTTCCTGCTCTCTTAGAATCACTGTTGCTTTTTGCTTAATTTGTTTATGGTTCTCATCTAATGTTTTCACGCTTTTGTTGTAGTGTAGGATAGTTGCCATTAGCATAATTAAGCAGTAAGGCTTGACCAGGGTTTAGATTAACAGTCTGTTAATCACCTCCTAGCCATGCAATGTAGAGTGGGAGTGTCTTATTGCTATTGTAAAAAAATTGTTCCAGAAGAAGAGGGCTAAAAGAATATTTTTTGAATGTTTTCCTTATTTAGAGGGAGATGTTTAATAACATAGTTCTTCCACCAACAGTGGAAGAATGCTGGTTCACAATCTGAATGCATCATTCCAGTCATTGTGATCAGGCTGTACATGACAGTATAACATGGACTAGTGTAAAGCTGGTTGAATCCTAACAGCCAAACAGATTGCAGTATTTCTGAGAACCTTGTATAATAAGCATTAATATCTATGATATGGACAGGCATAACAGTGTTTTGTGTATCTCATTCAAATATATGTACCTATTCAGGAAATATGACAGATTTGGATAGGCGATCAAGACAACATTTGAAGCTGAGCAATTCAGACAGAAAATGAATGAGGAGGCACCTTGAGAATGAACGTGCAAAGACAAGGGTAATGCTTGGTTGTGAGCACAATAGATGGATGGCACTTAAGGAGAAGATAGGATTTAGTTCTCATGCTAATGTGGCCAGGTTTCTTATTGACTTGTAAGTTGTGGTGGTATTCATTGAGACAATATTAAATTGCTTTTTCTTGTCATTGTTCAGTCATGAAGCACAGACATAGGGGATGCACAATGGCCTAACTCAAAATGTACAATTTATCTTTACAGGCGAGGGGGCAGGACCATTGCTCACGAGTGACCAGGCTGAGGACATGTGGGTATGGGGCATGCAGGGTAAGGTGGATGATCAGGAGAACAATTAGGAGGCTGCAACACTTGGGGCTACTGATGGTTTGGGTGAGGCTGAGTAAATTCAACAAAGGGAGAATATCTTGGAAAGGGGACAGGGGTAAACAATAGGTTTGTGGGGACAGCTGAACGTGGGGGGGGAGAGTTGTATTGGACAGTTTGCATGATGAATTCCATTTGTATGCATCTGTTTGCAGGTGGAGGACCCACACTGGCAACGCATAGGGATTAAAGGGACACTGTCAGCCCCCTTAGGTCTCAATGTATCCCTAGTTCAAAAAACACATTTTATGACTGCCAACATTCTGTAAAAGTTGCTGATGCTGCTGGTAGTTTGATTTTGACTCTTTTTTTCTTTAAAAAAATGAAAAACAGACTGCCCACCATACTGGTGTTACCACACAAACACAGGTTTGTTTACATTCCTTGATCAGCTCCAACTGCATCTTTCCTGGAATTGGAAACACCCACAACACAGTCTAGCCCCTCATGATGCAGGGAGTTTAAGAGGCTACTGCTTCATGAGTGACTGCACTGTTTGGGTGTGTTTGTAATGCTCAGGAAGTATTCGGTAAGGACAGATCTAGGATTGTAAACAAAACAAGGTAGTTTATAAATATACATTGTCCCCTGAATTCCTCCGAGGAATGATGGACGCCACACCATTTTAACTTGTTGGTTACTCATTGGCAAATTTATTCATGGCACAAAAGACTTTATTTACAACCATATACTTTGAATTCACAATTCAATTTACATCAAATTTCTTTCAAATTTTCCTGGCTCCGGCGTCTGTCCTTCTTCTGGTCATTTCTTCCATCTTACTTTCAGGGCCTGGACACTGTGAATACAGCCCTTTCCTCCACACCATAACCAGGCCAGTTCCACTTACCTGGGCTTTCACCCTCCAGACCCAGACACTTCTGAATCCAGTGCCTGGACCTATCCCCCTTCCCACTTTACCACCACATCTAGATTTTGTCTCCAGTCCATGTATCCTACCCCTCCCCCTTTCTTCCCCCCACTCCCTTTCCTTTCTTCCCCCATGGGCATACATGCTCCTCCCTGCCAGGGGACTCTGCCCTAGCTCCCTGGCCCGATGCTGCCCACCTGCAGTGACAGACACACCTGGCCCTATGCCCAGGGCCCCAGGGCACTCGACCTGCCTCCAGTTCCTTCCTTTGTTCCATAACTGCCTCCCAGCATCTTCCTTAATAAAGGTGGGAGGGTGGGGAAAATTCCCAGCAAAAGATGTCATCCTGTCTGAGCCCTGGCCTAATATACCCCTAATAGGCCCCTGATCAGGACCCCCTTTGGACTCTGCCCCCAGCCAATCCCTGGGGCTCTGGCTTGCCCTTGTCGTTTTACCCTTTTCCTGCCTGGTGATGTCACTAGGCCTCTGCCCTCTATTCCTCTATCCCCTCCCCCTCCTATGCACTTCTTCCTGGTTGGGATCACTGGACAACCTGGCCTGTCTTTTAGTGGCAAGCCCCATTGTCCCCTGAATCCCTCCCCCCCCCAGAATGATGGACGCCATACCGTTTAAAGACTATGTTTACAACCATATACTTTGAATTCACAATTTAATTTACATCAAATTTCTTTCAAATTTTCCTGGCTCCAACCTCTGTCCTTCTTCTGGTTGTTTCTTCCATCTTGCTTTCAAGGCCTGGACACTGTGAATATGGCCCCCTCCACCACACCAGAACCAGGCCGGTTCCCTTTACCCAGGCTTTCGCCCTTCAGACCAGGATACTTTTGAATCCGGTGCCTGGACCTATCCCCCTTCCCGCTTTACCACCACATCTGGGTTCCTTGTCCCCAGCCCATGTATCCTACCCCCACTCCCCCCTTCTCTTTCTTCCATTGCCTCGCCTCCAGCTTGTGAAGAACGGAGGGGCTCACTCCTTGTGGGCTAGTATCTATACACTTTTCTGGCTATATGGTTCACTAGTTCCCCAATAGGTCGCAGGAACAGGCACATCCCAAACTCTGACAGGTGGATGCCGTCTGACCTGTAGACCGCAGGCTGTTCGAAGGAGATGTCTCTGTGCTGCAGGTGCACCCCCCATCTCTATCACCACTTGGCCACCCTCCTACTCAAATGCTTCCTGACTTTCTCGATCAGCCAGATGTCCTGCACCCCCCTCCATACCCTCTGAGAAGTGATGTCGGACCAGCCGATTGTCACCCTTGGCCACCACCCTCTCAATTTCTCTAAGTCTCCCATGATGCTCTGTCCCAATGCTCCCCATGGCAGGCTCCCTAAATCACTGCCCCCTAGGAGTATAATAATGCAATCCAGGGTGCTCCATTGCGATTTCAAATCCTCTATCAAAGACATGAGCTGCACCCACTTCATCCCCCTAATGCCTTTCCATAGCACCCTGGTATGCTCAGTGTTATATCTCAGATCTGCTCCTCTGGAGGTGGTGACCACAAACCTTTCCACCCAATATATGAAGGAATGCCCCACTATCCAGATATTCCTCTTGGAACCTGCCATGGAAACAAAATAAACAGTGTGAGTTGTTGTTGCTATTTTCTCACATACCTCTTGTAGCAGCTGGACCTCCAGTTCCCCACCTTTTGTACATCCACCACTGCAGCCCCTCTTTCTGCTGCCTCCGTGGCTGCCCCAATCCTGAATGAATGTGTGGCAAATTTGCATGGATCCTCTCCCAGGAATGCCAGCGCCTTCTTGAAGACTGCCCCTACTTGAAACCCCGTGACCAGTGAGCCATCCCCATGTCAGAATAGCATACCTCCGTCCCTCCCCCGAGCACTCCCGTACTCCTCCAGTGCACTCATGGCGCAGCTGGCCGACTGCAGTTTCCTCACCAGTGACACTTTGGTCCCCTTCCCTTCCCCCAGTCTATCTTGGATCTGGCCAGGGTAATGACCACCCTGTCTTGCCCCCACAGGACATCCTCATGCTGCAACACCTGCCCTGCGGCCGCCTTTCATGGGGACACCACCTCCTCCAGCCAGAATGCCCCTGCTGCCATAACTGCAAACACGGCCCAGAATAGTACCCCCTCTTGGGCTGATGTGCATACCTTCTGGGTGGCCTCTAAGACCCTTACTAGTAATTCCCCTCTTATGGGTTGTCTTCCATCCATCCTGGCCTCTTGACCCCTCCGCTAACCCGATGCCATGCATTTTACTGTCCTGCTGGCCCCTACATTGGGCCATCCCTTGTCCTGGCACACCCAACTGATGCCAGCTAAGTGCATCACCATCGTGCTGTGGGCCATCCCTTCTTCCCACATTTCCACCACGAACCTCCTTACCTGCTCATCCAGGGCTGGTTCGACCCTGTCCCACCCATACTTCCTTCTGAAATCCTGAAATTTTGCCCATCCTGCCTCGTACGCCCTCAATGTGTTGGCTGCCCAGGCTCCAGGATACAGTGACCTGGCTGTGACTCTCCAGCCTCCCACATCCGGTCGGGTATCCTGGTCCTGTGTGGCACTGCCTGAGGCATCAGTTGCTGAAACCTGTCTAGCTGTAAATGGGAAAGACTGTCAGCCATTTCATTCTTCAACCCCTCAACATACTGTGCTTTGAAAGATATATTCAACTGTAGCCCCAACAGAACCAGTCACCTGAGCAGCTGGCCCACTGTCTCTGTTCTCCTCCCTTATCTATTAATGACTTCTATGACCCCTTTGTTATCGCACCAAAACAAAATGCACTCCCCTTGCATCCTATATCCCCATACTTCCAGAGCCATCCATATCAGGAATATTTCCAAGAATATGGTATCCTTCAACAGCCCCATTTTGCCCCATGTTGCCGGCCAAGGTTCTGACATCCAATCCTCTTGGAAATACGCCCCTATTCCCAGGGCACCCAATGCATCTGTGAACAGCTGCTAGTCCACGCTCCTTTCCCATTCCTCCTGTCAGAATGTCACCCCATTGTAGCTGTCGAGAAACTCCTCCCATACCTAAAAGTCCTCTTGTACCCCTCTCGACACATCTACCCAATGGTGCAGTAGTCGGGCCCTCCCCGTTGCCCTTCCCAGCTTCCTTGTGAAGGTCCTGCCTAGGCTGATGGCCTTGCAGACAAAATTAAGGTGCCTCAGCAGCTATTGCATTTGTACCAGCGGCACCCTCTGCCTCCTCATAACCTGGGTTATCAGGCCCCTATGGTGCACCACCTTTCCCCTGGGAAGCCAAAAACAGCCCTCCTCTGTGTCCACTTCTATGCTCAAGAATTCCAACTTATGGGCGGGGCCATCCATCCTGCCTTATGCCAATGGTATCCCCTCCCATCAGCACATTGCCTCAAAATCCCTTAACATCCCCTGCGCCTCAACCCTAGATTCCCCGATGAGGAGGAAATTGTCCAGGCAGTGCATCACCCTCCTGTGCCCGTACTGGGCTCTGAACACCCACTGAACCCAGGTGCTGAATGTTTTGAAGGTGGAACACTCTATCAAGCACCCCATGGGCATGGCCTTGTCAAAGTACATGCCCCCTTGAAACTGAAAACCCAAAAGGTCCCAATCCTCAGGCTGGACTGGTAAAAGCTGAAATGCCGTTTCTATGTCCATCTTCACCAGCCATGCCCCCTCAATAGCCCTGATTAGCTCTATTGTCTGTTCCAAAGAGGCATACGACACTACCCTAAGGTGATCTGGTATGCCGTCATTTACCGATGAGACCTCGGGGTAGGATAAATGATGGATCAAGAGGAATTCTCCTGCTGCTTTCTAGAGGAAAATACCCAGAAGGGACACCCAGAAATGTTCTCAGGAGGGATCCTCCAGTGGGCCCTCCACCCTGCCCGCCCTGATTTCCTTCTCAATCTTGGCCCCACTATTTTGTCTTTTCCGTTTACTGATCCTAGATGCTTGGCCCACATCTGTGCCCTCCCCCTTAAACCCCCAGAGGAAAACCCCCTTGAAACCTGCCCTGAGCAGCTCCACCACCTCCCTATTTGGGTAGTCTGCAGTCCACTCCTCCACCACTGCTAGGGAGATGAGAGTGCATGCCAGCGCACAACCCCATTGCCCCTCCTTGTGTTCCTTGTTAATGCCATCCCCCGGGAGTATAGTGTAGCCCTCTCTGACCACCCCCAGCCCCTGCCCTGTCCCCTCAGGCACCCCAAAAAGACTGATTGTGGTATTGCCCCCCCATGTTGCCACCCTCTGTCTACCTCCTGTCGGCAGTTGGAGACTGGGTGTAATCCCCACACTTGGAGCAGACGTACCAAAACTTACAATTGCCCCATGTATATGTGGTCTTGTTGTAAACCCAACACACTCTGACCAACTCTGTAGCTGTGGCCTTCCTTACTTGCTTGCCCCTGGTCCCGCTCACTTCCCCAGATAGCATCCTTACCCATAACTCTGAATGGGTACAGTCCCACCTCAGATCCTCTTTGGCTGCCATCCTCTTCTGGAATGTCTCATCATATTTGAGCCAACCATACCTGACTTTTGCCTTATACGTGTCACTGATAATGGACATGTACATCAATAGGAGAATGGTGAGTTCCAGAAGCTTCTTCAGTACCAGCGCACTGTATATGATGAAGCCCCTTTCCCTGTTTTCGATGGTCTTCCCTTTGTACTTCACTTCCTCCATCTTGTGGCCCACCACTGCCAGGGCCACTGCCATTTCCATCTTCCTTACTGACTCCTTCTGTTTGTCCTTCGTGGCCGTGTCCTCATCCACCAGCCTGAAGATGTCAACATACTACCCCTTCCAGATTTTCTCTTTGATTGAAACTGGGACGTGGTCCACAACTGAGCAGCCTGGTAGCCTGTCGTACAATTTTTTGGCTGCCTCCTTGGTCCCCCCCTCCCTTTTCCACCCCAGCCCCTTTACTTTTTAAGGCCTGCATGGCCCGTTCCATTTTTTCAATCCCTGTGTCACCCATGTCCCCGAGTAGCCCTTCTAAATACAGACTGTTTTCATCCAAGAGATCCACATCATTCTTACCACCATCCAGGTTCCCATCATCCAGCTCCAGTGCGGGCAGAGGTGCAGGGATAGGTAAGGGCTGTGGCACTTCCTGCCTGGGCTGCTTGCCCCCTGTTCCCCTGCCCGGGCGCTCCTCTCATTCCTTCCATTTCCTCAAGGCCTCATCTTCTGCCTCCCTCTGCTTTGCTGCCGCCACCAGCTCCGACATCTGCCCCATCAGCTTGGATGCCTCTTGCATCAACTTTTCGCTGGAAAGCTGGGCTCACTTAGGAGCCATGTTGGTTCCTATGTCACTATGGGCAGAGGGGTGAAAAACAATTGTTCAGCCATGCATACAAATTAACAGGAACCTTTTTTTTAGGCCCTTCAAGGTCCCACGTCCCAGTCCCCCTGGGACCATACTGGTCATCCGGTCCTGCCCTCGCCCCCATTGCCTTTGTGCTTAATAGTTCCCCATCCCCTGAGAAACTGGCCCAGAGAGAAAGAAAAACAAGAAAATGCCCACTGGGCCCACCCAGGTTGAGGTACCTGCCACCCGCTCCCCTAATGCCCAGCTCCCACTATGTGTTTTGTCCATGGCCCCCCACTCTCCCATGTCCCCCCTCAGTGGTTGGCCAGCCTCTTCTCCCCATTCCCTCATGGCGTGACAATCACAGATCCTTGTAGGTGGCTTATATCTGTTGTGGATCTTTCAGCTGCTTTGCTCCATGTTCCGCGACCTTTCTCATTCCCACATTAGGCCCTCTGCACCTGGGGCTGCCTGGATCTCTCTGCGTGCACTCCTCCACACTCCATTTTCTCCATAAACTGTAACACCTCCCCCACAGTCCTGATTCTGTCCTCAAGGTAGATGGGGGCCCTTGCACCCACTCCGTTTATTTCCTTTCATATTTTATGCTTTTTTTTGTTTATATTTTCCCCTTTCCAGTAAAAGTGCACTGCCCCTGATCACCCAAGTAATAGGTCTTGCACCATGTTGTCCCCCCCGTGGCCATCTTCTCACTCCACAGGTCCTGCTCTGCATACCTACAGCCTCAACCTGTTCGGTAGGCCTAGGAAGAGCTTCCTATGGCCATATTATCCCCCTGCTGCCTGTGAAGCCACTGAAAAACTGGAAAAACTGTGCCATTCATCATCTGCTTTCCCCGATACAGTTTCCCTGCAGCTACCTGCTGCTATTTGACACAAAGAAAACTGTCTGCCCTAGGCCGTACCAGGCCACGTGGCCTCCCGGGCTTACTTGCTCCCCACATGCACCACCACTGTGCCTTCTCAGCAGGAATGCTCAGTTTTTCCTGCCCAGGTTGCTCCCTGAACTTTGAACACAGTGCGACAAACCCCCGACAACCCTTCCCCCTTAATCTCTGTGACCTGAACAACAACTGGGCATCCATTTACTTCTGTCCCCCACCTACACTTGCTCCCCGATGTAAACGCCATTCAAACAGAACCAGCAAGCTTCCACTTCCCTTGCATGGTGCCTCTCCTTCTCCCCATTCAAAATGTGGCTAATGCAAAAAATTTAGCCTCCCTGCCACTTGCATGTTGCCCACACGTCCTCCCAATCCTTGGAAACAAACAAACAAAAAACACCTTTCTGAACAAAAGGGGCTTCCACATCTTCTGGGCTTTCTGCCTCAAGCTTTTTCTGGCCTAAGATGCCCTGAGCCCAAGAATTCTCCCCACCGTGCCATTAGCAAGCGTTTGACCCTTTTCTTTTTCTTTTTCTTATTATTTTTTATATAAAAATGCATTAGGAAGGAAAAGGGGCCCCCTAATGCTCCATTGGCTTCTTGCAGTGCAAACGCCAGAGCATACACCATAAAACCACATGATGCTCCAAACCTAACTAATTAGCCACAAGGAAGCCAACCTACATCCCGAGTTCAATCTTCTTCTCGTCACTTAACACTCTACTAAATCGAGCAGTATGGTGCAGAAGCATGATCAACCAAATGCCATCCTGAGCTCAGCGTTCTTCCCCATGATTTCAAACAACGAAACCATTCAAAAATTACTCCTTGAGAAAAACATGATTTTTGCCCCCCACCTCCTCTCTACCTTATGATATGCAAATGAGGAACCAAACCAATGCTCTTCATTTCTATAAACATATTCCAAACAAATGCCTTCTTGGGGTAAAAACATGCTTCCTTCGCAAACCTCTCCCTTTCTTTTTTTTTTTTTATTATTTATCCATTTGAAAGAAACAAACACCACAGTAAGCTAGCCACAATGGATGGCCCACATGTCCTGCCAGGCCTAGCTCAGTCTATTCTCCTCACTAAACACTAGGAGAGACAGCACAACAAAACCAAGCTCTCGTTCACAAACTACATATTCTTTGATTCACTATTCACAGTGCACATAAAGAGAAACCACTTCGTTTCCTTCTTTTTATATACATATATTTTTAAAACAGTGATATAAGCCAAACAAACCACAATGCTAGTCACAATGAAACTACATGGCCTACAAGGCATAAAGCCTCATGTGCCTTATCTGCTGCTTGTCAACGATGTGCTGAGTTCAGTCTGAAAAAATTCCCAGCAAAAGAGGTCGTCCTGCCGGAGCCCTGGCCTAATATACCCCTAATAGGCCCCTGGTCAGGACCCCCTTTGGGCTCTGCTCCTCAGCCAATCCCTGGGGCTCTGGCTTGCCCTTGTCATGTTACCCTTTTCCGGCCTGGTGATGTCACTAGGCCCTTCCCCCTCTAGTCTTCTGTCCCTTCCCCCTCCTATGCACTTCCTCCTGGTGGGGATCACTGGACAACCTGGCCTGCCTTTTAGTGGCAAGCCCCATTAGCATGCCTTTCAGTTCCACTTAACAAGGAAACAAACAAAACAAATGGCAACATTAATGCATTTTAGAGAAGGAAAGTAATAATAAAATGTAGATTTTTAACTATAAATAATATGATAAAAACAGGTTGACAGTGTCCCTTTAAAGTATCAGTTTAGCATATTTTGGAGCTATATACAATATATAAAGTTTTTGTTTTCGACCCATCCATGATGAAGCTGCCACTCATATTGGTTGCCTTTATTTTGAAGGTATGAAGGTCAGCAATGTAATGAAGTTCTCCATAGCTCTCAGGACAGTAGTACAATGACTGCCATCACAAACAACCCATCGATTATCTCTGATATTGCATAAGTACTAATATCTCAATTTCAAAGGTTCTTTTGGTAGTTAGCATGATTCCTCCCTGTTTATTTTATTTTATTTTATTTAATTTTATTTATTTAGATCTTTACATTGTATGTCTGAGGCCAATACTCCAACGCGCACTTCAACAGCAATCACAACACTGCTGAACACCAAGGAACCAGTTGAAATAGCAGCGAATGCTCTTCAGAAATGTAAGATTTTGTATTAATTTTTAATGTAATATGTTTCTTTGTGCTTTATACGTACTGCATGGATTCATGGTTGTTCTCATACATTACTCATTTGTATTCACAGAATCACAGATTGCTGTGCAAGTAACTGTGTACATAGTGTGTTGCATTGATATGTCATTATAATGACAAGTTAAATTATATATCAGTTGTGCATGCTCAGTACTGCATGATGCAAACCAAGTGGAAGGTGATAGTCATTATTGTTTGCCAGAATCAGCTGAAATACATACACATTTTTGTAATTTGCTGAGTCCATATTTATGAAATGTTTATTCAAGACAGATTATTTTTTAATACTATTACATTGAACCTTTTTGCTTGAATTTTTGTTTTTCTTTTTCTTTCATTTGACTTGCTGTACTTGGCATACTCTTCCTTTAAAAGTTATAGTCATTCGATAATGTCAGGGGTTACAAGCCATCCCTCGCATGTGTTGAAGATTGCTGAGTATTTTGATTTCACTGTTGAGAAAGTAGAACATCCTGAATACCTCTTTATGGAGTCTGTCAAGTAAGTCTGAAATTATTGCCTAGGTATGTGTTGCGATGATAGATATTAACTATGTTATACATTCTAATATTTAGTTAGTATTTAGGGTATGAATTTAACACACAATTCCAACATACTATAGTTGCAATGCTAAGATCCAAAATGCAAGTATGCATTGTTTGTGATTAAAGGTCCTATCAAGCATAACTTGATGCAATGGTAGCTGGTGGTTGTGGGACGACTTGGAAGACATTAGTACATGTGGCATATATGAACACAGACCATCTCAAACTCAATAGCTAGTAATGTTTTGGTATGATGCTTATTATATGTCCATATTAGGAACTTCCTATACAATGATACTGATGATAAGGATGTCGATTATGATGTGTAAGGATATGGATGACTCACAAAACACAGACTCTGATTTTCATGACAGGTTTACAATGTAACAGTGCCAAAATGGGAAATGATCATTGTTCCCTAATATGATTAACATTCTTTTCACCTTGCCTCTCACCAAATGTCTTCCTCTGACTGTAGCTTTGAGGTGGTTAAGCAACTAGAGGATACCATGGTGGCCAGTGAAATATTAGGCATCAGTGACATATCTGATGATGAGGAGAATGTGCATGATGAAGATGAGCTGCATGTTGATTCTAAAAGATTATCAAATGAGAAACTGTTTCTCGTACAGTGTAAGCCGTTTTGCACGGACACTTTGGTGCTTGTTATTTTTGCCCATGGAAACCGATGTCCACAGTGGCCGGCAGGTGGTGCCATTACATCTTTTGAAACAGTGTGTTATTTTGCAATGGGTAGAGGTGCCATACTGCATTGGTCTGCCACACTGGGTGAGTGAGCAGAGTGTACTGACTTATTTGCAAGGAGCCTGATCATAAAAAGCTAGCTAGAGATTATAGAGACTCAGTACAAATGGCTCCTAGACTTTTTAGAATATACAATAAATAACAAAAGCTCCACATTTCACCAGCAATGTATTTATCTAGGAAAGCCCTTTTAAGATGCAACAAGTTTCTGAAGTCTGAGCAGTGAGTGTGAGTGATTATCTAATCAGCGAGTGTTGCAAGCGTGAAACGAGGTGTCAAAAGCTCCAAACAGTTCCGTAATTAGCCTGTCAGCTGTCCATAGTTGCCGGCGTGCAAGGTCCACATTAAAAGGCTGAAACAGTAACTAACTAAACATAGGGTTTGATTTTGGTTTTCACAAAATGTCCATCTTACCCGATTGTCCGTGTAATGCACGTCCGCGTTATGTGGTGTAGACTGTATATGAAAGTTCTCTTCTGATCCTAGCAAAGTGCATTCAGGTCACAAACTGTGCAAGTGTGGTTCTGAGGTCAAAATAGCCATGCAGCATATTGCATCTGTTGTGATCTTGCAGTGGGTTGTTACACATCTTAATGTGATAGTATAACTTTCCAGTTTAATAATACATTTACACTGCTGTGTATTTGGCTACTAGTAAGGAATTATTTTGTCAATGGAAACAGTAACATTGCTTTTAGTGGTGATATGCATAGCATCATAGATTAGTATTTGGAATTTTATCATATGTTTATTTATTGTGATTATACCAAGTACTGCTTTTTTATTATTTTAAAAAAAAAGCAGTACTTGGTATAATGCTTAATTCGCCACTCAGTATTAAAGTAGTATTTTTATTTTATTGTGTTTTCCTGATGTAAAGAGCTGCTGTTTTAAGGTCTCCGTTTAGCGGGGAAACAAGATGGTGTTGCAGTTCTGTGATTTTGGCCTTGGATTGTTTTTCTAAACATTTGGTCCCAGATATTCAAAGCGGTTGAGCATGGCATAACAGATTGTTGCCATACGCCCAACCCACTGATACACCGGTGTGATATTCAAAAGGGAAAAGTGCGGCACAAACTCGATGTGCCAGAGTGCATCAGTAATGTATACAGGTGCAGGTAGGGGAGGCGTGCCCATGCATAACCTGCACAGCCGATATTCAGCCGGGATGTGCAGAGCCATGCATGCTCAACCCTACCTGTGCCAACCCAAAGCTGATCAAAAAGGGAATAACTGATGGCCACTATTGGTGAGCTGTCGCTGATTGCAGGGCGCAATGACGCAGCTGCCACTCGTGGGTGTCACCGAGCTCTGGCTGCACCTGGCGGCACCCCCCGTGCCCGATCATGGGCATTTGTAAAAAAAAAAGAAGAAATCCATCCATTATCCCAGGTGGTCCAGTGGGCCACTGTGTGCCCGATCATGGGCATTTGTTAAAAAAAGAAGAATTCCATCCAATATCCCTGGTGGTCCAGTGGACCGCTGTGTGCTCGATCGTGGGCATTCATAATAAATACAGATTAATGTCCAATATCCCTGGTGGTCCAGTGGACCGCTGTGTGCCCGATCGCGGGCATTCATAATAAAATACAGATTAATGTCCAATATCCCTGGTGGTCTAGTGGTACCCCCCTCCCCATCTGCTCACTGAGCCCCACCACCCCGCCTCCCCAGTCAGCCAGTGGGAGGCAGCATCCCACCGCCTGCCACCTCCGTCCGCCGACTGACACGTCAATAGGGCTGTACGCCCATTGGTCCATAGCGTGAGCCAATGGCATGCAGTTTATATCAGATCATATTATTTTCCAGCTATGTGAATGAGAACATTCACATATCTGGAATATGTAGTACCAACAGGAATATTGGACAATAATCTGTATTTTATTACAAATTTATTTCTTCTATTACAAATGCCCACGATTGAGCACACAGCAGTCCACTGGACATCCAGGGATATTGGGATTATTCATTACTTCTATTACAAATGCCTGCAATCAGGCAGACAATGGCCCACTGGACCACCAGGGATATTGGATGGAATTCTTCTTTTTTAACAAACATAGAAACATAGAAACATAGAATTTGATGGCAGATAAGGACCGCTTGGCCCACCCAGTCTACTCATTTCCCTACCTACTGGATAAGCTGCAGATCCTAGTTAACCAGCAGCCTACTTCTTCCTACCCCCAACCCCTAGAATGGCCTTATGACTGTCCCATGTATGCTTGAATTCCACCACTGATTTTGACTCCACAACCTCCTCTGGAAGGCCATTCCATGCATACACAACCCTCTTTGTGAAAAAATACTTCCTTAAATTACCTCTGAGCCGCCCCCCCCCCATCTTCAAATTGTGCCCTCTTGTTCTTGCATACCTCTTTTTTTGAAAGATGCTACCCTCTTGGACTTTGTTGATTCCCTTGAGGTACTTGAACGTTTCTATCATGTCCCCCCTCTCCCTCCTTTACTCAAGGCTATACATATTAAGCTCCTTTCGTCTCTCTTCATAAGTCTTCCGGTGCAGACCCTGCACCATTTTAGTTGCCCTCCTCTGGACAGCTTCTATCCTGTCTATGTCTTTGCGGAGATTGGGTCTCCAGAACTGCACACAGTACACCAGATGGGGTCTCACCAGCTGTCTGTACAGAGGGATAATAACTTCCTGTTTTCTACTGGTGATGCCTCTCCCTATGCATCCCAGTATCCCCCCAGCCCTCCTTGCTGCCCTCTCACATTGCTTGCTCACCTTTAGGTCATCTGATATGACTACCCCCAGGTCCCTTTCCATTTTTGTTGTTGTTAGTGTCTCACCCCCCAGTGTGTACTCTTCCCCTGGGTTTTTGTTTCCCAGGTGCATTACCTTGCACTTCTTAGCATTGAATCTAAGCTGCCATACATTTGACCATTCCTCTAACCTTGCCAAGTCCCTTGTCATCCTTTCCTCCCCACCCTGTGCATCAACTCTGTTGCAGATCTTTGTGTCATCTGCAAAGAGACATACTTTTCCTTCCAGTCCCTCTGCAATGTCACTTATAAAGACATTGAAGAGGACCGGTCCTAATACTGAACCCTGCGGTACCCCACTAGTAACTCTCCTTTCTTCTGAGTGGACTCCATTTACTATTACTCTCTGTGTTCTATTCTCCAGCCAATTCTTTACCCAGGCTGTCATCTTGGGACCCACTCCCAGGCTGGCTAACTTGTATATTAATCTTTTGTGTGGGACTGTGTCAAATGCCTTGCTTAAGTCTAGGTAGGCCATGTCCACAGCCCCTCCCTGATCTACTACTTTGGTCACCCAGTCAAAGAAATCCATCAGATTCGTCTGGCATGATCTTCCCGCTGTGAATCCATGCTGCCTAGGGTCCTGTGCCCCTCTGACCTCTAGAAACTCAACAATTCTTTCCTTCAGAAGTGATTCCATCATTTTCCCTATCACTGAGGTTAAACTAACAGGTCTGAAGTTTCCTGCTTCTGCCTTGCTCCCACTTTTGTGAAGGGGAATCACATCTGCCCTCCTCCAGTCCTCGGATACCACCCCATCCTCCCATGATTTGTTAAAAAGGGTAGTCAGTGGTGTCACTAGTTCTACCCTTAGTTCTTTTAGAATTCTGGGATGAATCCCATCAGGCCCCATTGCTTTGTCCACCTTCAGTTTTAAGAGTTCTTTCAGAATCCTTTCTTCTGTAAATGGGCTGGTATCAACTTCTGTATCCAGAGTGTTTCTACTGTTTGTTTTATGTACCTCCCCCTCTTCATTTGTAAATACTGAGCAAAAATATTTGTTTAGTATCTCTGCCTTTTCACAGTCTCCCTCTGCACATCCTCCCTCCCCTTTATTAAGCCTCACTATCCCTCCCTTGGTCTTCCTTCGCTCCCTGATGTACCTATAAAAGATTTTATCCCCCTTTTTAACTGAGTTGGCTAGCTTTTCCTCAGTTTGGGCCTTTGCTGTTCTGACTGCCTTCCCAGCCTCCTTTTGCTTTAACTGATACAGTTCTCTGTCCTGCTTCTTCTGCGATTCCTTGTACTTCTCTGAATGTTTTCTTTTCTCTTGAGCCTTCACTGCCACTTCCTTTGAGAACCATAGTGGTTTCTTACATCATTTTGTTTTGTTTATTTGCTTCACACAAAGGCTCGTTACCTCTGTGATGGCAGTTTTTATTATTCCCCATTGTTCTTCCACCCCTCCTTCCTGCCCATTTGCTAGTGCATTCCTTAGGCACTCACCTATTTTGGCAAAGTCAGTCCTCCTAAAGTCCAGTACTTTTGCCTTTGTATGGCTTGACTCTATTGCTGTGTTATTGTGAACCATACTATTCGATGGTCGCTAGTTCCCAGATGGCTACCAACAAATGCCCGTGATCGGTCTGTGGAGCACATTGCGGGCTGCAATGGGCATCGGTCACTGACGGCTGCTGCCTGGCAGGGCGCCAGGCGCAAGTCGTCGGGGATCGGCGCACCTGCATGCAAATGGGGCCATAATGACATTCAAATGGCCTCATTTGCACCTTGCATACATTATGGCCCCATTTGCATGTCAAGTTTTGAATATCAGGTTGCTGTGCATAGCACAATGGAACTTGCGCTAGTGCATCCCCATGCTCCACTCTGGCCACTTGCGCTGGCACAGTGCCACTGCGACATGCACACTGCAGGTGGCCAGGGTGTGATATTCAATGCTGCTGAGCCATAGTGTGCAGCTCCGTTGAATATTGCCCAGTCCACACCCCTTCACAGCAAAGTTGAGCTGCGCCCAAGCTTGTGCCACAGCCTGGCGCAGTTTGAATATCTGGGCCCATATGTTTATATGTAAACACACATGCAGTACATGTCATTGTACTTGCTTATCATCATAGCAATATGTGATGCATTTACAGAAATGTATGGCAGGACATCAGTGCTTTCAATGGATATTTTATTTATTTATTTTTTATTTTACTTATTTTTATTTTATTTATTTAGTTTTTGTTGACTGGGTAAGTGCACTAGACAAATCCTGCCTATTTTCAGGCACAACCCGGGGGAGGGTGATACAGATGAATGCCAACTGACCTTGAACCAGATGAAGCTGTTGGTGGTATTTTTAGTGAGTGAGGGAAATTTGGCCAGGACACTGGGGAAATACCCCTACTCTGCCTGCAGAGGGACTGCTGCTCTTTCAGAGTGGTGGTCAGTTTCAGGATGGAGGGTGAGGAGGATGGATGTCTGGTGCGGTCAGAGGTTCTATCCCTGTCCTCGGCTGCTGCTTTACCAAGGGATACGATTCAGGATGCGGAGGAAATTTTGGTTGTCTGTACCAAGGAGAAGTCTGCTATGAGACAGACAGAAGTTGTGCATCTACCGATAGCCACAGATGGATTACCTTCTCGAGAAATGGCTGCTTCAGGTGATTCTTCGCTGCATGCGGTATCCACGCTATAGTTGTGTGTTCTGTGCCTGAAGTGCCTGGTACTAGTGGAGAGGTAGCAGTGCAGTCCCTACCTCTCTCCGTGGAGCCTGCTTTGAAGTCTGCTGTCAAGTCTGTTGTAGGAGCTCAGCTGCCAGTGATGGAATCTCTGACGATGACGGAGAGAATGCGGAAGTCCTTCTCTGTAATGGAGCTGGTCGCGGTGCCTGGTTGCGAAGAGTGGTCAAAGGAGGAATCATTAAAACAAGCTGGCTGGATTCAAACCCCACATGGGGCCTGGGTGCCAGATTCAACTTGAGTGTCTTTTTCTGCAGAGAACACGTCGGTGCAAGGTACTGTACAGCTAGGCAAGGGGGAAGGGGAGCAGCCTGTTCTTTCCTCGATCAATGGGATGGGAGTTTCAGTGGCTGAACTGGTTATGGTGCATAACCCTAGTGCTTCAACTGATCAAACTAACTGTACTGAGCACTGGGATCGATCTTCTACCCCCCCCCACATCGAGAGGGTCATAGATCTGGACCCAGATATTCGGATTTCTTTAAAAATAATAAAGTGGAGCAAGCCCCTCAGCGTAATGCTGTCTGGCTTCGGTATAGAGGGGGTCTACTGGAGCATCCTGACAGACTTTATGTGGCTAAACATCTTTTAAAAAATTCTATGGGTTTTCAAGCTGCTGTTGTTTTTGCTCTCATTAATGTCAGGGAGGAGGATACCTTTGATATCAGTTTTAGGAATTTGCTGGGCTTGATTCTTTTTGGAGAAAATATGAAATGTATAAATCATTGCCTTTATGGTCTCCTTTTTGAGCCATCCCCCTTATTAAACCCCTATATAAATCAGTGGTTGTTATGTTTCGGAATGAGGGGGTTAATGTTGGTGATATTTACTATTGGATGAGAAGAAATGTCAGGTTATGGGGCCTCCTGAGGCTATTATTGATAGCAAAGAGATTTAGAATGATAGCTGGAGGTTTAAAGTCAAATTACATTTAGTTGGAAATGACGTGCAGCATATTCCCAATAGTTTTTTCTTGGGGAAGGATAGAGGGGTAGTTTTTTACCCTGGGCAACCAAAGGCTTGCTATAAATGTGGTAGTCCCAGACATCTTAGCAGCATTTTTGATAGGGTTATTTGTGCTTTATGTAGAGAATATGATCAAGGCCCCTAGAATTCTGCGGTTCTGAGGTTGCAGAATTTGCCGCAGAATTTGCATCATGCCGCAGAATATATATAGTGCCGCAGAATTCATTGTTTTTGGTGACTTTTCATATAAATATACTGTTTTTCCATAGTGTCAGGCTTTCTTTCCCACCTCGTTTATCCTGAAGCCCCTCCTCGATGCTCAGCATATGATGTCATTGATGACATAACATCATATTTAGCCAATGTCAGGACTGCATTCTGCCAGAGAAATGAATAAATCATGCTGCAGAAATTAGAAAATGCTGCCGTAGAAGTCAAGGAGCCCTGCCGAAGAAATCAGCAAATTCTGCCGCAGAACACCAGGGGCCCTGAATATGATCATCCCAGTTCAGTATGCAGGAAAGTGTTTAAATGTAATCTTTGTAATGAGACTGGCCATGCTTATCATCAGTGTCCTTGGGCAGGCCAGAATCATGCTGGTGGCCTTAATCAGGAGAATTTAGTCTCTGAGGCCCAAAAAAGATATAGGCTGGCCAGACCAGAACCTGGCCCAGATATGACCTTAGGGTCCTCCTCTTCGGATACCACCCAGGCAACTGCTTCCTTGACTGGCCCTGCTGCTTCTGAACCCTTCCTGGTTTCTCCTGCTGCTCACTCTCCCACTGTTGCAGTTCCTGTTTCAGAGGTGATATGGGGCAGATGCCCCCCAGGAGGAAGCTGATTTTCTTCCTCAAAAACAGGTGACTAGATCCTCCCTGAAACCCAAGGTCTTAGTTGGCCCTATTCTCACACAAAATTCCTTTCAGGTACTTCAGGAGCAGGAGGGGGTTTTGAGTCTGATGTCTTATCCTTATCAGGTATGGTTTCTGAAATGGAATGTGATGAGGATGCTACTCGGAGTGTTCCAACTTCAAAAAAAAAAAAGGTAGGGAGGAAGAGGAAAAAAGATAAGGAGGAGGATTGAAAAGGAAAAACAAAAGTTTTTTTTGTTGTTGTTAAGTTTTTTCTTATAAACCTATGCATGGCTTCTTTTAGTCTGGTTTCCTTTAATGTTTGTAGCATTAAGTCTTTTCGAAAACAAATGGCCTTATTGGAATTTTTTTGACACTGCCCATTTGATGCTTTACTTTTTCAGGAAACTAGATTTACTTCCTTACAGGACATTGTTCAAGTTAAAAAACATTGACCTTGGGGGCCTTCTTTTTGGTCCTTTGGGGAAGATGTAGCTGATGGTCTTGGGATTCTTTTTCGGTCTCCCCACATTCAGGTTCAGAAGGTGTTTGATATTTTGCCAGGAAGAGCTTTATTATTAGATTGTGTGTATGAAGGGTTATCTTTACATATAATTAACACCTATGCTCCCCAAAGTAAGAAAGCTAGAATAGAATTGTTACCCTTATTAAACCCTTTTTATTTTCTTCTAAGATGTTATTTTGGGGGGTTGACATGAACTCTAGCTTAGATGTGAAATTACAGGATAGCGTTCAGCAAAAAATATATTGTGATTCTCATGCATTACATAATATCATTCATACTGCAGATTTAGTGGATACCTATAGGGCTTTTCATAAGGATGGGGGATTTACTTATCGACGTAGTGCATATATTACTCATATTGATTATATTTCTACCTCTCGACAGTTGATGGTTCAGGGGTTTGGGTTACAGTTTTGTGAATTTTCTGACCATTGTATTCTAAGGTGCATTCTTAAACAGTTGGTGGAAGAACTGTTTTATTAAACATCTCCATATAAATGAGGACAATATTTAAAACATATTATTTTAATCCTCTTCTTTTGGAACAAGTCTTATAATAGTAATAAAGCACTCCCATGACTTAGATTTACAGTCAATCACCCCCTAAGGGTAATATGGCACTCAGCCATGCCTCATGCCACATTACACCCATAGGTAGTGTTTAACAGACTGTTAATCTAACCCCTGGTCATGCCTTATTGTTTAAATGTCTGAATCCTGCCTCAGTACGGTTGTCACAAGGGTCTCAAAAATGCTGCAATCAGATTGGCTGTAAGGATCCTAGCCTTTCATTAATCCATGTTACACTGTCATGTACAACCTGATCATCATGGCACATGGATTCTTCTTGTCACTAGTCCATTCTGTATCATTGCTAAATGACTGTAATGCTGTACTGTAAGGTTTGAATCATCATTATTAAGCTACTGGTGTAAGAAATATGTTATGGTGTATGCTGGAATGCAGTTGTGTATGGAAATCCATACACAGCAAAAAGTTGTTCTGCTTCAGTAGTGATGTCCTCACTAATGCAGAATGACTTTTCATTCTGTATTAGTAAAGACATCACAATGCAATCACCTCCACCAGCACTGTTCATAGGACTCCGGCGCGTGAGGTGGCCTGTGGGCTGGAGAGACCAGGAGTGTGGGTCTCCAGTAACAGACAGAAAAACGGATGTGATCCTGATTTGGGGCACCATACACTATGTAGAACAATGTATGACCTCCCAAACAACTTGTTTTTTCTATGACCGCAGAGGGACCTCTTAAGCCTTGCCTTGTTGTGTATGGGAGGCCATGCACTATCCTGTACAGAAAAAATCTCCTTCTAAATGAGAAAAACATTCAAAGAGTATACTTTTAACATATAAGTTTGATACAATTCTTTTAATAGCAATAAGGCATGATGAGGGGCTAAATTAACAGTCAGCCAGTCTAAACCCTGGTCATGCCTTACTGCTTAACTGTATACACTGTCTTACAATCAATATTGTTGTGCTCATATCCCCTTCTTTTTTGGTTTTGTTATTACAGTAACCACATATTTTCTGTCAAGATTTATATTACGTATAACTATAATGACTACAAGTTTTTGACGTACATAATGAACATTTATAATATTATCAACAGATATCAGAGGATGTATAACACAAAATCGGGAAGATGGACCGCTGTGGCAAAGAAGAGTCAAAAACAGTATGGATGCATGAGGGACCTAATGGACTGCATTTTTTCATGTCGTGTACAGCTACAAGGGAAAGTAAGTCAAGTGAAGGAACTGGCACCAACTGATCCAAGATGAATTTCAAAACGTAGTGTGCCCGTCCAGCCACCACCAACAAGTGATATAGTGGCACAGCATGTGTCTCGCTTCCAAAAAGATGTGAAGCTAACTAGTTGCTGAGTTGACTGAAAAATTCCTAACTGTCAATCAGGAGCCATTCCTTTCCATTTACATGAATTACAACCTCTTAAATGCATCTGATACTGAGGAAGGGACCATTAAGTTTGCACAGAACCGACAACCTCCACAGGTACCATGCTGTTATGGTACATAGTGACAAACTGATCTACACAGACTTTTAGAAAGTTATTCAATGTAACAAAACATTTTCAATCAAATTACATTTTTCATTTGTGATTGGAAGAGGAATATCTGTTCTGTTCAGTGTAAGCCTAATTAAAATATACATACTGCAACATATAAATTAATTGCATTTGACATTCACAAAGTATAACTGCTTTTGGTACGGTTTCACTGCAATCAAAGTAATTATTATTTTACTGTTTCAGAATGAGCAATTTCTCTATTTTATAATAAAGTTTTACCTGATGCCCTGCCACTCGGACACACCGATTCATTACATGGACTACTGTAATGCAGTGTACTGCCGTTCAATATCAGTCGATGCCTGAAATGTCAGCAATAAGATATCACAGTGTGCTGGTGTTATTGGACTACACACATGCTCCCATGAATAGTGAAACACGAGTCTGCAGGTCAACTGCATTCAGTCTCTGAGTGTGTGTTTGTCAATATCTACAGTACATAGCTATATCTTGTATATCTCATTGCTCATTCTAAATGGGCAATAAACGTGTGTTGGAAAGAAAACATTTTTAAAATATTTTAAAATCCACCATAAATGTATGATACTGTTGCTAAGAATGCAGAAAATGATTGGAGACACACTTTTTGCACAGAATGCATAAATTTATTTAATTACCTGTTTTAAAAATAAGCTCCAAGCCAGAAAATTGTTTGGAAAAAAGGCTTAGTTTATATCATGTACTTTATAATCAATAGAAGTAATACAGCTATTCAAATCAATGAAGTGTTACATGTGTGAAACTTACTGGCTCCAGAAACAGTATCGCAAAATGGGCTTCATTAATGTTCAGATTTGCAAAACCCTACTATGAAAACCCATTTGACATAACTTTTTTTTACTAAATTGAATGATTATGATTTGTCTACCTCCAGTTGGAATATTGCCCGATCATTGTAATATATATTTTTTATTAAAAATGTAATTAAACAACAGAAAACTTTAATAAGGATGCAAGAATACACAGATTATACAATGGGACAGAAGACAAGCTAGAGAAGAGCAGGCTGGTAATGGGTAGGGCAGGAAAAGCATGGGTGGCAGGGTTGAAGGGGGCTAGTAAGGAAGGAAGGGGGTGTTACTGGAGGGGAGAAGATTCAGGGCAGGGAGAAGGATGGGAGATGCACTGCTATGGGGGTTGTAGGTAATAGATGCTCAAATTAGGCAATGGAGGAGGTAGGGGAGGGGCTGGAGATCAGCAGGAGTGGGGGGAGATTAATAGGAAAGCCCAATAGACAGAAGTTAGGCTGGTGAGGTGATTAAGGGGGATGGGAGGAGCTGGACAGAGACAGTGAGTGGGGCAGAAATGGGGAGGCAGTCGCAGGAGACAGAGTGCAGCCGGAGAGTGTAAGGGGCAGGGCAGTATGAACTCTGGAGAACAGGAAAGGTTAAAAGACAGGAGAAGAGGTAAGGACATGAATGGGAGGTACTTGTGCTGGGGAATTCTATATTGAAAGGGTCAGATGGGGTGGAAGGGGAAGACACAGTCATATTTGGGTTGAGCTATTCCTGGCTTGGGCGTGGGAGGGCAGGGCAGGCACTGCTCAAGTCTGCTCGAGGGGAGGAAGAAACTGCATACAGTGTTGCACATAGGTACAAATGATTTGGTAGGTGAGAGTGCAGAAGTGGTGAAGGGGAGGTTCAAGGAGTTGGGCAGGTAGTGTGAGGGGGTTGTGGAGTCAATGTGTGCTGAGGGAGATGGCGTAGGTCTTGGGCAAGCCACTGGCAGATCTGTTCCATACCTCCCTGGAAATGGGGTGTGTGTCTCAGGACTTGAGAGTGGCCCATGTGGTGCCCATAGACAAGAATAGAATGGAAACCATTGAAGGGGGACCTAACAAAAGTAGAGACGTGGTCAGAGAAGTGGCAGCTAGGAATCCATGCAAAGAAGTGTAAGGTTATGCACTTCGGGCAAAACAAAACATAGGAGGGACTATTGGTTGGGTGAGGGGGAGGTTGGGGATCACTGAGGAGGAGAAGGACCTTAGGGTGTTGGTAACAGGGTGCAAATACTTCAGGGGGTAAATAAGCCTAGCACTGAGGGGGTGTTTAAACTGAGAAAAGGTAGGGAGATGAGGGGGCAAAAAATAAGATTGGAGAGGGAACGTTTTAAGGAGATGAGGAGGCACTACTTCACTGAGAGGGTGGAGTCTAACAAGACTGCACTACCGATGAGGGTTGTAACATGTAAGACAGTTGGAAGTTTTAAGAAGGAGTGGGACTAAGCAAGAGGAAAGGTGTGGGGGGAAGGGTTGGGACAGATATGGGAGGGACAGTGGGGGAGGAAGCTGGGATAGCTGCAATCTAGTGTGCTAGTTGCACAATTGGGCAGACTTTGATAGACTGATTGGTCTGTTCTGCTGGCAGATTCATATGTTCATATGTTTGTAAAGGTATCAACATGACCCCTACATCATGACGCATCGATATAGTTTATTCACATTAGCCTCTCGGGCACAAAGTGTAATAAATAAGTATTATGGAAAAAAATATATATGTCGTGACTGTTATCACAACTGGGTATAACAGAGTTTGTAACATCCTTATCACAGACCTCACAATAACATGTAAAACTCATTAGCCCAATCTAGAAGGTTTAAAACTTGTGTACTGGCCTGAAGGGTCTGGGAACATGTCCCTTATCCTCCACACTGTACAACTAGGAATTACAACCCTATTTCTCTGTCCCAAATGATGGTATTTCCATAACACATACTGCCTGTAAGACACATGCCTACGAGCTCGGTTGATGTCATCTTCAGGTGCCAGAACAAATATTTCTTGACAATGCAAAATAGCCATTTGCAGTAGACCTGGATCCAGTAAGTATTGGTCCATTTCCTAAGTTAAAAAAAAAACCTTTTATATATTTTGAAACGTAAACCAGTTATTTGTAATCACATTCTACATTTTTGTAGCACCTGAGAAGGCTGTTAGCCCACCATAACACACCCACTGCAATGTCATATTGTGATTATGAAATGCGTAATTGTTAGAACATTTTATGTTTTTTTAAAACATATTACTTTTAGCAGGGCCATTGTGCTGGGATAATCTTGGCCAATTAGGAGACAGCATTCTTTTTACCCATTTCATAATGTAGTCTGTGAAGCTGACAGGAGATGTGGTGATACAGTGACGCTGACTAAGGAACATTGGTGAGACTCTGGTTGATCAGTAAATAAAGAGGGGCTGTCCAGTTTAAAGGGGCAGATCACATTATCCCAAGACCCAGACAGGAAGTAGTGGAGGCTCTCGGGGGTGGAGAAAGGGAGGGTAACAAGAAGAAGGAGGAAATTAGGTCACCGAGGGGAGGGGAGGGAGGGGATGGAGTTCCCTGGTGAGGTCAATGGGGAGGGAGAAAGAGTTGGGAATAGAATTGGCAGGCAGAGATTGGTAGGTCTGGGCTAGGGGGCTGGGCTAGAATGGGAATTGAAAAGGGGCTGCACAGGAGCAGGAGGCCACAGGTTTGCTCCAAGAAATTTTCACTTTGGAAGCACATCAGTTCTGTAAAGCTAGCCTGTTGGGCCTTGAATTTTATTTGGAGTTATATAGTTTTTACAGCAGATAAGTAAGCAGTAAAAATAAAATCAGATAACAACAGCAGCAGTAAGTATCGTGGTAAAAACAGAGCACTGGAAAGAAGACTGGACTGGGGTGCAAAGGGCCCACCTGGAAAGAAGATGTAAGGGCCCACCTGGAAAATCAATAGAGGAGGGCCCAGGTTGACACGCTCAAATCAATATTCCACCTCAATCTGATACACTAGCTCTGTGTTTGCATCTTACATTTGTCAACAGTGTCCCAGATGCCCCATTTAATTAGAAAAAAGAAGACAAATGCAAAAATTTTCTGAGTTCAGAAGGTAACCACTAACCCAACTGAGGGGGGCCCACCTGGAAATTTCCAGGTATCCAGGTGGGCCAGTCCGACCCTGATCTGTAAGGGGTAAATCAAGACTGCGCAGACGTAAAGTACAGAGCATTTGTTTTCCATATGGTCCGATGGTTGAATGAGGAGAGGTGAAAGAGGGGGAGAACGCTTTGAATAAATTGGTTAATGCAGGGCTAACAGCAGGGTTTAGGTGTTAGCTAGCGAGGAGCTTGTGGTAGCGTTCATGCAAACAATCGAAAAAGCGGCAGCCGACGGGTGCTTTTAGTGTAGCAGGGGTAAAGTGAAAGCACTACGATGCTGTGAGTAAAAGTCTGGCTTACTGAGAGGCACTGCAGGAGAACCTGCATGGAAGAAAAAATAGGAAATATACAGCATCAGGCTGTCCACAAAATGTGGAAGCAACCCGGACAGGGCGGTGTGAGGGGGTTCAAAAGAAGGGGGACAATGGCAGGAGGCAACAAAGGAAGGGTCCAGGGATAAAAATATATATATATATATATATATATACAGTATATATATATCTATATATATATAGATATATATATATTGGTTATGACATTTATCTTTGGTTAGTAGGTACCCAAGAAGGTGGCACCAAAGAGAGGGAAGCCGAACAAGGAGGAGTGCTATTGAGCAGTCATGGACCTGGTGGAGAAGGCCAACTGGCTATTGGAGGTGACGGAGCCAGATGCGGGGTGCCAAGGCACTAAGAGAAAGGGGAAGCAAGAGAAGGGACAGGGAAAGGAAAGGAGGACCAAAGCAACCATGGGTGCCAGAGCCTGGGCACAAGGATCCAGTGCCAGAACCAATAACTCCGCGAGGTCTACCTCCCATTAACCCAAGCCCTGAACCTCCTCCCACCCCCTGTCCTGCACTGAAGCCAGGACCTCTTTCCCCTCTGGTCCCACCACTAGTGCCCGGAATGACATTGCCACCATTGGGGCTTATGCCAACACCAGGGGACCCCTCAACGGGGTCCAGTGTCCCGTAACCAAGCCACACAGGTAATCCAATGGTGATCCTAGAAAGCAGTGTGAAGGAATATGTGGAGCAGATGCTAAAAAGCATGGGGGAGAATGGGCTGGGACAACTGGAGAAAGCATTAGTTGAAATAAAAGGGACAGAGACAGGAGGGGGGAATGGGGGCGGGGACGGGGAAGATACTTGAAAGAAAAGTGGGAACACCGGGGGTTAGGCTAGCTGATCATGTGCTGATGACCATAAAGGAAAAAGTATGGAAAGGGGAGTATGATGACGTTTTCGCATTAGCGAATGCAGACAACATGGCAAGTTTGAAGAAAAAGGCAGCTTAGAGAAGAAGGATATGGTGGCGGCTGTGATGTTGCTAGGCAAAGGGGAGGATGACAAGTAAGGCAAAGGGAATTCCTGAGACAACTGGTCCACAGGCTTCACTTACTTCATGGCCATCGCCATTGAGAAGAAGCTGGAGTTGGCAACCCCACTTTTGACGTATTCCCTGATCATCAAGAATGCATATAAAAAAGGAGGCATAGTTGGATGAGGTATGACAAAAACTTCAGGAAAAGGATGGCACACTTTGGGGACATAAAATGGGATGTGCAGCAGATAGACCTTTGGTTAGAAATTTACACAGGGCCAACAGACAAGGAGGCCGAAGGTGATAGGAGAGGGGAAGCAGCATTGAAGGCTTGTTGGGGGTATAATCTGGCATTTTGTTCATGGCCTAAATGTCGATTCCGACATTCCTACTCAAAATGTGAGGGGCACCATCCAGTGAAAAAGTTCAGATACAACTGGGAAAAGAGCAGTGGAGGACAGGAACAGGGGTATCAACATCCCTTTTGAGCCAATCAGAGTGCATTTCTAGGCCAGCAGTGGGGGAGGGGTAACAGAGGCCGGACAAGTGGGGGAAGGAGGGAGGGAAGGGACACTCCTGCCAGACCTGGTATCAGGACAACTGAGAGTTCATTGACCAAGTTTAGGATGGCGCGGACACCAATCAAGGGGGCAGCTATTCAGGAGGGTTTGGTGGGCTAACCTGACCTGGTGGCAGCCAAGGAGCTAGGGGTGGGTTTTCAGCCAGTATTTAGTTTAAAGTTTAGGGGGGTTCGGAAAGGGACAACGGCAAAGAACCTTAAGTCTATATAAGGGAAAAGCGCACTGTTGGCATGCTTAATTCAAAAGAAGGTAGCAGCAGGAAGGGTGAAAGGCCTGTTTGAAGTACCCCCGCTGCCAATCCTGTGGGTATCCCCACTGGGATTGTTTAATTGTTTAATTAGTATTTCGGAAAGACCTTTGAGTGTGAGCTCTTTTACGAAGGCTCCACCTTAGTCCCCACAAAACAACCGGGGAGTACAGGGTGATACACCACCTTTCCTACCCAGAAAGGGACTCCATTAATGATGCCATAAGTGAAGAAGACAGCAGGGTTACCTATGCTACGTTGGAAGAAGCAGTATGACTTATCAGGACTAAACAGGAGGTGTGGTTGGCCAAGACAGATATAGAATCTGCATTCCAGCTGTTACCGGTATGGGTGGATGATTGGGATCTTTTAGGTTTCCAGGTAGACGGGGTACTACTTTGATAAGGCCATGCCAATGGGGTGCTCAATAGCATGTGCCACATTCGAGATGTTTAGTACTTGGTTGCTATAGCTGTTCCAGACACGTTTTGGATATCAGACAGTGGTGCATTACCTCAATGATTTCCTGTTCATAGGAGAAGGAAAAGAGGAGATGGGGGAGATGTTGGAGGACTTTAAGGCGTTATACCAGGAGTTGGGGTTGCCACTAGCCGAAGACAAAACAGAGGGCCCATTACGGAAAATAGAGTTTTTGGGTTTAGAGTTGGACTCGGTACAAGAACTTTACTGCTTACCAGAACAGAAGGTCAAGAAATTGCAGGTTTTGTTAAGACAGGCTGGGGGGAGTAGGAGGATACAGCTCCAGCAGGCGCAGTGGCTATGGGGCATTTGAACTTTGCATGTAAGGCCATTGTGCTGTGGCGTACTTTTACACGGCGGCTCACATGGGTGATGGGAGGGGCGAAGCAGGCTAATCACTGTATAGACATAAATAAAGGTACCAGAGAGGACATGGCAGTGTGGGAACACTTCCTGCAGGTATATAATGGGCAGACATTCTGGCAGGATGATTGGCTATATAACACGGACTTGCAGCTTTATAAGGATGCAGCGGGGGGTAGGAATGGGAGGTTACTTCCAGGTTAAGTGGTTCACGTAACCATGGTTCCGAAGAATGAGTTACAGGGAATGTGATGAAGGACATCACATTCCTAGAAATATTCCCCATATGGGTGGCAATGGTAGTCTGGGGGAAAGAGCTCAGAAACAGGCAGGTCACGTTTTGGAGAGATAACCAGGCAGTGGTTGAGGTATTGAACAAAAGGTGGACTAGGTCAGAGAGAGTGATGAGGGTTTTAAGGAGGACGGTGTGCTTAGGACTAACACTGAATATGTCATTCAGGGCTAAATGCATGGTGGTGTGGAAAACGTGATCGCTGACTGCCTCTCCCATTTGCAGATGGACAAATTCTGGACTGTTGCACCCGGAGCAGAGGCCGAGGGGACTTCTATTCTGACGTTCATATGGACAATTGGATCGGGGGAGCTGAAACATTATTCCTGAACTCCTAGGCCCCAAGGACCCATAGAGCTTATGAGAACTCATGAAGGGCATTTCAAAATGTTCATGAGCAATTCGGCAGACAGATAAGTGGTGCAGTAACACAGGAGCAGGTGGCCAGATTCATAGTGGGGGGTGGCAGCAGGGCTGGGCACATGCCACTATGGGGGTGCATTTGGCAGCCACAGGACAAGTATGTAACTTAAAAGGATGGGAAGACCCCACGAAAAGTAACTTGACGCACAGAATGATGCAGGGGTGGGCCCGGGGGAATGACAAGAAGCAGGACAGCAGGAAACTAATAGGTGAAGGCCAACTGGCGAGGCTGGTGTGGGTACTGCACCACATAGCTAGCTCTGGTAGCGAGGCACTGCTGTTTCAGCCTCTGTATCTGACGATGTATGACGGGGCTTTCAGGCTAAGCGAGGTAATGGGTCATGGCGGTAAGTCCGAGGTAGGTGGACTGCAGTGGGAAGACATAGAATGGGGCTCAGAGGCAGTGGTAGTAAGGGTAAGATGGTCAAAGACAGACCAACAGGGACTGGGCAACAGAGTGTGGTTACAGAAGCATAGCAAGCCAGCCATTTGCCCAGTGGGGGCTTTGCACATGTACAAGGCGGGCGGCCCAGTGGGGGAAGGTCCACCCTATTCATACACGGTAATGGGAAGTCAGTCACAGGACATCAGGTGACGCAGAAATGCGTAAGGGCTTCTCAGATTTTGGGTGAACTAGTGGAAGGATACTTCACATTTTTCAGTATTGAGCAGCATCAGTGCTAACTGCATGAGGTGGCACAGCTAGGGCAATCATGGAAAAGGGAAGATGGAAGTCTGAGTGTCACAAGAAATACATACGCAATGTTACACACTAATGTTTGTTTCTTTGTTTCCCGGGGGGGGGGAGGGGGGAAGACAGTGGCGGTCATTAAATATCATATGGTTTCCTTATACAGGCAAACCAAGAGTCTAGAGACATGGATTTGTGCACATTCATTTATTCACTGGGTGGCGAAATGGGCAGCCAGGAGACAAGGGGGCAAGCAGCTGTACCTGAATAATGACATCATCCGTTTGAAGTGGAAAGGTCAACAGAGGATGAAGTGGGCACAGTTATTGCCGGAGATGAGGGAAGTCAGGAAAGGCCAATGGGAAACCAGACCTTATCATCATACACCTGGGTGGCAATGACCTGGGAACACGGCCATGGCCGGACATATTTTGCCACATAAAAAAGGACGTGGAGACAATTAAGCTATGCTGGTCTGTGGTGACATTGATTTGGTCAGACATAACCCCTCAGAGGGTGTGGCGCAGGGAAGAGAGCCACAAGGGTATGGACAGGGCCAGGAAGAGGATGAACACATGGGTAGGCAGGTGATTTGAGGCCCTGGGGGGAGCGGTAATTCACCACACTATTTAGGAATAGGTAGATGAATATTTCCGGGGGGACGGGGTACATCTGTCAGACCAGGGCCTGGCACTATTTAACCAAGAAATATCTAATGCCATTGAGTTATGGATGAGGCAAAGGGTAAAAGGTAAGGCTGTGTGAAGATAAAGTAAGTGAAAAGGGGATATTTGGAGAAAGGGGGAAAGCCCACCATCCATCGCAAGCTGGAAGTGGGCTAGTGGAAAAGGAAGAGTAGGACAGGAAAGTAGGGAGGAGTTTAAAAAGGAAAAACATGACAAAAGGACCCAGGGTGATAGGACAGAAGCAGGGGCATGGTGTGGACGCTCGTACCCCTTGACAACAAAGAGGAAGCAACAGGGACCTCCCCCATGATGCACGTCTGGGGGGGTAGAATAGAACAAGAATGTGATTCATACAATGTGAACCATACAATGTATATATGTACAAGTATTATGAATATGTTGAATGGTGTGTAAAGAACAAGGAGTATGATCATTTATTGTAAATTTTGGATATTGGAGTACCAGTAAACTATTTGCAGAATTGAGCAACCACAAACATTCTGGTCTGTGTCTTTTATTGGAGGGGTTCTGGGGACAAAGAGGGGTTGCCCAGTTTAAAGGGGCAGACCACATTGTCCCAAGACACAGGCAGGAAGTAGTGGAGCTCGGGGGTGGTGGAGAAAGGGGAAGGTAACAAGAAGAAGGAGGAAATGAGGTCATCAAGGGGGGAAGGAGAAGGAATTCCCTGGTGAGGTCACGTGGGGGCAGGGAGAGAGAGTTGGGAATAGAATTAGCAGGCAGGTATTGGTAGGTCCGGGCTAGGGGGCTGGGCTAGAATGGGGATTGAAAAGGGGCTGCACAGGAGCAGGAGGCCACAAGTTTGCTCCAAGGAATTTCCCACCCACTGCCCCATAGGAGGTAGCAGGAGGAGCACTGTGATAGGTGGAACACAGCGCACCACTGTGATAGGTGGAGCACAGTGGTACTGGGCTACCATGAGACTGCCAAAGGTGGACTGCAGGAAAAATAAATAAAAAATAAATAAAAAAATTAAAGGAAGAGTAGGACAGGAAAGTAGGGAGAAGTTTAAAAAGGAAAAACACAACAAAAGGACACAGCGTGATAGGACAGAAGCAGGGGCGCGGTGTGTACGCTCACACCCCGTGACAACAAAGAGGAAGCAACAGGGACCACCCCCATGATGTACGTCTGGGGGGGGCAGAATAGAACAAGAATGTGATTCCTACAATGTGAACCATACGATGTATATATGTACAAGTATTATGAATATGTTGAACGGTGTGTAAAGAACGAGAATGATCATTTATTGTAAATATTGGATATTGGAGTATCAGTAAACTATTTGCAGAACTGATCAACCACAAATGTTCTGGTCTGTGTCTTTTATTGGAGAGGTTCTGGGGACAAAGCACAAACAGAAGCAAGAGTGCCAAGACAGTAAACGGATAATTCTGTTGAGAAGTTTAAAAAAATGATGGTGAAATGTATTTGTGTATGTGACTCTATGCATTTGATGCTGGATTTGCCATATTAGCGGCGGTAACAATTATGGTGGATCAGAGTTCTACAAAATAATTTAACAGTGGTGGGGAACTTATTTTTAAAAATCAATGCTCATGTGAAGTGGCTCCACAAGTATGCTAATTACGGTTGGCACAAGGCTACTAGAATCTCAACAACTAATCACAGGTCTCTGTTTCCCATGCCCTTTTAATAATATGTAATAGTATATAAACGGTACTGTATATAATGGACATAAACAATACAGGATGGACAGGGTAGTTAGAAAGAGGAGAGGGGTTGAAGTTTATATCAGGGATGGAATAGCTTGGATGATGGAGGAGGTAGTCCATCATTAATGAAGGAATACTGGTTGCCACAGATGAGCTACATACATACTGGGGAAACAACGATTACTAACTAGCCATGTACTGCAATTCAGAGTTTTGAAAACAAAGCCGTGCAGCTCTTATATTTCATAACGTAGGGCTGCTGGTGTACAGCAGTAAACTTTACATGATAACTGAGCTAGTCGCATGATCAGGCACTGTTACTGATTCATACCACCAAAGAAAGAAAAAAAAAACAAATGGGAAGTAGAAACAATGCAAAGCTTATTAAACAAAAATCATAATGAGACACAGTTTTCTGGACTGTGTCCACAAAGAACATTTTTCAGTCTCAGTGGGCATCTGTCTGCTACTACAGACAGACCAATTTGAGATTTCTGGATTGTTAGACTTCTTTCTATCACCTCCTGGTTGCTCTTCTTCAACTTCTATTATGTTGAAGACTAGTCCGGGTTGCTGAAGGGCAGTCTGAATCAAAAAGTCACATGTCTGACCATCGCTCAAATTATGTTTTTGAAGCTATTCAAAAATGGTGGTTAACATTCAGTATTAACATACATGTATAACAAGTACATGTTCACTCTGCATTCACATATATCGTGATATTGGTATTGTTCATGAACCATGATAGCTAATCGACTGGATCCTGACTAACAGACCTGACAGGATCACATCCTCAGGCGTCCTACCGGATGCCATCTCCCATCACTCGCCACCAACTGCACGTGGGGTTTTTCACGATCAAAAACCCCCAGCAAAGTGATCACAATGAGGGACTACTCTAAGCTAAATACCCATCACTTCCTCTCAGACCTCTCACTTGTTGACTGGTCAGGGGTCACCGCACTAGATGACCCAGCATGAGCTCTTGAGGAATTTCTTACCAAGTTCATCCCCATGCAGAACAAACATGCCCCCCTCACCAGGAGATGAGTAAAAGGCACCGTCACCAAATGGCTTCACGGTGGCCTTTTCTCCCTTATGAAATCTAGGGACAAAAGCTGGGCTACCTACAAGGCCTCCCAAAGCATTACTGATCTCCTTGCCTACAGGACCATCAGAAACAAATGCAAAAAAGCCATTCGCTCCACTAAAAGTGAATACTGCCAATCCTCCTGCTCTTCTCAGCCGCTAACCCGAGGAATTTCTGGCAAAATATCAAAGCTGTCGGTGGGTCTGCTAGGTGCAAGTCTTTCGACCTACTTGTGGCCGAGGGGTCGCTGTAACAACCCCTCACCATCTCTAATACCTTTAACTCCCTGTTCTCTGAACCTCCGGCCCCTCCCTCCCTGTGCTCTGCCCGAAGCCCCACCCCCACCTCCTGTTTCTAACTCCCGTCCCCCACTCTTTCTCCAACAAGTGACTGCTTTTGAGATCCAGAAGCTCCTCGCCAGCCTATCCCCCCACAGTGGAGCAGGTCATGACGGCCTTGAGCCTAAACTGTTCAGCCTATGGGCCCATTTTCTTGCTAGGCCTCTCACGCACATTTTCAATTCCTCCCTCAGCTCTGGGCTAATCCCGGATATCTGGAAGGTGGCAAAGGTGGTCCCAGTCCTAAAACAAGGCAACCCCAAGGACCCCCAGAACTATAGTCCTATTGCGATATTGTCAGCCGCCTACAAGATCCTTGAGAAAATCGTGGCTTCCCAGCTATCCCTCTACATTCAGGACCATAACCTCCTCTCACCGGCTCAACACAGGTTCAAAAAAGGGCACAGCACGTCCACTGCCCTCGCTGTTGTCACCTTGATTATCAGAACTGCTGCTGACCAGGGGAACCTCACTGGTGCCATCTTTGTGGATCTCTCCAAAGCGTTCAACAAGGTTGACCACTCCCTCCTCTGCACCACCCTCTGATCCCTCGGTTTCTCCCCCACTGCCCATGCATGGTTCCACAACTACCTCTCTGGCAGACAGCAGTACACCAACTTCAATCGTACTCACTCCTTCCCCTCTCCTGTCCACTGTGGGGTCCCCCAGGTCTCCATCCTTGGTCCTACCCTCTTCTCCCTCTTTATCAATGATCTTCCATCCTCCGCTATCCATGGGCATACCACTCTGTATGCGGATGACCTGGCCATATTGACCTGTGCCCGTGACATTGCCACCATTAACTCTCAGCTGAACGCAGACTTCCATTGCATTCAATCCTGGCTACTGGATCACAGGCTCACCATCAACCTCAAAAGAACCCAAGCTATGCTGTTTGGCTCATGAAACACGATAAAGTCATGCCTCTCCCCCCTCCAAATTCTTGATATCGATGGCTCTCCCCTACAGACAGCGGCCTCAGTAAAGTACCTGGGTGTCACTCTGGACCCGCAGCTCGATCTCACCCTGCATATTTGTAACGTCTGCAGGGCTACAAATTTCAAGCTCGGCCTTGCCTACAAAGCTAAAAACTGCCTATCCCCTGCAGCTCATTTGGCGCTAGTCAGAGGGGTCCTCCTCCCTACTCTCTGCTACAGGCTGGTTATCTTTGCCCCTGTACCCCCATCCAGCCTCCAGAAATGGGACTCCGCCTACAATAACATCTGCCACTTCGCTCTTTCTGCTCCGCACCTTACTCACCGTTGCGACCGCTACTCCCGACTGGAGTGGCTCCCTTCAGAAAACCATTGCACCTTCATGCTTGGTAATTTCATTGCCAACATTATAAGATCAGCCACTTCCTCTGCCCCCACCCTCCCTTAATCCTGGCCCCCCTCCCATCAGCTAAGGTCAAGAGAGGCCCTCGATCGGCTTGCCCCTAGAACTCGCTCCCTCATGGGGGACCAGACCTTCTCCTCCTTCGCCCCAAAAATCTGGAACTCATTCCCAATCCTTACCCAGGCCACCCCCTCACATTCCCACTTCAAAACCTCACTGTGGCACTACCTGCAAGCCCCCATGCTGCCCCTGTACCTATAGTATTACCTTCCTACTCAAGTACCATGAGCCCTCTAGGGCCCACTGCACCATACCTCCCGAACTAGTAAACAAATTCTGACTTTACACCCTCCCCATCTCCCCTCACTCCTCCCTCCCTAATTGGCCTTACCCTTCCACCCAGTCCCTCCCCACCCCCACCCACTCCACCCAGTCCCTCCCCCACTGCCACCCATTTTCCCTCATATGCACTTATTTCTGTTAGCACTAATTTACCTCATAATTGTAACTGAATTCATCTTGTTTTACCTGAATTCGCTTACCTTTACTCCATAATTGTATGCACCTGTGTCTCCCAACCTCAACTCTAACGATGCCTTCCTTCCTCTTTCTTTCAGGTATTGTCTGTTGTTTTCTTGTTTGGCTCAATTTGTACTTTACTGTTGGCCGCCTATTCATTTTCTGTTAATCCTGTTGATTGCTCAACTGTATGTAACTGACTCCTGTATGCCACTACCTTTGTAACCCTCCCAGGTCGCACCTGAAAATAGGCACTTGGCTGTCTAGTGTGTCCTACCCAGTTAACAAAAATAAATAAATAAATAAATGATGATGCACATGATACAATGTGGAGGGATTAGATGATACAGCAAGAAAGGTCCATGGAAAGTCGATGAACATGACAGAAAGGAAAAAGACTGATAGGTGATATGCTAGAGAGGGCGATCAGATGAGGAACTAAAAATAGTCCTACTGATTGGATACTCAATAGTGAGAGCATAAGGGGAGACTGGGGAGAGGGAAGGAAAAAGGGTCAGGTTAAAGACACAGAAATACCGGAACAGATCGGAAGGGCCTGCGGAAATGATATGGCATTCACCCCACGGTACAGAGAGAGCTGACAGAAAACCTGGCAGGACCCTTGTTAGACATGTTCAATGCCTCACTGGACTCAGGAACTGGACATCAGGACTGGAGGATGGCTCGCATGGTATCGCTACATAAGATCAATGTTTTTGCAGATGACACCAAAATGGTAGAAATAGTGGATGACCTAGGATGATAGCATGGGTAGCAGGATGATCTGTCAGCTTTGTACCCAATTATACTTGGACACCTGACAGTTGGAGTTCAATGTAAACAAGTGAAAGGTGCTTCACTTCAGGAAACACAACCCAATAAGGAGTTACAAGCTGGAGGGGGGCGGGAGGAGTTGCAACTACCTATAACAGAGGAGGAGAAGGATCTGGGGGGTAATTATACCGGACTAACTAAAACAACTCAACACAATGCAGGAAGGCAGCTGCAAAGGCAAACAAGATGCTGGGTTGTATTGCCAGGTGTATATCTTCAAGGACAGGGGAGGTGATCCTGCTGTTGTGTAGGTCAAGGGTAAGGACACACATGGGGCCCTATTCCAAGTGGTGTTATGCCTGGTGCGTGGCAAGTTGCACCACACCAGTTAGTGCAACCTGCGCCTTACATCATGCATAATGCCAGTCGGCATTCCAGAAGACACCTTGCACCATGTTGACTGCAGGTTTCACCACCTATAGGTTATACCTGTCCACTATGCCGCAACCCACAACAGCATGGTGCAAGTGCAGGTTAAGGCAGCAATGGCACCCTATTCCAGGAGGGTGGCTGTCATAACCCTCTAACACAATTCCGACAGGGATACTAAACTGAAAGCTTATTTACAGGTGTGACCTGACAGTATTAGGAAGTTACATGACTTGCTCAGTGTCACACAGTATACATCTGGGGATGTGGAATTCAAATCCAGGTCTCCATGTTTGCAGATCAAAGTAGTAAAGCACTGTGCTACACTGCTTCCACATCCACCGTACTAATTTTTTTACGGGATGGACTCCACCCTGTCAATGTCCTTATGAAGATGTGGACTCTATAATTATACAGACTGTGTAAAGACTCAGTGTATGTTGGGATTTGTGAAACCACATCCACCAGTACATGTCTGATTAAGTAAATTCATGAAGGGATATGTAAAACATAGCAAAATGATACAAATGGCATCATCTATGATCTTTAGGCCAGGTAGTTAATGTCACCCTTAAAAATACTGTACATTTTCATAATCACTTCAGAGGCATACTTCTTTAGCCTGGTATTCAACATGTCACGCATTCATATAGAAGGACTATTTTATCAGAAAAGTCATCATACTCAACAATGTTTTTAATTAATATTTTTTTAGTACACTTACATTTTTTACTGTGTCCAGTTCATAAGTGCAAAAAGTGCAGTGCTGTGCTATATCGGATCTTCTAGGGACTATAATGCCCATCGCCTGATGCATCAGGCCTCGTTAAACCATTTGGGTGGTCCAAGATACCACAGTACAGCACACCCTGTCATGTACTATTGCTTATGTAGAGACTGCTGATGTGTGATGCCTTTTAATTCTGAATCTTTTCTTACTTTTAAAAAGTGAAAACAATAATGTCCACCATATTGGTGTAAACTCACCAGACAATATTTTCCTACATGACTGATCAACTCTCACTGCATCTTTCCTGACATTGTGAACACACCAGCACTATGTATCCACTTAGGGAGCAGTCAGAGAAGATGTGACTACTGCATCTTGACTATCTGCACTGTGTGGGGGTGTTCCTAATGTTCAGGAAGTATACAGTAACAGTATATCAAATAGCTGCAAAAACACAAGACTATGTATTACTACACTCTTAGCAACAATTCCAGTTATACTAGTAAAGGAGGCAGGTAGAACAACCAGCATCATCAATGAGTTTTACAAAGGGTTAGATGTCATACCAGGTGGGATTTCAAACAAAAAATCCTTACGATTCAAATAGGTTTGCCTATGTGCTTTTTTTTACACTTCCTGAAACCAGACCAAGCACAAACCTGAAGAGTCTGCATACGAGCAAGCTTCCTTTCTTCGTAAGTAGTGTAAGCTCTTCTGTGATCAGATCTCTTGTGCGATGTGTGCATCTAGAGATTGCAGAACTTCCAGTTGCAGCTTCAGACTCTGTAAATTCTTCATGACTGCCCATGCCAAGACGACGTCGACTCTGAGACCCCCTTCTACCTCTTCACCCTCTACTACGCTCACGGTGAACTGTTACTACACTGTCCAAACATCCAGATGAACTCTAGGAAAGAAGCACAATAATCTAATTATTAGCATCAATTGAACATAACAAAAAACTGTCAAGACATTTATACCATAAAACATTTCATAAGATGATCAGAAGTACTCATGCACTCCAAAATGATATATGTACAGAGACTGCCAGATGCTCTCAGGTCATACAATACATATAACTATATGCTTACTGTGGAATACACGGGAGATCATCTTTTAAGCCAAAAGTGCAACAAGGCCTTCTTTTTTGAAGCAATATGAGGCGAAAGCAGTACATTGCATTCAGAAATTAACATGTTTAACTAATACCCTCTATGACCATGGCTTAACAATACAGATCCAAATTGAAGGGGTGTGCACAGTTTCATATTGTTTAATAGGTAAGGAAATGGGCAGACTAAGTGGGCCAAGCGGTCCTTATCTGATATCAAAGTCAATGTTTTCAATATTTATATTTAGTAATCACCCCCCCAACAGTAATTCCCCATGTACCTAGGGATGAGAAATACAAGTCCAATCTGACAGGGTGTGCACATTTCCATGTTTAGCTAATACCCCCTATCACCATGTCTGTAAAATGCAGATCCATGCTAAAGGGGTGTACATGGTTTTATATTTTGTCATACCACCTGTACCAAGGGACCGAAAATACAGTACAAGCTGACAGTGTGCATGGTTTTATGTTTAACTAATGCCATCTATGGCCATCTCTAAAAAGTAAAGGTACATTCTGAAGGTGTGTTTGCACGGTTTCATATGTAGCACTACTCCCTATACCAAGGGATGGAAATACAGGTCAAAAGTGATAGGATGTGGAGTTTCATATTTACTTATACACTGCATTTTCAAGTCTGGAAACCCCGGGTCCAAGCTGAATGGGTGTACATGGTTTTATATTTTGGAATATATTTCCGCTATTCCCCAGGGATGGAAAGTACAAGTCCAGGCTGAAGGGGTGTGCATGGTTTAATATTGAGTATATCTCCATCCCCACATTTGTAAAATACAGGTCCAAGCTGACAGGGTGTGCCCAGTTTCTTATTTATCAATGCTTCCTATCCCCAGTGCTGGAACATACTGGTCCTAGCTGAATGGCAACACATGGTATCACATTTAGTAATATAGTACCCCCAAGGGTTGCAAAAATACAGTTCAAATCTGAAGGGATGTGCACAGTTTCATATTTAGTGATGCTCCTTTAATGAGGGTGGAACATACAGTTCCAAGCCAATGGAGTGTACACGGTTTCATATTTTGTAATATCCCCTATCCCAAGTGCTGTTAATATATGTTCAAACTTTATTTATTTTCTTTATTGAATTTTGTTTACCCGGTAGGTCCACTGAGACTAGAAGTCCCTTTTTCAGGGGCGAACAGGGAAGGGGGATACAGATGGTAACCAACTGAAACTAAACCAGATTAAGCTGTTGGTGGTCTTTCTAGTGAGCTGAAGTGGTGTTCACTGTTTCATATTTGTCTGAGAAATACACTGGGTTGTGAGCATTTGGTATCTCTCATAAATAAAGCCTAAGCTAAGTAACTGTGAGCAGTAAGTGATTTCTCTGAACTGTCACAGAGGTCCACAGTTCTTCTGTCAATGAATCCATTAGCAGCTGTCAGGGCACCACGTAAAAGCAATGGCAGAATATTTAGAAATAATTGTTTTTATTTCCTTTAAGTAAATTGACTTTTTATTGCTAAAGCCAGCATCAAGCATGGGTCCTTACTGACTCAGGAGATTTAATGAGTATTTTTTGACATTGCCAGACAGGTGAAGCTTGATTTCCTGATATTTTTGTCTACACTGTGTCACATCGTGTATTTTCCAGCTCAGGTTTCCCCAGGTTTGATCTAATTATTTAAATGTATGATGTCATGCATGAATGTTTATATGACTTCCATGTATACAGAGAAACAAACTTTGACAGCAGATAAGGACTGCCAGGCCCATCCAGTCCGCACATTTCCCCCACCTACATTCTCACTGCAGATCGTACTTGATCTACAGCTATTTCCCACTTCCTTTCTATTATGATTCCCTTCTGGCCATTCCATGCATTCTTAGATATCACCACTGTTTTTGCATCCACCACTTCATCTGAAAAGCTGTTCCTGAAATTCCACCACTCATTCTGTTAAGGAGTACTTCCTCAAATCTCTCCTGAACCTAACCCTGGGCAGCTTCATAGCAGGTCCCCTTCCAATGCACCCCAGCATTACACTGGCCCACCCAACTGCCTTGTCTCACTGCCTGGCCTCCTTTATGTCATCAGATGTGATTACCCCCAGGTATCTTTTCTGCTTGGTGGTTGTCAATACCACTACACCCATGTTGTATACCACCCCTTGGTTTCTGTATTTGAAGTGCATTATTTTACACATTTCATGCTACAACCTAGATGCAATACCCTTACCCACTACCAAATATTATCTGGTTGCTATTAATCCTTACCGCCACCACCCACTCCACAGTGCATACTGCAGTGAAGATTTTTTTTATCCCCATGGTCTGTATATCCACCATAGGGCATGGTGCATTATGCTCCTCACCCCCCAAACACCACCAAAACCATCCACAGTCTCACTGGCTTACCTGGTGGTGCATCCCCCCCCCATATTACCCCATGACAGGATCAGGAGGGAGAGGGCTGCCCTGCGTCATGAGGCACAAGTCAGTCATTTCTACAGCTTCAACTGATTTAGCAAGTGGAGATATGGCCCATGGGCATCATATGTCCCTTGCCCTGCCATACCATTTTCTGTCACCTTTTTATCACTGGAGCCAAGGTTGTGCCATGTTCTGGGCGTGGGCAACTGACCCAATTCCCCATTCTCCCTCTCAACATTATGTCAGCTTCCATTCCTATGTGCTCTGACACCTGTCCTCTACTAGGTGTCAACCATCCCCCATTTAGACATCAGGTCATATTCCCTTATCTGTGCTCTGACATCTGGCCTCCACTAGGTGTCAACCATCCCCCATTTTGACGTCATGTCATATTCCCTTATCTGTGCTCTGACACCTGTCCTCTACTAGGTGTCAACCATCCCCCATTTAGACATCATGCCATATTCCCTTATCTGTGCTCTGACACCTGGCCTCCACTAGGTGTCAACAACATAAAACAGAACAAATTACCGCCCTGACCCAGGATAAAAAGCAGTGCCTGACAGCATGCTCAATCCTGCTTCCTCTACACTGGTGAACCCCAGCAACTCAACCTTGGGCTGAACACGGGTCCCTGGAGTGACATGAGGTGAGGTGCTTATCAGCACCTCAGCCCTCAGCGCCCACTGACAACTCCTACTGCAGATTTTGGTGTCATCTGCAAAGAGCCACACCTTCCCTTCAGGCACCTCTGTAATGTCACTAATACAGACAATAGTACTGTGTGTATATATAAATGTGTATGAACACATGCTTGAGTGTGAATAACTGTAAATGTACCACAACAATCCCATATATCTATACATTTGTATATATATATATATATATATATATATACAGCCATGGTGTTCCACATACACACCACAGATAATACTCCTGCAACCCATTGAATGCACACAGAAATGCAGTACACACCAGACTGAAGTATATGCATCATCATCATCACTGGCAATCATTCCAAACATTAAAGTCAAACCAAGTATGCAGGAGACTGTTCACTGCAATGCAGTTCTTTACCAAAACTTACAGCAAGCAGTGGTTACTAAGTGCCTGTAGTGTTAACATTTCATTTGCATGCAACTTTGCCTCACATATTTTTAACTATTTCACTCACAAACATGCAATGATCCCAACAGACAACAAATTCAAATGATAAATTAGTCAACAGAACATCAACTAGATCCCTGTGAAAAAGCATTCCGACAGAACTGCACATTCTGATTATTATAAGTCACAAAATTACCGCAAATGAGACACATAAATAGATTGAAATTGGGTAAACCAAGTTGTGGAAGTATGCAGAACTTCAATGTCACATTACCCAAATCACTGGATCCAAATGTCACCTCACACAGGTAAAATCATTGACAGCTGACAAATAATTAGAAAATCAGCAGGCTATGTTGAAGACACAAAAGTTATGGACCCAAAATTCATAATATTACATCTGACAACATAACCATACACATTCCACAATACAGTACAAACACCTCATGGCAATGATAGAAATCCAGACATTGCCTAGACAGCTTGCATTCGACATCACGCTCATTCACACACACTCAATTTGAAAGCATTTGCGTAAAGAGAACCACTGTGGGCTACACTTCATAAAACATAAAACATAAAAATAACCTCTCATTATGCATTGTCTAACACTCCTATAAAAAAAGTACTTTAAATTATAAATAATCCAAGTTGAAATTATGACACCATCCATTTACAATATGTTACCGATAAACCTGTCAACTTGACAAGTAGCTCAAGATCACAATAGATTGTGCTGGCAAATCCAGCTCGCATAACAAAATTTGAGTGTATGTAGTCACGAAAGGAAGCATAACAAACAGAGGCATCAACTTTTATCTCAAATGATGACATTTCTTTTACAAATATGCCCCTTCTGCAACTACTAAAAATGTTTTTGTTTTTTTTGACACTGCTCAATTTTTGACTGACAATGGGACTGCTTCAGCTGAACGCATGCATGACACTTTGTGCGGGTACATGAGAAGTCCAGCTTGAGTGTGCATGACACCATGTCCTTCTGTCCATGCTGCTGCTAGACATTCAATGGCAAGTGAGCCGACATAATATTGTAACGTTTGCCACTTACTCGTTATCGGGAGTCAGTGAATGTAAACAATTCTAGAGAAGCATTTGCCCACAATTGAATGAAAAAATGAACCACACAAACCTGTTTCTAAACTACTTTTATTACAGCAAACACAATGATAATGTTACAAATAAGCTACAAAAAAACAGGTTGACAGTGTCCCTTTAAAGTGACAATGCAGCATAGCGAGGAACTTTTTGACCTATACGTTTTTATTCTTTATAATTTTAGATTGCCACCTATCTCCTGACTTGTACGATACCCTTTTTTTCCACATTTTAGTCTGCTTTGCCTCATTTATTTACACTTGATATGACAAAATGAGTTCTTATTGAAATATGGCTCTGACCAGGTTTTCATCAATATTCTCTGTTCTCTTTGAACACTTATTGTTTATTAAATTATTTAATTAGCTTTTATTGACCAGGTAAGCAAACCAGACAAACACAGCACCTATTTTCAGATGCAACCCAAGAGAGTTACAAGACCTTTCACAACCACAAACAAGAACAGTACAATGAATGTATACATTTGCAAATAAGTAAGAGTAAACATAAGCCCGGCACAAACTTAAGTTGATCACAAATCACAGAACATTTGAATTAAGTTACACAGGAGGACAACAAACCCTTGGCAAAAGGACAGTGAGTCACCTTACAAACTAGGAGAAAGAAACATCAGAAACCCCAGTCCCCTAGGACTAGGACAAAATACTGCAACAGTTAAGTGCACAAATAGGCTGAGCTGGCATTCAGCTAGTCCCAGAGGAGTTTTCTGAAAAGCAAGTCAGAGGCAGCCCTATGACCAAGGGACAGGGAAGAGTTATAGAGCCTTGGTGCCAAAGCTTGAAATGCCTGATCCCACAAGGTGGTGCGAGTCATTGGAACCACCAACTGGGACTGGTCAATAGATCAGAGCTGGTAACTCTGGATAGATGTATTAACTTGACTAGCCAAGATCAGAGTAGTAGAAGTTCTGAGAGCTTATCTACAAAATAGCACAAGTAAAAAAAAACGACTGTTAGCAGGGGGCAGCCATCTCAACTTATTGTAAAGCTCACAATGATGTGTGAGGGGGCAGCTGATAGAGCAAACCTACAGTCACTATTATATGTGACATCCCATTTTGTGAGACAGGCCTTAGCCACATTAGCATAGGTTATGAGTCCATAGTTAAGGCTGGGGATGAGCATTCCCCTGGCAAAGACAACAAAAGCTTAGGGAGTAAAGATAGTTCTGGCCCTATATACCAGACCCAGTTTGCAGTTTATAGCCCTACACAGATTTGAAATATACAGAGAAAGATCTAACTGAGGGTCCAGAGTCACTTCAAGATACTTAAAGGAGAACACAGTAGATAAAAAATGACCCCTAGTATTAGTGACTTCCAAGGGTTCAAGGCAGGACTTAATCTTAATGGGTGAGCTAAAGATTAAGATCACTTTTCATGTGGCTACAATGAGCTAGCATGCAGTAGATGCATCAGACTCAAAATGGGGAAATAATTGTGTCATACAAGACCAGTGGTAAGGGGCAATCTAAAATATAACAAAAAGAATAGGATACAATTTTCAGTATTATCATGCACTGCTGCTTAAGCAAGGGGAAAATGGCAGCTGTTTGAAATTTTTAAAGTCTACACTGCACACAGATTTCCTTTATATACTGTGTCCCAATTACCAGCACTTTTTTGCCATGGGTTGTTATCTGACCATGCATGGATGCTGACCAATCGGGATGCAGTATTACCCATTTGATAAACTGAGTATTCTGTTGTGTGAGTCTAACAATAAGATGAAGTAGCATTAAGTGGAGCAAATCCATATAAGTCAACTGTCAAAAAAAAAGGCCCTTTCTGTGATTTTTGTTTACTGCTTGTTTACTGCCATAACATTCTAAATATTTTTATACTGATTGCTATTTGGCAGAATGAGGAATATTGACCCTAGATTTACAGATTTTTCTGTGTCTTTTTCATCTATTTCATTCACATTGCTGGTATATTTTGGATTTACTTTTTTTCTGTTTAATTTCTATACTGTATCAGTCACCTGAGCAGGACCACCTTCTTAAAAGTATGTTACATTTAATCCTAACTTGAGAGCAGTCTCTCCTTCTATGATAATAATAATAATAATAATAATAATAATAAAATGTTTTATTTGTATGTCGCCTTTCAACAACCAAGGTGCCTTGGCATCATTAAAATCACAATGGCAACAAACAATAAAATCATACTGATAGCATCTTTACTTAATCCCCAGAAGCTTAGTTCCACAGATAAGTTTTTAATGCTTGTTTAAACCCCTCCATGGTCATGCACTCCTGTAACTGACGGGGTAGAGAATTCCAAAGGACATGGGTGGCATACGTAAATGCCCTCTCCCCAGAAGATTTCAAGCACTCTCTTGGAGTCTCTAGCAACCCCTCCTCGGCTGAGCTGAGCAATTGCCCAGGGCAGTGAAGGCCCAGGAGCTCCTATGCTTTGAGAAACGGAGACTTTCTTGGAAGGTGGCAGCAGCTAAGAAAATATAGCTGTTTTATTTTATATTTTATTTTATCTTACATATACATTTTAATTGTACATTTGGGGTGTAATTTGATTTTCTAGGCCTGAATTGGGGATTAAAGAGACAGTTAATCTGGTATATCTCTTAACGACAAATTTTAAACAGAGTTACTATATTTATTTCACCTTTCATTTTATGCTGTAGTCTGCTTGAACCAGAAAAAAAAACAACAACTATGGCGAATAAATGAGAGCAGTAAGAGGGGGATGCCCAAGGGGTGATCACATTCCAAATAAAGAGTTACAGTATGTTACCTGATTGCTGTGGATGCTTTTATTTTTGTCAAACTCAAATATTGTTGTCTTCTGGAAGAATATGCAAGTGATCATTTTCAGGTTTGTGCTATATTAGACTTCCTGATATTGAGATTGTTGTACAGAAAAAGCAACCATAGAGAAGTGGGAGTTTGTGAACTTAATGTTCGTAAAAGAAAGATAAAGGTAAAAAGCGGCACCGTTACACTTGATTTAATTCAAGAACTGAGCAGTGCTGAAGTGTGTGAACTGAGAAACAGCAAAATTAAGAAACATTGTCCAAGTTTTGAAGTTTTTATTTTATTTAAACAAATGCTCAATATTTGTAATTATTATTTAGCATGTGACACAAGAGATAGGACTCCACACTTGGCACTTAGAACTAAACCTCCATGGTTCAAAGGAGAGTGTATTGCTCTTAAGAAAACTTTAAACAAGAGAAGAAGAAAGAGTAAAACTCGAAATGTTGGGCAGTACAATGAAGAACTTATTAATATCAGTTAGTGCAGAAAAATGTTCAAAATTAAAAAAAAGAAAAGGAAAGGAATATGAAGCCAATTTATGCAGAAACCTCTAATCTGCAATTAAAAAGAAGGATGCATGGACTTTCTTTTCTTTCTTTGTTTTTAATTTAGGATGCTTTGTTATACCCCTGTGTGCCTGCCTGTACTGTTCAGCCCCCTGTTCACCTGGTCCTCCCACTTCCCATCTCTGGGACTTACCTCCTTGTGGGATTGATACCCCCTGGCTTGCCTACCAGAGCAGGGCCTCCCCCCCACCAGTGTAACCCACAAGGAGATGGGAGAAGGATACCGACATGAGCGCCCTAACATCTTTGCCTCCCTGGATTGCTCCCCAGGGTGAAGCATGAGGCCGAGGTGGGTTGTTGGTCATGGAATAGGTCAGCCATGGAAGGGTCATGAAGGGTGAAGGGAACCAGTAAATTGAGGCATCATATGTGGCAGCCACAGGGTATTTTTCATTGTAAGTCTGGGGGGGGGGACATACAGTGATGTTCTGTGTTCACCCCACCCCACCACAAGTATCGGTGATGACATGAAGGAACCTCCAGCCTCCACCAGAGGTCCAAGGTGTGTCAGACACTCCACTCTCCTCCATTCAGAGAAGGAAAGCAGTGCCTAGGATGCTCAATCCTTCTCCTCTCAGCCGGTCCTCCAATGTCCCGAGTCCATTCCCGAACACGAGTCATTGGCATCGCAGATGGACATCATGCCTCTGCACTGGCTGTCCAGCCCCATGTATGGGCTTCCTGGAACTAATGCAAATATTCTGCCTGTACCTGGACAAGCTATTTCTCAGAGCCAAATGCATCAGAAGTCCAGGATACTAAATACAGTAATATGACTGATAATTTTATAGCTCTACCTGTTTTACCCAACGGTTTAATTGGAATTGTTTGGGAGGGGGAACTCTCACATCTAGATTTCCAATAGCAGCTAATGGAGAAAGCTGACAGAGGTGGTGGAACTGTCGTACAATTTTTTAAGAGGTGATGGAATTGAGTTCCTGTTGGCTCCTGCCTAATTTAACTCCTGGTTTTGCACCTGTAAGAGAAGTGCAAAATATTATTATGAGACAGAAAAACAAATACCCCTTGTAGAATGCATTCCAACAAATGTTTTTTAGAGCTAATGGTGAATGATAGGCTGATATTTTAACAGTTCTTTTTAATAATGTTAGCAAGAACCTGATCATACCAAAAGCTTGCCAAATACAGTAGCTGAAATTGTGCTGCTGTTGTTTAAAAATGGGACCAGAAAGGGGAGATAACGTGATGCACAGTGCTGAGTAGAAGCTCCTCCGCTAAGCTCCTGCCTCCTGATCATTAAATCATCTTTTTTAGATGTTTAAATTTCTTAAATTCCTTTGCTTTCAAATTCTCCTGCTAGCTAAACATCTTGTGTACCTGTTTTGTGAGTTCGATCGGCGGATGGAGGTTTATATGAAGAAAGCCCCACAGAAACATACCCCCCCCCCGCTACTCCCAAAAACGCCCCAAAGAAATCCCGGGCCTTGGGTTGGATAGATAGGCCTGATTCTTCGAGTCAAGTTGGGGAACAAGAACCTTTAACGCTTAATAGGTTCTTAGAAGAGTTTAAACCCTTTCGTGAAGAGATGAAAGAAATGGCGATCGACCTGAAGATTCTCTCTTAAAATCTGGATGAAGTCTCGCTAACCGTCTCTGATAATACAGCCCGAATAGTCTCGTTGGAGAAACGACTAGAGAAACTTGATCCTGAATTAGTGTCTATGTGGCAGAAGTTATCTCGGGTGGAGGTAAAACTCGAAGATCTGGAGGGCCGTAGTCGCAGAAACAATGTTGTGATACTAGGGCTACCAGAGGGAGAAGAGGGCCAGCATGATGTAGCATTCATACAGAAGCTGGTGGAACGGGTCGCTGGCCCCTCTTCCTTCGGCCCAGTATATATCATAGAGTGAGCTCACAGGTCACTGCGATCGAAGCCTTCTCTGGATGCTCCCCACAGACCTATTATTTGCCGCTTCTTAAATTTCCTAGAAAGGCAGCACTTCTTGCAGAAAATGAAAGCTTTACAGGAGGTTCGTTGGGAGAATACTAAATTGAGAATTGCACAAGATCTCCCAGGATCGGTTCGTTTGAAATGAAAAGCATTCCATCCCATTGTATCTAAGATCATTGCTGCGGGCCTGAAGTTCAGGATGGGATACCCCACTGGACTACAAGTTTATGTAAATGGATCCTGGTTAAATTTTGATGATCCTGAAGCAGCCCTTCTGAGCCTTAAAACCATGCTACCGGACTTGTTCCGAGAGCCCTGAGAGGCTCTGTCTACATATTGAGGAGTTGCCTGGAGTTTCCTCACTGGAACTGTTATCTCTTTTCTTGTCTGCAGAGATAATGTCGATGAGCTACATTTGGAAGTTCTTGTTTTCTCATCTGGACTCTGTTAATTAGTACAGGGCCTATCTGTTAAGAGTCTCCCAGGCCCTAACTCCATAAAGTTAAGTGTTGCTTAAGGCAAAGACGTTTGGGGTGTCTGGGTTGGCTTAATTGGAAAAAGAGTTTTGTGTCCTAGCACATTCAGTTTGTAAATTGCATTAGAGATGGGAAGTTAGTGTTATTTATTCTAGGATTAATGTTTCACTTTACAGTTTGCTGGAAATGGGAGCGGTGTTGGGCTTTCTCAGTATCTCCTATAATTATCTTGTCAGGATTGGGCTTTGGCCACAAGAAAGCGTATCATGCATATGAAATGTAACACCATGCTGCTCTTAATTCGTGGAGGATCTCTCTCAGTTTTGCCACTTGTCTCGAGCTCAAGGCAGCAAATTACCCCAATGGGAGTTTTCGTGCCTAAGGGCTAGTATATTTCTGGGAAGAGTTGTTTTTCTCATCTCTCTTTCCCTCGGGCCCATGATCTCAGTGTTTTTTTCTTGATTTCTGTTCTCATTTTGATGGGAAAGGGCTATTCCCCTCAATTAGTTTTCCGATCTGGTTCTGGTTTGTGTAAAAGTTTTTCATGGGGTCAGGTAACCCCTATTTTTCAGTCAGGTTCTTGAAGCTATCTGGCACATTTATGTGTTTGGCAATTTACTATGTCCCCTCTTTCATTATAATGTTAATATATATGCATGTGCACACATTGGAAGCCCAAGGCCGATCTCTAGTTTTTGGGGGTTGTTAATATCATTTGCATTGTTAAGTATTTACTTGTGGATATTGTTCTTATTGGCTATTAACAGAGGTGTATTATCAGGAGGCGGGAGAAGGAGGAAAGTACCCAGTACTATGCTAAACGTTACTTATGGCAGTATGAGGGGCTGGGTGGGGGTTGGCAAATGTGGGGTTCTGTTAGGTGGAGGGGGAAGTCAGGGGAAGGGGATGGGTTATTTGTGGGGAGGTTGGGGAGGAGGGAGGGTTTTACAGCAGTAAACTTCTGGAGTATGGTTGCATGCTTTATGTATTCTGTGCACAGAGCTGAACATATTAAGTTCAATTACCACCATCAGATGGCCAATGAAGTGACTTTTGCTACCTGGAATGTAAAGGGGATCAGGAAAAAATCCAAACAATACCAGGTTCTCAAACATTTAAGCTTATTACATTCTCAGATAACTTTCCTACAGGAATCTCATTTATTAGAAGCTGAAGCCTTACAGTTAAGAAGGCAACAGGTGGGGCTGGTTTATGACGCTCAGGGTTCCACTAATAGCTGTGGGGTCATGCTTATTGTCAGTAGAGGCATTCCCTTTGTTTCTACGCAGGTTATCAAAGATTCTGAGGGAATATTTATTCTAGTTAAAGGCACTCTCTGGTCAGTTCCACTTTTACTTGGTAGTATATATGGCCCTAACAAGGATGATCCAGGGTTTTTTATGAGACTCATAACCATTATTCTTCCAGTGCTTCCCATCAGGATTATTCTGGGGAGCGACTTCAATCAAGTCATAGATCCTAACCTTGACAGGTTGGGCAGTGGACCGGGAGGGGTATCTCCGGGGCAGAGGGCTTTAAGGGACCTAGTAGACCAGTGCGGGCTCTGTGATGTCTGGCGCATGCTATATCCTGACTCTAGGGAATTTACTTTTAGGTCAATGGCGCACGGCTCGCAGTCCCGCATTGACTACATATTTATCTCTCAGGCTGTCCTACCCGGGGTCAAGACCTCCTTGATTCAACCTGGCCCTGTCTCTGATCACTCAATTGTGTTATGCAAATTGGCATTCCTTAATTTACCTAATAGGGAAACCAGATGGTAGCTCAATGAACAACTTCTTAAAGATGCCAGGTATTGCAAGCTCATAAGGGAGCAAACTGAGTTATTTTTCTCATCTAACCCTCTAGATAGCACAAAGCCAGATATCTTATGGGGGGTTTTCAAAGCATACATGAGAGGGATCCTTATTAGCATGGTGGTGAGCAGGAAAAGGGCACAGGAGAAAGAACTATTATCATTATTGTCCCAAATTCGGTCACTTGAAGTTAATACTTTGGTAAGTGCCCCAGATGAAGACAAGAGGACGTGTCTAATGTTTAAGGACAGATATCTAGAGTTACTAAGGGAAAAAGCAGGGTTAGCTATTTTTTGAACTAGAGCTAGTTACACGGATCAGGGAGAGAAAGCGGGGCACCTATTGGTATTGCGCATAAAACAACAAGAATCTGCAAGATTCATCCCATCAATTTGGGCAGTGGCAGACGGGTCCTTGAAAGTATCTCCTACCGAGATAGTGCAGGAATTTGCTCTATACTATGAAAGACTGTATAGTGACATGGAGTATCCTCCCTGTCCTGGGAATACAGAGAATTATTTGAAGGACTCCCATCTGCCTTTCCTTTCAGAGCAACACATGGGGTTTCTTGGTTACCCCTACATCACAGGAGGAGATTGCTGAGGTTATTAGTGGATTACCTGTAGACAAAGTCCCAGGCCCTGACAGGTTCTCCTCCCTATTTTACAAAGTTTTTCTGGATCTTCTATTACCAGCACTTTATCACCTATTTCAATATATTTTATCTGGGGCAGAGGCAGACCCTCACCTCTTTGAAGCCTTGACAGTTCTTCTTCCTAAACCAGATAAAGACCCTGAATTTGTTCAAAGCTACAGACCTATATCCCTTCTAAACCAAGATATTAAAATTATTTCACAGATACTAGCCAATAGGTTAACTGTAGTTCTCCCTGAGCTAATAGGTATGAACCAGGTAGGATTCATGAAGGGGCGCTCATCATCTGACCATTTGCGCACCCTTTCTCATGTCTTCTCGGCTACCAGGGATGCTGAGTTTCCCGCAGGGTTGGCTTCCTTGGATGCCAAGAAGGCATTTGATCGTGTAAATTGGAATTTTGTGTTTTGAGTTCTGGAAGCTTTCCAATTCCCCCCTGTATTTATACCCTGGATTACTACATTATATAAACCCCCTACAGCAAGGATCTCTGGGAATGGGGCCTTTTCCAAACCTTTTCCACTCCATTCAGGGACCAGACAGGGTTGCACCCTATCTCATCTGTTATTTAATTGGTACCTTGAACCTCTCATCCAAAATATTCTCAATAATGCCTCAATACAAGGTATTTAGGGTTGGGCACCATGAAATTAAAGGTCACTGCATATCACAGGATGACTTGCTGATACACTTATCCCATCCGGTATCCTCTGTACCGGCTTTGCTGGGTGAAATAGTAAAATTTAGTGCCCTGTCCAATTACAAACTGAATGCTAAGAAATCCTCATTCTTTCCTTTAAACCATAAGGTATTCAAGAATGACATTAGTCCCCTAGGCCTATGTTGGGCTCCCAGGTCATTTAAGTACTCGGGCATTAAACTATCTCGTAATCCCTTAACATGGTTTAAGAAAAATCTCGAATCCCTCTCTCAGCTTATAACTCACAACCTTGATAGGTGTTCCAAACTTCCCATTTCACTATGGGGCCAGATCAGCATAATTAAGATGAACATATTTCCTAGAATTTTTTACCCTTTATCTCTTCTCAATACTTTTATCCCTTTACTCTGGTTTAAAAGTTGCATGGCATATTTACTAGGTTTATCTGGGCCGATAAGTATCCTCAACTGGCCTATTATAAATTGGCAGCTCCAAACTTTGAGGGGCATTTGTGTATTCTCCATTTGGCTATATATTATTGGGCCAGCCATTTAGCAAAATGCTTGAGGTGGGTATGTCCCGGCCCGGAAAAAGAACAGCTGGATTGGCTTAGGATTGAATTAGATATATTTAGGTCCAAGAACCTAGATCCCCTAACCTTATTCTATCTTAAAATGTCTCTGGTACATATGACTGAGGAATGCCCCATAGTAGTTACTGCATTAAAGGTATATGCACAGTTATGTTCCTTTTTGCATTATACCCCTCAGTTGGATTTGGCCCAGTCTATCTGGAATTCCCCATCTTTCACCATTAACAAGAAGCAGATTCCCTGTAAATGGTTGTCCCAATTGGGGGATGGGAAAGTGCTCTCCTTTGTGGACGAAGAGGGGCAATGGTTGTCAGTAGGAGATATTATTAGGAAATTCAATATTCTGACTCCCTCTCACTTCAAAGTTGTACAGTTAAGGCATCTACTTACAATAGTTCTTGGCAATACCCCTCCCTCTCAGATTGTCTCGGCCCTGATACCTGAAGTTTCTTCATTTCTTGGATCTTCAGGTATTGTATCTAAATTATACCAGGTGTTGTTTCATAAAATATATGTGGACTCTTTTGGACCCACGAGATTCTGGAACTCCATTTTTCCTCAGTATCATCTGGATAGGCAATCCCTGTGGAGATCCTGTCATAAATATGTTTCTCAAGACAGATTACGTCTCATGCAATATCACATTTTACATAACATGTATTGCACCCTGGTAAAATTAAAGAAATGGGGTCTCTTGAACTTCAATATATGTACTAAGTGTTCGCAGGAAGAGGAAACACTTCTTCATATGTTCTGGTCTTGCCCCAAAATTTCTCTTCTATGGGATTCGATCAAGATTTCCCTGGTTCCTTTACTGGGCCTTCAGGAGTACGTTACACCTGATATTTGCCTTTTAGGGGACTTGTCTTTTATTAGAGTTAAAGTAAGAAGGTTTCATATATCTATGATTGCCTTATCTGTCAAGAAGCGTATTCTACGTCACTGGAAAGACAAGTCCACCCCTATCTTTGAAGAATGGGTGAATGAAATCCACAACAGATTGGCAACATATACAAAAATATGGGATCCCCTTCACTCTCTAACTCTGGTTGCTCAGTCTTAATCATGTCACAGTTCAAATTACCCTGCAGGTTCTCTCAGGTAATGAGGTTCTTACTTATGGGATATTCGGATTTGTTACTGCTGTATGGGGAGGGATGGGAGGGTCAGGCAGTTATATCTTATTAAGTGGCTGTGCTCTTGTCTCAGTTTCATTGTAACTGCCTTTTATTGTGGAAAATGTATTAATAAAGTCTGAATTATAAAAAAAAATAAATAAAAATGGGACCAGAAAGATCTAAGTTGTTATCACCCATTGACACTTTTATGGATCTCAGCAAAGCTATTAATAAGAATAATATTGGATAAAGTTAGTGATGGGGTAGATAAAGCTAGAATTATTACTGATGAACAATTTGTTTTAGGTGGTCAAGGGTCAGAGTAGAATAACCTCTTTATTATGGATTATCAATTATGAAATATGTGAAATGAAAAAAAGGTTTTTATTTTTAGCTTTCCTGAATATTAAAGGGGCATTTGACAATGTGTACAGGAAAATGCTATGTAAAATATCAGCACACTTGGGGATTGAAGATCACTTGTTAGCCCTACTACAGTTAATGCAAAGAAGCCAGAAGGGGAAGGGAACATATTCAATTCAATGCTTTACAGTAACTGGTTATTGCTATTTTTCTTTTAAACCTAGATTGTGGGTTTTTAGTGACACTGTACTTTCTTTGTTGTCTTAGAATAGTTTTTGGGCAGTTGAAAATTTAAAATGTAGTGGTAGTGTATTTCTTTGCTGTCTTTAATTGCTGCAATTTTCACCCCCCAACCCCAACTCTTAATTATATGCCATGATAAATCTGATTGACAGGAGCTAAACACTGGGTATAGTAAGGGGTGTGGAGTAGGAGGGGCATAAGGGGGAAGAAGCCCACCCTCAGCACGACAAGTGTTTTGACTCATTTATTTATTTATTGGTTTATTTTCTTTTTTAAAAAAAGAAAAGTATCTGAGGATCAGTGGCAGCATTTTTAGGACAGTAAATTAATAAAAAGGGAACTAGGAGAGCTTCAGTAGCAGACAAGTAGTGGAATAGCAGTATAGTTGCAGTATAATATGGGGAGTGGTGCAATGCAGTGGCTGTGGGGCAGCCATATTCAGGCAGACAGGCATATTGAGGATATAGCATGCACCAAGCAGGAAAGGGATCTTGGGGTTGTCATCTCTGATGACCTCAAGGTAGGGAAACAGTGTGACAAAGCATCAGGTAAAGCAAATAGGATGCTGGGATGTATAGGCAGGGGCATCACCAGCAGGAAAAGGGAGGTCATAATTCCGCTATACAAGACACTAGTGAGGCCCCACCTGGAGTACAGTGTACAGTTCTGAGACCACCTACATAAGGACATAGACAGGGTAGAGAAGGTTCAGAGGAGGGCAACAAAGATGGTGCATGGGTTGCATCACAAATCCTATGAAGACAGGTTGAAGGAACTGAACATGTACTCCTGGAGGAGAGGAGGGAGAGAGGGATATGATAGAGACATACAAGTATCTTACAGGGAGGAACAGGGTGCAGGAAAACACTATTTTAAGCGAAAAAGATGTTTCAGGACTAGAGGGCATGGGATGAAGTTGGAGGAGGACGATTCAGAGGAAACATGAGAAAGAATTTCTTCACAGAACGGGTGGTGGACAAGGGAACACCCTGCCAGAGGAAGTGGTGGGGGCTGAAACAATCACAGGATTTAAGAATGCATGGGATAGACATAAAGGAATTCTAGAGGTCAGGGGTAAGGGGAAATAGACTTCTAGGAAAACAAACTGAACTTACAAGCTCAAATGGGCAGACTAGGTGGGCCATAGGCCCTTATCTGCCGACACTGTCTATGTATCTATGTATCTATGTATCTATGTAGACCTTCTGGGCACTGAGGTGCTGCCCTATCTGCATGCATCTCTCTGGACTGTGAGATGAGGTAGACAGACTCAGAGTGGAAGTAAACTGGGTCAGGAATACCATCACCCCTATCCAGGGACCACCCTGTCCAATGCAACTGCCTAAAAGGATGCCAAGAACGAGGACACTTGGATGACAGTGTGCTCAGGGAGGGTAAGAGCAGTCAGGCAGAGGCACATGCCAGATCCTAGTCCACTCAAGAACTCATATGCCACCTTGGCAAATGCGGACAACCAAACAGAGGTACCCAGAGAAGTGGAAAGAAAGGATGTGGAGGTTAGCCAAGGATGTGACCTCAGTGGGGAAAGCAGTGGACCCCAGAGGAGGAGGAAGCGAATCCTGGTGGGGGACTCCATCATAAGAGGATCCAGCTAGGAACACAGGAGGGGAAGGACAGGGAAGTGAAGTGTCTACCAGGTGCCACGGCATGGAGGGATGGAAGGAAGATCCTGCGGATCAATGGGAAGGCAAGACAGGAGGGTGAGCTGGATGTCATTATCCACCTAGGTACTAATGACCTGGCAAATGGGGAGCCAAAGGAAGTTCAGGAAGAGTTTAGGAAATTGGGGAAGGGTCTCAAGCAAGTAGCTACTTCTGTCACTTTCTCAGAAGTACTACCTGTGAGAGGCAAGACAGAGCATAAGGGTGCATGCACCAGGAACTTTAACTCAAGGTTGAAGAACTGGTGCTGTGATGAAGGGTTTGGATTCATTGGTGACTGGGGACCCACCTGGAGGGATGGAGGTTTGTTCAAGCCTGACAGCCTGCATCCATCCTGGAGGGGAATCCAAGCACTCAATGATAAGTTTAAATGCTACATTAACAAGCATTTAAACTAGCAAAGGAGGGTGGCAGGCCAGCAAGGAGGTTACCTACTTGCTCAACCCCCCCCCCCCACAGCTAGCAGTGGAACCAGTGAACCAGAGGAGCGGCTATCTCTACAAAGCAGTATGCAAAAGATGGAGATTAGCACCCAAGAGGTGAATAGGCAGAAAAGGTGCAAAATTCAGCAAACGGGCAGACAGCAAGAAGAACCAGGGATAAAGGATAACCAAGGAAGGGGCTGGAGTAGAACAGTGAAACAGTCTAGGGAGATCAAATCATGGAAAGCCATGTGTGCAAATGCCAGGAGCCTTAGCAACAAGATGGAAGATCTGGAGGCTGTCATGGTGCAGTCAGACCTGGACATTGTGGCCATCACTGAAACCTGGTGTAATGATAACCACGACTGGGAGATGGCCATACCTGGCTACAACATATTCAGAAGAGACAGGGCAGGCAGAAAGGGAGAAGGAGTGGCACTGTATGTGAAAAATTACATAAGGGCCACAGAGATTCAGGAGGAACAAAATGGGAGAGAGATACTGTGGGTTAAGCTGGAAAGGAAAATGGGGCCAGCCATCCGCACAGGTGTGGTCTATAGACCACCAGCCCAGGAGGAAGAAACAGATAGGGAGTTGAAGCTAGCCATCCAAAGGATGGCAGACAAGGTTGAGGTAGTACTTGTTGAAGACTTCAATATTCCAGACGTGGACTGGAGCATCCCAGCAGCAGCATCAACTAGGAGCAGATTTATCCTGGACTCCCTTCAGGGTGCCTTCCTCAAGCAATTGGTCATGGAACCAACTCAGCAGATACTGGATACTGGACCGTGTGCTTACAAACAAGGACAGTGCAATGGGGGTAGCAGTGGGGGAGCACCTGGGGAACAGTGACCACCAGATATTGTGGTTTGAAATCACAGAAAAAGCAGAACCAAACCACACAAAAACATCTATCCTGGATTTTAGGGGATCAGACTTTGGGAAAATGTGGAGATACTTGAAAGAGGCATTAAGGGGAATGGGGCAGGAATCAGGGGTTGAGGAACAGTGGGCAGTATTTCAAATGGGGATTACAAGAGCAACAGAATTATGCATTAAGCAGGTTAGCAAGAGGAAAAGGAAGAGGAGACCATTATGGTTTTCCATAGAAGGCGGCAAAGAAAGTGAAAGCCAAAAAGGTTGCATTCAGGCAATACAAAAAGACACAGGCAGAAGGGGATAGGGAGAAGTACCAGGAGAAGCAGAGGGAGACAGGGAGGTCAGTAAGGGAAGCCAAAGCTCAGACAGAAGAACACATTGCAAAATTAGTGGGTAGGGGGGACAAAACCTTTTACAGGTACATAAGTGAAAAAAGAAAGGCAAAGGGAGGGATAGTGAGACTGAAGGGGGAGGATGGGGGCCGCATGGAGGATAACAACAGTAAAGCTGACATATTGAACAGGTATTTCTGCTCAGTCTTTACTGAGGAAGAGGAGGGAAATGGGTCTGAAGGGAGTACATGGGGTGAGAATGGTGCAGAAATGGATACAAGTCCCTTTACACAAGAAAGGGTCCTGAAAGAACTGAAAGTAATAAGAGTTTATAAAGCAATGGGGCCGGATGGGGTGCACCCCATGGTCCTTAAAGAACTAAGAGAGGTGGTGGTGGCTGGACCTCTGGCTATCCTGTTTAGCTGATCACTGGAAACAGGGGAGATACCCAAATACTGGAGGACAGCAGATGTAGTCCCCTTATACAAAAGTGGGAACAAAGAGGAAGCAGGGAACTACAGACCAGTCAGCCTCACCTCGGTAGTGGGAAGATCATGGAAGCACTACTGAAGGAGAGATTGGTGGAACATCTGGTTGTCAATGGACTACAGGACCCAAGGCAGCATGGTTTCACCAGGGGAGGTCATGTCAGACCAACATCGTTGAATCTTTGACAAGGTGACTAGGAGGTGGATCAGGAGGGCAGTGGACATGGCCTATCTGGACTTCAGCAAGGCCTTGACACTGTGCCACATAGAAGACTATTACAAACTGGGGAATATGGGTGTGGCGACAGCAGGGTGGGAAGGTAACTGGCTGGGTGGCAGGACACAGAGGGTGGTGGTAAATGGCTGTCACTCCACAGAGGGAAAAAGTGACCAGTGGGTACCACAGGGATCAGTGCTGGGACCGGTCCTATTCAACATCTTCATTAGTGACATTGCACAGGACCTAGAAGGCAGAATTTCACTGTTTGCTGATGACACAAAGCTCTGTAACAGAGTAGACACACCAGAGGGTGTAGACAGAATGAGAAGAGACCTGCAGAAACTTGAAGAATGGTCAGGGGTTTAGCAGTTGAAATTCAATGCAAAGAAGTGCAAGATAATGCATATGGGGCACAAAACCTGGCACAATATATCAGTTGGGGGTGAGGATATAGCATACACCAAGCAGGAAAGGAATCTTGGGTTATCATCTCTGATGACCCCAAAGTAGGAAACAGTGTGACAAGGCAGCAGTAACGCTAAATAGGATGCTGGGATGCATAGGCAGGGGCATCACCAGCAGGAAAGGAGGTCATAATTCCACTATACAAGACACTAGTGAGGCCCCACCTGGAGTACAGTGTACAGTTCTGGAAACCTTAACTATGTAAGGACATAGACAGGGTAGAGAAGGTTCAGAGGAGGGCAACAAAGATGGTACACGTATTGCATCACAAGTCCTATGAGGACAGGTTGAAGGAACTGAACATGTACTCCTTGGAGGAGAGGAGGGAGAGAGGGGATATGATAGAGACATACAAGTATCTTACAGGGAGGAACAGGGTGCAGGCCTACACTATTTTTAAGCAAATAATATGTTCCAGGACTAGAGGGCATGGGATGAAGTTGGAGGGAGGACGATTCAGAGGAAACGTGAGGAAGAATTTCTTCACAGAACGGGTGGTGGACAAGTGGAACATCCTGCCAGAGGAATGGTGGGGTCTGAAAAATCACAGGATTTAACAATGCGTAGGATAGACATAAAGGAATTCTGGAGGTCAGGGGTAAGGAGCAACTGACTTCTAGGAAAACATAAACTGAACTTACAAGCTCAAATGGGCAGACTGGGTGGACCATAGGCCCTTATCTGCTGACACTGTCTATGTATCTATGTAATGCATAAAAACAATTCAGTGCAAATAAATAGTAAAAGTGGAGATCTGATGGAGGAGATACCAGTAAGAAATGAAGTGAAACAGGTCTGTCTATTAGCCCCTACAGATTCTAGATGTTATTAATCTGACTCCCAAAAGATCAAAACTCCAAAAATGAAAATAATACTACAGGAAAATGATGTGACGGTAATATCCAAAACAGCCTGTGACCTTCAAACTGCACTGAACCATATTCAGGACTCACTGAACACTTTGGATTTACAATTAAACATTAATAACACCAATATTTTAATTTTTGGGAAAACCTAAACATTTCTACTTTACTTGGAAATTAAACAAAGTTGTGGAAGAGGTGGCAGAATTGAAAAACCCAGGAATGGTGATGACAAACAGTTACACTTTGGATAGTCACAGTTTAGCTGTAAAAAAGGCAAGCAACCATGGGAATGATTAGATTTGGCAAGCTCTTTGTAAACCATTTTGGTAATGCAATGTTGAATGTTTTTCATGCAAAGATAAAAGCCATCCTGCTACCATATATAGGACAGAGTTCTGGGATTTGAAGAAAGGGGTAAAAGAATAAGGGCTGATATAAACCCCTTTCTAAGAATGTGCCTGGGCTTCCAACAAATAAATAACCCCATGTGAATTTTAAGGGAGGAAACTGGGCAGAGCTTGATTTCATCTCAAGCAGAAACTAGGGCAAATAATTATCAGGCTAAAATACCTTTAAAAAAATGATATTAGAAAATGGGCCTTTAATTTCCTGGTCTCTGATTGGTTGGTACCCCTGCCAGAGGGGTACATTAACTTTCAACAGACGACCAGGAAAATAAAAGTGCCATCCCCAGTGCCCCTTTACCCACAGTGATATCTCAGTGCCCATCCTGCTTTCCGATTGGCCGAAAGCACCTAATTGACTTTCAAATCGTCGCCATTTTTTTCTGTCGCTTAGCAAAAGAAAGTGCCCTCATAACTCGATAGTTCAGTGCTGCCAACTGCCGTTCTGTCGCTTAGCGAAAGAAAGTGCCCTCATAACTCGATAATTCAGTGCTGTCAACTGCCGGATAAAACCTCACACAATTTCCACTGAATAATAAAATAAAATTTCTGCCTCACAACTTGCTTTCCCTGCAGCGGACTGCTTGCACTGCTCATAATATCCTACTCGGTGCCATTGTTGATGTCCTGCTCGGCACCGCCACTGGTGTCCCACTGCATGCTGCAAATCTCCTCGACACACTAAAATAAACGGCTAGACTGAACTTCAGTAATAAAATTAAAAATAGCTGTCTGCCGAATCTTCCCCGTCACCGGGGGGCGGGGGGCATGACAAGCAACTCCAAATGCGATTGCACTGACAGCCGCTTCGGGAAAAAAAAAACAGAAAGCCCCCTGCCTGCTTATCACGCTCCTGCTGCCCAGAATCCCCTCACTTGCGATCGCGCTTTTACTGCGGTCCAGTAAACGGGAGACAGTTAGGAGACAGTGTGTGTGTGTGTGTGTGTGTGTGTGTGTGTGTGTCTGTGTCTCAACTAACTATTCAGATTGGCATTCTTATAAAGCAGGCGGAGGAACTATTTTATTTCAAAATCTTCTAAAAAGTCATTTTTTATTAATTTCTTTTTTTTTTTTTTTTTACAGTGCCCATTTTCTAAACGCTAATAATACCCTCAGGGGTGGGCGGTATAGGCAACCGGTTCCAGGGCTATAAGGCCCCTCTGCCTGCAGCGTCGGGCCTCATTATGCCCTAGGCGTCCAGTATTGCCCAATACCGCCCACCCTCTCAGGTATTATTGCTTAAATACGATATAACAAAAAAATCCCTGGGAAGAGGCAATGTACTATAAAAGACAGCACATAGGATATTTATCCTGGCTTAAAAAGTGATATAACCATTTAATGGTTAAGGGCCTACCATCTTGTTTTCTTGTTAATATGTCCAATGAGGTAAAAAGATAGAAGGTACTGACCTCTTATACAATCAAGAACATCTCATATTAGCTGGACATATCAAGAATGAATGACTCTTCTACCACTAGACTTTATGGTAACTTAAAAAATAATCACGAGAAAGAGTTCTGTTGAGAAAAATTGTGAATTAAGCCTTTATGTTAAAACTGTTGCACATGCTAGGTTTGATACGAATTTTCGACCAACAAATTTTATTAACTGAGAAGATGCTAGATGCAGAAAAAAATGTCTAGGAGGACGTACAAGTAAATTAACCATGAAACACTTACAGCTGGAATATCCTATAGTTGAAATAGCTAGATCTTTATGGCAGGAACCCTTTCTTACAAAAATTAATAGCTGCAGCAATCAAAGTAAGTTCACTGTTAAAAACTCCAAATCCCATTATTGCCATTTTGTGTTCTCTTTCTTGGTTTATACTTAAAGTAATCCAGGCTTTGGACTCTCTTGGATGAATATGCTTCCCTTTCATGCTTTTATATGTGTGTGAATGTTTCAATGTACAATCAAAAAAGAAATGTCACCTCATATGTTAGAATTAGAAATGTGCAAAGTTGCCAAAATTTGCTCCATGAAACAATATGTGACTTCCAGCAGATCTGAAGAGCTGGGAACTACAGTTCACATTGTTATTCGCCAGGTGGCTTGGTCAAATTTGCATTACAAATGGAAAATTTGTCAGTAAATCCCAAGGCAAATTGGGTTTAAAAATGTTTACCCACCTCCAGCATGCAACAGGGTGTATAGGAAGGGGTATCACCAGCAGAAAGAGGGAGAGGGTGTTGTCTCTGTATATATCACTGGTAACACCCCACCTAGAGTATTGTGTCTGGTTCTCGAGATCACATCTCTGGAAAGACACAGACAGACTAGAGGCAATCCAGAGGAGGCAACTAAAATGGTGCAGGGTCTACATTTAAAGTCATATGAGGAGAGACTAAAGGGCCTCAAAATATACACCCTGGAACAGAGAAGGAGAGGGAAGATATGACAGGGAGCTTTACCTCACGGGGGTAAACGAGGTACAGGAGGGGAGTATTCTTCAGAAGAAAAGGTGCTCAATAACAAGGGGCATGCTATGAAGCTGGAGGGGGTAGATTCAGGAGACATGTGAGGAAGTAATTCTTCACAGAAAGAGTGGTGGATTCCTGGAACAGTCTTCTGGTGGAGGTGGTGAGGGCAAAAACAGTGGTGGGGTTCAAGCTTGCATTGCATAAGCACAAAGGAATCATAGTGGAAAGGAAAGTGGGATGGAGAAAGAGCTGTAGATCAGCACAATCTGATGTAATAGTGTCGGTAGGAAGAAATGGGCAGACTGGATGGGACAAACAGTCCTTATCTGCTGTCAAATTCTGTGTTTCTGTGTTTTATGTTTCTATGTAACATCCCGCTTGCTGATTCCATCCTCTCTCCACCCCCCCACCCCAGTGAACATTTAACTGCTGCTTTGCTGTAAATTAACAAATTGTAATCCCTTCTCACACCTGTGTGCCAATTATATTCCCCCACACCCGAGTCCTATTGTCTTTAATTTTGTTTTTATTACTTTGGTAACCGGGTAAGGCCCACTAAGCACAACTGCCTGTTTTCAGGGGTGACCCGGCAGCACTGGGGTGGTTAAGTTGACTTGCTCAGAGTCACACAGTATACAGGTGGAGGTTATAGGAATCAAATCAAGGTTTGCTGGATGTACCAAGCTCATTCCCAGCTCATTAATTTAACCTTAGGGGTATATTGCCAGCCCATATAACAACTACTCCCAGTCCACCACCAACCACCTGGTCCCCACCACTCTCCCTCCCCCTACCAGTACTCCCAAAATACAGCATAACCTGCAAATAAAGAAAATGATCTCCTGGTGTACAGTGTTTGCTCTGTTCTGTGCTGACTCCCATCTCGAAATAGCTTTAATGAATGAATGGTGATGATTTAGCACCTAATAAAACCTGATTGTTTAATTTAGCAGTTTTTGCAAGCAGATGTTTTTCGTATCGGTCATTTCCATGTTCTTGACTGGGGGAAGGAGTGGTTTGGCAGCACAGTCAGTGGGAGAGGGTTTTTGCAAGTTGAAAAAAAAATTTGCCAGCAAAATTGGCAGTTAAGCCACAAAATTTGTGAATTTTTTCATAAATGTGAACGTGGTGGATTTGCACTAACTTCACTGGCAAGTTAAACTTATTTGCAACATGTTCAGTGACCAGCTTCATTTGTTTTGCTTGTGTTGCCAAAAACATGTTTATCTTGTCAAATTCATTTTTTCACTAGTTGTGTAAATAGGGATATTCACTCTGGAATGTTGGCAACAATGCTTTCTACAGTAGCAATAAGTGGCAGAGCAAAGTACATTATGGGGGCTATGTCAGTCATGTTAATAACATTACTGAGTGAATAAAAAGCATAATCCTGGATGCCTTAGTGGGTTTCCTAATCATGCTATGGTCCAAACTCAAATTGATATAGCAAGAGAGCCAACATTAATGAAAGGCAATACAGCATAGTGGTTAAGGGCCAGAACTGCAAACATGGGGGACTGGGTTTGCATCCTACACCCACAACTTGCATACTGTGTGACCATGAGCAAATCAGTTAACATCCCTGTGCTCCCAGGATGCACCTGGAAACAAACCTCAACTTAATGTGTCATTCCTGGTGAAAGATTGTAACAAAAAAAAAAACTATATGGTAAAGAACAGGGGCTTCAGATAGAAGAACATGTTATTCACCTTATTGGTGATTAACATGACTGTCTATCACTCATTATTCGTGTGTGTGTGTGTGTGTGTGCGTGCGTGCATGTGTGCGTGTCTGTGCATGTATGTATGTATGTATATTCTTTGCAAAAAAGCTGTGTTTAGCACCACTTAGGTTTCAAGTTAATGCCACAAATGTAAGGAAATGTTGCATTAGGGTTGCAAACCTGTATCCCTACCCCCACCCCTCAAGAAGCAAAAGGAAAAAAATAGGCCTTTGAGTCTCTGGAGTCTAAGCAAATCAGTGGTGGGGTCTTTCTTGGGGTTATTATTCCTAATGGTCACCTCTCCACTCAGTCCACTGTCTCCTGTCTAAAGCACAAGTTACTTCTCCAATCCAGTGCCGCATAGTGATACATTCTTCCAAGGTAGAGAGGCATGTCTTGCCACATGTTGCCGATACAATCTGTTGTAGCTTTCTTTATGCAGGACCCTATGGGCCCTGAATGAAGAAAAGAGATCATGTCAAACCTTTTTTGTTCAAGAAATGGGATAGACATCAGTCTTGACAACCCCAACGAAGACCACAACACTGACTGGCCAAGACTCTGGAGACTCAAAACTCTAATGTGTTTTTATTTTGATGCTTGGGTGGTGGGGTTGGGAACTAGGGGTGAAAACCCTAATGCCATATTCCCTACTTGTGTGGCATTAACTTGAACCCTAACTGGTGTATTAATGCAGGTTTTTTGGCAAAGAATTTCTTTATTTTTTGAGACAGTGAAATCGTATTCTTATTCAAGCAGATCCCTTTTTGGGGCCTGTGTGAACACATGTAGATGTGCAGGGCCCTGCCAAGTAAAGACTCCATCCACCTATGGATGTGCAGAACCTGTGTTGGCCCTGCACTTCTGTGCAGTGATGGATGTCAAGAATACAAGGGGCTGTCTGGGACCTCTGATCCATGCACTTCCATGTGGCCACAGATACAGATGCACAGGGCAAAGAGTCAATCTGTCTGCTTGTGCAGCAGACCCTCTGCCACCCATAGATGCAGAGCCCTATGCCAAGAGTTGTCTTCACTATATGGTACCTGGGCCAATGTGGGCAACTCTGCAGTTTTTATTCCATGGTGGTGGTGTCAAATAACAGCACATTTCCCCCAACCTTACCCCATCCAGCTAGGTCACTAAACTTGTTCCTGAACTCAGCTCACTAGTATGGGATCATAGAGCATACCTCTGACAGTCAAAACTAGCACTACACACACAGTTTATTTTTTTATCTTCATCTTTCTCACCCTCCTGACCAGCCCCCTTCCACTGGCCCCCCCAGCCCCATCACCCCAGTGACCACTGAACTCACCTCTGGCTGTTTCTCGAGATGCCAGCTGGTCAGGTGATGTGCTTGCAAGGGGCCATTATCATCTCACCTGTCGGGATATTTGTCTTCATTTTCTTCCCATCCCCTGAGTGCAGTGCGGTGGCATGCAATGACGTCAATGGCTGAGCCATGCATGTTTCCACACATGGCTCAGCGGCGTCTACCCCACTTCCTCCCCATTCATCTGTGGGTCCATTTTGACATCCCCCAGTCACCATTAGGGGCCAGACAAGCAGCGGACTCCATCCCCCTCCCTCCCCAGGACAGGAGAGGAGAGGAGAGGAGAGGAGAGCTATCCTCTGGATGCTTGATCCTCTCCCTCACAGCCCAGCAGACTCCTGGCAGCCCGCTCGCACGGTGAACACAGATTGCCAGTGTGGCAGGAGATAAGGTACTGATGCCTCAGCCATCCATGACACTGGGCCAGCTACGCACAAAGTTTCTTAGTAATTAAAAGCTTTTTTTTAATTTTGACCCCACATTTTCAAGACAGTCATTTTATGACTCTCTTTATAAACATGACATGTGGCATTTATAGTACACTGGCTGAAACATCATTTTGCACCAGAAGTGTGAAAACATGTCTCATCCAGGATTTCAAAAATGTCAACTGTCATTTTTCTGTGGTGGTGTAAAAAATGTGTCTATACTGAAAGTTTGGAGTCACAATATTGAAAATTACGTTGTAAGTGAACGTTGAAATATTGCACCGTTCTCTCATAACATGGTCAGTTTTTTTTGCAGTCAATTTCTTTATGCTCCTTGTCCCAGACAGTATTTCATCTTTCCTGATCCCTCAGACTTCTCCCTGTCCCTGTCCCCCACTCACAGTTTACCTTCCTGCTTCCTCCACAGCTTACCCCCCACCCGTGGTGGGGTGGTGGGGATCCCACAACCCACCAAACATGGATCCACTGCTGGAGGTTCCTGCTATTCATGGGGGCAGCACCTGTAGGGATCAGCTTCATTCAGCTGTGCCCAGGACACTTTTTCTCCTCTATTATTTCTCCCCCTTAGGAGATGAGGCATGCAATGACACCCCATGGAGTAAGCGAGCACATTATCCACATGCACTCCTCTGAGTGTCTGCCTCTTCTTCTCCCCCTTCTGGAGCGTAGGTGCACTACCCCCCAGCCACCACTAGGAGCCAGTCATGCACCAACTTCTGGTGATGCCCCTCCCCAGAGAAGGAGAGCAATCCATTGGACGCTAGATGCTTTTCCTCCCCTGCCGACCTCCAGTTGCCCGTGCTTGTTCCCGAACATGGGTCGCCGGCATAGCGCAAGGTAAGGTGTCCAGTGCCTCAGTGCCACTGGGCCAGCTAACATGGGCATTTTACCATATTTGTACACTAAATGTTCAGCATAGTCTTCTTTTGACCCCACCTCATGAACCAGGTAAATGAAAATTTCTAAATCACTGCCAAACTGTCATTTCATGCCACAAGTGCAAAAACACATTTACCAGAATTTGAAAAATGAAAGCTATCACATTCATGAAGTGGTATGAAAAGATGGCTATGTTGGAAAGTTGGGGTCAAAATGTTGAAAATTTCCAAAGTTACAGTAAGTGTGAGCATATAAAAACTTTCAATGAACGCTTATAACATTGCTGATTTTTAATATTTTTCATTTTTTACTTTTCATCCTCCTGAGGTGTACTGAGGGCTGGAACTCTACCCACACCACCCATCCACCAGCCTGACAATCCCCCAGATCCCACCCCCATGGATTACACCCATGGCAGGGCCAGGAAGGGAGCTACCTCCCTCCCCAGAGCACAATCCAGATCTGGAAATGCCACAACAGTGGACTGGTGGAATTGGGTTGGGACATCATGGAGCCCTCAAACACCATTTTCTATTTTCTGGTGTTCCTCCCTCCCAGCGTAAGGCATAGGCATGTGCATGTAGGGGTACATGCATGTCATGCCTGCTGGCTCCTTGCATCCCTTCTTGCATCACCAACCAGCCCCACCAGAGGGTGATTGACAGGCAGGATTATGACCCCTCTCTCCCTCCCCAAGACAGGAAAGCAATCCTCTGGACGGTCTATCCTATCTCACCCTGCCAACCCCTGATGGCCCACAGGGGTGCAACCTTGGCCAAAATGTTGGGGGTTTGGGACACAGCTCCACCCCAACACCCCCATCAGTAGGTTGCGAGAACAGGGGACAAATTGCAGTATGCAGGGCTGGTTTCAGGATTTCATGGACCCCCAGCAAAATTAATGACAGGAGCCTCCCACCCAGTTATCTTTTTACATGTAGCCCATGTTTTACTGTAATTTCATGGAATTAAAATACAAATGCACACTTAGGTGATAAATCTCACTGTTAAACCTTCTAACAAGCCTTTGTTTCTTGTTTCTAACAAGTCATTTAATAAATGCAATACTACACATTATACTGTGCTAAATAATTTGTGATGCACTGGTGTCAGGTAGCTTGGTATCTGGATTTATGCCTTACAATAGTCCTGGGATGTGCACCACAGATGTTTTAACACACATAATCAGGTATTTTCACCTGCTGTAAGAAGGTTGCTTAGTTATTTCATTCATGCATAGGAACCAGGAGGATGACCGTGCATCCAGATCCCCTTTGGACCTTAAAGTAGGTGAACAAAGTAGTTGATGTAATAGAATTTATTGGTTTTAAAATCACTTAACACAGCATTATAAAAATGAACAATTTTAGTGAGACCAATTACAAACCCATATAAAAAGTAACAGCAATGAAAACCCAAATTGAATTAAACAAAGTATGGTACACACAGACACGCAACACACACACACACACACACACACACACACACACACACACACACACACACACACACACACACACACACACACACACACACACTACCCCAGGCTACAAATGCATAGTCTGTGGTAGGTCTCATATACAAGTAAAGGATCCATACACCTCCCCACTACCACCTCGCAAGTTACACGCAGTATGTTTGTAGCCTGGGATAAAGCTTGTGGGGCCCGTGGGGAGGAAGGTGTGTGAATCTTTTGTTTGTGTACAATCTAAGCTTGTGCATTTAGAGACTTTTTATATGAGCCCTAGGACTGTGTGTTTTTTTATTTATTAACATTTTGGAGTTAAGACCTTTGAGCCCTGAAGCTCTTTTACGTAGGTTCCATGTCCAGGGACAAGGACAGTGCAGAACATCATAAACACTAGATACAGTAAACACTTATACATCTATATGTCAAAAATGCTAGATACATTGGAACATACATTTGTTGAGGTTGGAGAATGTAGTCAGCAGCTTTGTCATATCAAAATCCTAATACAAGTAGCTTGCAATGAGCAGGAGTATTGAACAATGTATGCACAAGCTTCAATAGACTATAAAACACAAAGAAGAAGAAAAACTAAAATGAAGACATGAAAGCACCGTGAGATAGCGAGCGAAGAATCACGTAAAGCAGGTGCAGGTTGCAGTGGCCAGTAGGTGTTTATGAGGTTAGCAGTTAAAAGCCCCAAGAGAGCCAATATTTATGACATTAGTAGGAAGTGTGTTGAACCTCTTAGGGACGTGGGCTGAAAAGGAATGCTGGGCTTGGGAAGTTAGACAGCACGGCACCTGGAAGGTTTGGTTTTCATAGCTGTTGGTAAAGCAAGTTATTGGCCTGTTTTAGTATTTCTGAGACTCCTGGTGGCAAGAGACCAAGTATAGACTTTTTGGCTAAGAGGCAGGACTGGTAAGAGACATTAGCTAACTGATAGATGTCACAGGTATGTGTCATTTTTGCAGCACCAGTGAAAAACCTGAAGGCCTTATTAAGGGCCAAAGATAAGCACCTAAGAGCGGTGGCTGAGGCTAACCCAGAAACTACCAGCCTTAATCAGCAATGGAGAGGACTGAGCTTTGTATTGCCAGATTAAGTAGTTGCTGCGTCAGACAGTGTTTGTGCTTATATAAGAGCCCAGTTCTGGTGTTTGCAGCTCAAGCGACATTGTCAATATAGGAAACATATGACAAAGTGCTGTCTAATGTGACTTCCAGATATTTGAAAGCATTTGTTTGTTCTAGTGCAGCTCCTAAACCATTCCTTATTTTTATTTGCCAGTCTTTGAACTTGCTATGAAGGCCATGAATTTACATAGTTTTAGTTATTTATAGTTTAGGATAAGTTTATATGAATTGAACCAGGCCTCAGCATCATTAAAGCTTTTCTGGAGTTGAGATTCAAGCAGGGAGGGGTCTGCACTACCAGAGTAGATGACTGCATCATCCGCATTGAGTAGCATCATATCATTGCAAGAGATGGGGGGCTTCTTAAGGAAAATACTAAAAAGTAGTAGACCCAGGATGAAGCCATGGGGAACACCTGACTTGACAGGGAGCTTGTTGGATAGAGCTTCACCAGTCATCACTTACTGGAACCGAGTGCTAAGGTAGCTTTCAAACCACAGAGTGGTATCCTTTGATAGTCCTAAAAGGGAAAGTTGTGCGATCAGAAAGGAGTGATCAGGTGTATCAAAGGCCTCAGTGAGGTTGATAAATGTAACTCCAACAAGTTGGCTTAGATCCAGAGTGTGGTGGATATAACTGGTAAATTCTAGAAGGGCTGTAGAGGTACTGTGACCTTATGAAACCTATGCTGTTGTGGCCATTGAAGGGTGTAATTCTTCAGATAGTCAGTAAGCTGATCTGCCACTATTCTTTTAAATGCTTTGATGGGGGTGGGGTGGAGATGGGTCTGTAATTATTATGCAGTGCCCTGTCCCCATTTTTGTGGATCTGGGCGACCACCGCAGATTTTCATTTGGTAGGGAATTGAGAAAGCCTGAAAAATATGTTGAAGATCTTATTTAGTGGGGACAGAATTTCATCCAAGGTAAGGGCTACAAGTTTGAGAGCGAGTGCATGCCTGCTAAACCTGGATTCCCCTAGGATGTTTAACAGGTATTTATTGACTGTCATTCCTGAGATGGCTCTAAAGTAAAATGGAGGGTGCACCACATTCAGCTCAGGGTATGCCCCGGTGTCAGGGCTAACTGTGAGATCAAAGTAGTTTGGGCGTAGCACATGACTTAGGTCAGTAAAAGCTGTGTTGAATGTGTTTGTAATGATAGTGGGGTCTAATATGATGGAGCCATCAACAGACAGCATGGATGGCAACACTTTAGAATCTCTTTGGTAACTTCAGAGAGGTTACTTTTGAAATTCCTGCCATCCCTCTAGGTGGAGGTTAGAATAGTTCTGTAGTAGGCTGCTTTCTCTGTGTGGATGGTTCTAGTGCAGGTATTTCTGGCTGTCTTATAAGCAGGGCTACTGAAAAATTGCAGGAGCAATTTTTCTGCAATTTTCACCCTTCTACTCACAAAATCTGCAATTTCTTACATTTATGGAATTTTTGACTAAAATTATATAAAAATATTTAAATTCTCAAGGAAATCTACTCAGATATGTGAACAATTTAGTACACAGACTTGGATTTGACCAAAACAGTATAGTGTGAGGTGAGAAGGGGTTAAATGTAACTCTGCTTTCTTGTGATTCCCTTCCCTGCTTTGGTTCAAAATCCTCTGGTCATGCATATGTAGACTTGAACACTTTTAAAATCTGTGTGAAAGCAGACTATCAGAACTTTTTGCTGACAAAGAGACTGAAACAATAGGTGTGAGAAGAGGTGCAAAGTGTCCCATTCACCTAAATGAAGCATTGACCACAATGCTTGTTTTTGAATGGTAGGGTAGATTTTCCTTGTATAAATACTTTCAATCTGAAAGGATTTTGATTCAAATGTGTCAGGAGTTTGGATGGCCTTGCTAATTATAAACTTGAATGTGCTTCTGAGGGGGCTGGTGACAGTGATTCCTTACATGTCAGTCTGCCGCAACTGCATACTCACATACAAAACCTACAAAAACCAAACATTTCTGAAAACATGCTGAACAGGTTAAGTATAGTTAAACATTTACCTTCAAATAGACAAAATAATTGCAACCCAAGTAAAATCACTGCAAACCGAGTAGAACAAAAGTACCATGTATTGAAAACTATTGTATGATGTAATGAAAAGCTACTCTTATGATTTGATACTTTTATCTTGTGATTTTAAAATGTACTTACAGTGCTGATTAAGAACAGTAGTTATTTTAACAAAATAAACATTTTTCTTACTAGACCTTTATTAGGCACCCTAGTTATCTGTTTATTTTTTTCTTGCACCAAAGCAAGCAGTTTAAACAGGCTTCATTATTTAACATCTATAAACTGGCAAAATATGTTGTTTCAGGGTGCATTCAGTACAGACTAACTGTAAATTATTGAATACAATCTAGTTAGCACTGCATAACTTAGATGTCTTGATTTTGAGAAGATATGCTACATAATGATTAATTTGCAGTGCATTTCAAAAAACATACACTTTTCTTCACATCAAAAGCATTTACAAGAGGCAATACATTTATCTAAATAATTTATGTGACCAATACATGCTGCAGCAAACAATAAAATATTTATTAGGGGGCAGTGGGGATGTATAGTGAACCCCTGCAATTTTCCTGCAATTTTTGCAAAAAAGTCCCACATTTTCGGGTAAAATGTTCTGCAATTTTCCAGTGCCCTGCTTATAAGCACATATGTTAGCTTGTTTCCCAGATGCTCTTGCTTTCAACCAGAGCTGATTACGTACTTTCAAGTGCTCTAGGAGATCATGTGTAATCCAAAGATTAAAAAGATCCTTGGTCTTTCTCTTTTTAACTTGGGCGTGAACGTCACAAGTTGTATTAAATGTGCTGATAAAGTACTCAAGGGTAGTATCCACATTAGTGGCATTGTCAATCGGTGACCATTCTTGACATTGCAGATGTGCTTTGAGTGGTGCAAGGTGCCCTCTGAATAGTACTCTGCTAATAATCATTTTGGCTGGTGGGTTGGCAAATGTATTAGTACGGGAGCAGCAGATAGGTGAGTGGTCACTAAAAGCATTGAGGAGAACTGAGGTGTTCATAATCTGGTCGGGACAAGTAAAGACCACCAAATCCAATAGTGTATGGGTTCCTGTCTTATAGTTAACACTTGTTAGTGTTTGTACTGGGTGACAGCCAGTTTGTATTGAAATCCCCTAGTAAGATGACCTCCGATTGTTGGTCAAGCACATTGATACAATCCAGAAGTGTGTTTAGCCCAGGCTCAGATTGCTTTTGTGGGATGTAAACAGCAGCTACAGTCAAGGCTTTGTTGTCTG